>CM034150.1:163775512-164329569 GCA_019776745.2 Taxus chinensis
AGGGGGGTTACAGAAAGGGTTGAGTTAACTTTAGGAGAGTTTAATTTGTCCTTTAGTGACTCATGGGGATAAAGGGGGTTTATTAATTAACCAAAGTGATTAATTCATAGGTGTGGAAGCTTATAAAAGCTTTTTAGAGGAATATTAGCATGATTTAGACTATAGAAGGGAATTAAATCTAAATAATGATTTATTGATTTAATGAAAGGGGAAGCTAATTAATTAATAATAATTAATTAGTTTAGATAGAAGGAATGATTAATTAACAGAAGGTCGTTAATTAGGGTATTTGTTGAATAGAAGACTTAATTAATTAACGTAATGTAATTAATTAATGATGATAGGGGAGAAGATGAGCCTTATTGATGATATGTCGCCAATGTGTGGGAAAGGGGATAATTAGCACAATTTAAGTATTTAATTTGTTTAGGCTAAATTATAGGTGTATACAGATGGGATTCGGTGAATAACACATTCCACTTGTTAACAGGTGAGATGACCATTAGCTTGGAGGATGTGTATAGGATCCTACGGCTGTTGATAGTAGGGATGCAGGTGTATTCAATTTCTTTAGAGGCATCTGAGGAAGTGATGCTGACAGTGTTTGGTGAGGGGTTGGCAGAGTTAAGGTTCTATAGCGCCAACATGAGTTATGAAGATATGAACCGAGCCCATTCGTGGGAGATGAGGCTAGTAGTTTTGATGATGGAGGCAATGTGATGTTTTACACTGCCAGATGTAGAAGGTGGGAGATTCCCATGATCATTGATGGGGGTTCTGCATGATATGATGGAGGCCATGACCCATTTTGCATGTGTGCCAAGCTTTTTGGTGTAGCTGTACATAGAGTTGTGGGCCTATGGGTGATTGAGGTGGTTCAACCTATGCTACACATTCCTACTACATTTTTGGGTGTATGAGCACATCATGTGTGTGCGTCTAGTGGGCATGCTCTGACTTGATGCATTCGAGCCAGGTTTTATGCTGGTGAGCTACAGGTGATGGGTACCAGTAATTGGAGAGCACCAAGTTTCTATGGCTACACATGATTTAGCATATTACAAGTGTTTACTAGAGGGGTTGTCTTGCGTGGACATCATTTGGAGGCCATATGTTGGTTTCCCATAATATAAGAAGATGGCCGTGGAGGTAGACGGATTACAACTGGTGAGATGGATAGACGGGTGTCATGCTGATGAGCACAAGATGATCCCCATTAACAATGTTAGGTGATAGTTAGGATTACCCTAGGATATACCTCCACCATTTCCCTAGTATAGGAGGGACGACGTGGAGAGGCCTATGCCTCTACCACAACCGGTGGTGCCTACAGGGCAGGAGGAGCAGGTGGTAGATCGACGGATTAATGACGCCAAAGTTACTGACAGGTAGAAAGAGGTGGGCAGCACAACTGCGAGTAGTACCACTGAGGTCGGGGAAGCTGGACTTGGCCACAATCATAGTTCAGAGAGACTCCCTATAGGGGTAGGTGGGGACTATGTTCACACAGTTAGGGATAGTGCAGGGACAACTGACAGGGTTAGAGGCACAGGTTACTGTATTGCAGGCACAGGTTGTAGAATTAAAGGTATAGGTTACAGCCCTACAAGCATAGGTAGCATAGGGAAAGGTACCTACACAGGCACCTAAATAGGCTCAGGGAGCATAATGATAGGTATCGGCAAAGCAACCCACACAAGCTCAGGGAGAGGGTCCAATTTTATAGACAGGGATGAGACAGGGTCCCTTGCTATATGTATAGGGTCAGAGGTCGATGGTACCACCTAAGATAGTACCTATGGATAGGTTCAGGGATGTCCTGGGTGAGGCACAATATTATCAGGATCACTTGATGGCTGCAGTGATAGACATCTTATCTTATACTAAGTATAGAGTAGAATAGGCTTCGAGTGAGAGGACCAGGTTCTGCACTCATAGTGTAGAGAGTACAATGGGCCAGTGAGCCCCAGGACAGGATCAGGGTGAGGCTACTAATGCACGAAGGTTGGTTCTAGGTGAGGGGCCATTAGAGGCTAGACCGAGGCCTATGGTGGGTGGCGAGATGTTAGAGGGATGCCGCATAAGAGTAGAGGGGGGGAAGGCAATACTGGCCCAGAGGATATCAGGTGAGGTGACGATTAGTCATTGGATATGGGCATTATATATTTTTTTATATATACACTAGCCTGCGTGTTGAAGATGGTGAGGATGTATATGAGAGTTTTTGAGTTTTTTTATGATATACCGTCCTACGTGCTGAAGATAGTGAGGATGTATCTGAGCAATTTGATATGTTTTTATTTATTTGTATTTGTGTATATATGTATGTATACACAGACTTTATGATTTATAGATGATGATATTTATAGCATGGATGGTGTAATTGCTTTTAATTTCTGCTATTATGTGTGTACGTGAAGGAAACTAGGTGGAATAAGCATGATGTAGTTAGGTCATAGGCATGATAGAGTTAGGTCACAGGCATGATGGAGTAAGGTCAGTTCTAGGCATGATTGAGTCAGATCGGTTTAGGCATGATTAAGTAAATTTAGTTTAGGCATGGTGGAGTTAGGTTGGTTAACACATGATTTAGTTAGGTGGGTTTAGGCATGATTGAGTTAGGTCAGTTTATGTGTGATTGAATGTCCAAGTTGTAGGTAACATGAGGGACAAATGGTGATGTATATATAGGTTATGGTTTAAATTTCCACATATGTGCTATAATGGAAATGTTAAAATGATAAATTCATGATTCGATGTGGTAAAAATGTGTATTAATTGATGCTTGTTTGGTTTGATTTCCAGTTATTAATATAAAATGGAAACTAAGGTAGAATACGAATAGGGAAGTGGGGGGATTTGGTTAGGGTAAAGAGTGGCTAAGCTAACCTCCAAGGGTGCTTTGCCCTCAGAGTGTTTCCTACATAGTCCCTGGTACAAATATATTGTGACATTATTAATAAATTGTAATCTTATTAATAACGAGTTTATAGAACTCGTATTAATAATATAGTTGTAATAGTTAGGTGAGTGTGAGATATTAATATTGTGATCTTAATATCATATTTGTATGTATGTGAGTTAATCTCACCATTAGAATAGGGATATGAGATGATAGAGAGATATGTGAGATAGGTGAGAGATTCTATGCAGTGGCTGAAAGATATAAGGGATTGATGAGTGATGTTGAATCCTTGTATAAAGAAGAGCATCATCTTATATAATGTAATCTCTTATCACTAGAATAAAATTATCTTGAATAAATTCAATTTTCCATATTATAATAGTTGAGTGTTAATCTTGCTCATATTAGCTCATACAATTCTTTAACAGTGGTATCAGAGCTAGTTAGCACTTTGATATCCAACTTGTTGCTGGATGAGCGTGGATCTAATTGCTGCTTGTTTTATTTTTCAAATGAGAGATTCATTGTCTTGATTATGGTAAGAATAGTTATTATAAGAATAGATCTCTATCATTGTACACGAAATTACATGATCAGATGTAATGCCATTACCATGTGGATCTGAGGATGGTACAACGACATCTACAAACATGGCTATCAACATTTTTTGTTTGTGTGTCAATTCCAACACCTATTAACTTATCCTCGTGTCAATGGTTACTCCCTCTTTCTCATGGATGATTGATTCTACAATCTATTCTCATGTTTTTCAAAATTCATCCTGGTCCATGTCAACTATGTTTACAGAAAGATAATTAGCATCTCTACCTTGAAATCACTCGGCTGTGCCATAGTCTAGTATCGGCATAATTTATTGTTGAGTTAATAGACTTCACCCAAACGTCTTGCATTTCCAGCAGAGTACTTCACGCTACCTTTTACATGGTATTGGCATTTTCTTCCATTTTCAAAGTGTCCAATTGTTTATAAAACCCATGTAATATCATCCCCATTGTTTTATCACGTAAACCTGTAGTTGATTTATGTAGTCAACCTCTTGAACATATAATTGTTTAGGCATAGTGTTATTATGATGGTAATTTGTGGATTACGTATAGTAAAAGTGTATCACATAGATTTAATTGTAATTTGATATTTTTATTGGATTCAATGTTCTATGTCACATAATGTCACTTTATTAATTCATGTCGTGTCATCTGAATCATTGTTAATACTAATTTTAATGAGTGTTAAGTTGTGTCCATTTTATCTGTTATAGTTGTTTTATTTTTTTTAGACATTTTATTGACATTTTCATAGTCATGGTATGAGTGGTTTAGTCATTCCATACAGGTTTTACTTTAGGTCGATATGAAATATAGTTTTTATATTTTCAGGTAAGTCGATTCAGTTTTAGTTTTATCGTAAATTTATTTTATTTTTTTGATTTTATTTTTTGATATTTAAAGTTCATTATTATTTTTAATAGCTAAAGTATGTTTACTTTGTATATATAAAAAAAAAGTTTACCTTACGAACGTAGTTTTCGGTGTCATACCGACATCCGATTGTTGGGAGAATAAAGTGTCTTTTCCTTATATTTTGTCTATAATGACGAGTTATTATCATTTTGTTATTCAAATAAGTCATCACACGTCTGGCTTCGTAAGCTCCAAGTATTGATCCTGCATTATATTGCGACCCTGCCTGTCTCATTGCGATAGGGAGTCACACCCAAGGCGCTACCCCTTGACCCTATTGGGGGCTGTCACCCCCCATGACCCCCGTCTTTGGAATAGTTCAAAAACTAAAGAAAATATGCCTTATGGGGACATATTTCCGATGGTAACAGACGGTCCATGCAAATGTGAAATTCAACGTCCAATTATGATCAAATCCAGATGCAGTTAGTAGCAAACAAATGGAGGCAATAGGTAATAAAGGAAGTAATTCAATCACCGAATGCTCGTCACCAGCCGCAAGTGACGGGCCCGCACAATGGCGTGGTGGAATTATCTTTCAGTTTTTTAGTTTCATTTTTCAGTTGATTTGTATAATAAGAACAAATGATTCACATTCATGTTCGCATTTTTAATAAGTGAGAAAAATTCCCTATATGTTTTCTCCTAGATGTAATAATGTTGTGGGGGATGTCAAAAAGCACATTGTAACAGACATGGATCTTGGAATAGGGTTGGTTGTAGATCTAGAAAATCGCAAAGATGTAAAAAGGTAGATAACATTTTATTGATGTAGCAGTTCTCTGACTTTATATCCAGGTTTGTGATAGATGATCCGCTAGTGGAAAACTGACTGTGTTCTTTTTGTGGAGTAAGAGGTCCCTTGCGTTCCTTTATCATAGTTGTGGTCATGAGCCACAAGATAGTTAGTTAGTTGGAATTTTGCACACCTTTCTTTGATCTAAATTATGAGGTAAGTTCATGTAGCACGTTGGATGTGTAAAAGGAGTTATACTCTACCATGTTCTCACATAAGGGAAGTGAATGTTAGGAATTAATAATGTTAACAATAGGGGAGTTAGTGTTACAACATTAGTGTGAAATCATTAATAAATTGTATGTGTTATTTATAAGGAATTGTATTTACAACTCATATTAATAATATAGTTGTAATAGTTAGGTGAGTGTGAGAAATTAAAATTGTAATATTAATATCATATTTTTATGTACGTGAGTGTAATCTCACAATTATAATATGGATATGAGATGATATAGAGTTATGTGGGATATGTGAGAGATTCTAGCAGTGGTTGAGAGATATAGGGTATTGGTGATTGATGTTGACTCCTTGGATAAACGAGATCATCTTCTTATATAATGTAATATTTATCACTGAATAAAAAATCCCGAATAAATTGAATAACATATTATTATTTTCAGTGTTAATCTTGTGTAAATCTCCTACATTCTGTATCAGTCTCGGTAAGAAAGGGACCTCAGGTTGATGTAGCTCTCCCATAAGCTAGGGAAGAATATGATGAAGTAGAGGAATGGGTTGGTAGGTGTTAGGAATGATTGAATGTAGGTCATAGGCCTGGTTGAGTTTAGGTCATAGGCATGGCTGTGTTGTTTGAGTTATAGGTGTCGATGATCTGGTCCTATGTAGGATAATCAATAAGTAATGAGGAAGGTAAATGGTAAGAAGTGGCAACAAGGCTGCTTAATTGTTAAGAACCCTAATGAGTCTACCATACCCAAGATGGGCTCATAAACGTAAGACCCTAAAGGTGTTGCATAATGGACCACTCTAAGGGTGAAGAAAGTCACATAATCACAAAATGTTGCGGTTGTGGCAAGTCCCTTGAGTAGAGAGGAGATTAGGATGAAAATGCAATGAGGTGAGAATGGGCGGTTTAGTGTAACTTAGTGTAGGACAACATGTTTTTCTTAGCAAGAAACCAAAGATTAAAAAAAATCAAGTCCATGACGAAAATTTCATCTTTTTCTTCATTTTTTTAATATTTTTAATAAATTGATCAATGCGGGAAGTATATATGGGATGAGTATATTATACCCTTAATGTCTTCATGAAGTTGATTAATGTGGGAAGCTTCTGGATATTTTTATTATATTTTTTAAATGAATTGATATAGCTGTCCTTCAAGGGAGTAATCTATTTATAGCGGTGGAAATAGAGTGAAGAGATGTCCCTTTTGAGCGAGTCATATTTTGTTGGAATTTTGACTCAAGGAGTTGTATCTCTTTTTGTTTTTGGACATTTAAGTCATGGACAAGGACTATAGAGGAAGATTAGGTTCTTGTTTAGAAAACAAGACTATAACACACAGAGGGTTAGCTATGAAAGAAGTGGTTTTGAGTGATGAACGCCCATGGGAATTCCACCTTGGATAAGATGAAAAGTATCAATGAGAATAATGCTAATGAGTAGAGCCATGGTACTCGTTATTGAAGACAAAGCCTGAAAAGGTGATGGGTAATCACATGATTCTGTGTGTAGTCGTGGATCCTCAAACTGGGTAATATGGAAGGTGGAATATTGCTCAAGGGACGAGTTATCAAACTGACAGATAGTGATATAGGACTTGATGTCAACAACAAAATGGTCAGAAGATGCAAGGCAATTGAGGGGCTCCAGGTTCAGGATTACCTTCAAGTGAATACAAACGAATAAGAACCTAATCCATAGGCATGAGTAATGATATAGGGTCCTAAGCCAATTAGGAGAAAATTTTCCCCGCTTACTTTTCTCTTCTTTGGTTACATGCTCATTTTATTTTAGGACAAGGTCGCCAATCTGAAAGGTGTGTCATTCGTGAACAAATTTTTTGTAGGTACGTTTAATACGTTTCTGGTGGATTTGGAGATGGTCAAGAGCATTGAGATGACATTCATTTAATAACTCAAGTTGTGCCAAACTGATCTTGGCAAAAGTCATCATCGTTGAGCATGTTTTGTAGTGAGATGTAGAGAGATGGAATCTGGACTTCCAGAGGTAAGACAACTGTTGGTACTATAGACCAGAGAATAAGGTTATGGTGGTGGTCGAAGTGTGAATACTAGTGCGATAAGCACACAAGGTGAAAGGAATGTGCGTATGCCAATCCTTCCTAGTATTGTTGACTACTTTCATAAGAATTTTGTTCAAGGTTTTTTTGGTTGTTTTGGCTTGGCCATTGGTTTATAGATAATAAGGTGTTGAGAAATTAAGCTAGATGTCAAAAGCTGTTGCATAGCTTGTGTAGGGTTGTGTTTTTTGAATTGCTTTCCATTATCAGTGATGAAGTGGTGAGGAACACCAAAGCAAAAAATGATGTGATGGTTGATGAACTCACATATTTTCTCATAGCTTTTGTAGAAATGAGGGGAATGGCATCTACCCATTTACTATAATATACAGTTGCAATTTATGATCCATTCATGGTGTTGTAAAGAATGGGGATTGATCTCACCGATAATATCTAAACCCCATTGAGAGACCGAGGCCAAAGGTCTCATGCGACATGTAAGGCATGACCAGGGGTATCATGAAGATTAACGTGCTGCTAGTCATTTCACACAATATTTGACATAATCACAACAATCACGGTTTAAGGATTGGAAAATAATAGCCAAGGTGAAAGAATGTGTTTTGCAACAGCTAAACCACTAAAGTGGCCTCCACAAATTCCATCGTGAACTTATTTAATGGTGTAGGGAATTTCAAAACTTGTAAGGCATTGTAAGAGAATATTGTCGAATTCACGAACTTATAAAGAAGATCACCCATGATGACATAATGAGAGACACTTTTAAGAAATAAACGTTATCCATTATGACGTGAGATCAGACGGGTAGAATGGAAATGGAAAGATAGTATACATATTGCTTATACCAAAGGTCACATGGGTTAGGTGCAACGGTTTTGACAGAGTAGACCTCACTAAGGTAAATAAGTGGGTAATTGTAGCCTTTGTATTGTGAAAAAAATTCTAGAGTCGACGGGAAAAGTAGGTATCTGAGAAGCCAAGCAAGGCCATGGTATCCACAAATTCATGGGTGGCAATGTTGATCTTGTTTGAAGTCTCAAATGGTCGGGGGTGGATCAAAGAGTATATCTGTGAGATGGAGATACTTTTGAAGTCATCTAAGTAGGAAAATAGGATTTACCATTGATCTTGGTTTACGACCAGCTGATGAATTGTCAAAGATATTTATGGACTTAACATCTAAGGCATAAGAAACCTAGAGACCCAGATACTAGTGCATCGTATTCAAAAATATTCTTTGAGAGGACACAATTGGACAAGAGCGAGTTTGAAATCCTTAGGCATAGTTCTCTACCATCATGAAGAATGAGGATGACACGATGCCCCACCCCATGCTAACACTTTTAGTTTCATCGAAGAAGAGTGTCTTTTGGTAAATTGGTTCTTCTGAGGATAGGGTTGCTAATGGATCTAAGTTCGTGGTAATCAAAATGACAGAGGTTGATTCTTGGAAAGGAGTACGTTGATGTTAAGATGGTTTGGCGTAGATACCCTGCTAATGTGTCAGTGTCAGTAATGATGGAGGTTGAGTGGTTGAGTAGGTAATGGGTACATTTTGGTGGTGACTGAATTGTGAAGGCTAAGAGAGGTTTTTTAGAAGTGGGGATATCTAGGGTTGTAGTCCACTAGGGTTTGGCTGTGTGGAGTGGTCTTAGGTCTTGGTCTACGGTGTTGGTCGTTACGATTGAGTGGACATGGTACCTAAAGAGCTGGCGATGGTAGAGGTTTGGTTGGTTTAACTACCTTAGGGGAGTGGTAATAGCATTTTTAGCTTTAGGTTGTCATCCTTCTTGGGTAAAGGTGATGCATGGGAGTATGGGATGTAGAGGGAAAAGAAGATGGTGGAAGGGGATGGCTTTCCCACGGGGGCAACCAAATAGCGGTGGAGGTGGTTGGTAGAGGTTGGGTAGAAGGTGTGAGTGGAAGAGGAGAGTGTGTCATGGGTAGTGAATAAGTTATGGAAGGTATTGCAGTGGTATGGGTGGTAAGAAGATTAGGAGGTGACAGTAGGAGGTTGTGTGGATCGTTTGGGTATATTAGAGGTTCATTATGAAGGAGGTGAGTATACTGCGTTCTCGGTTTTACCGGTGGAAGTAAGGTTGCTTGGCCAGGGGTTGAGGGGTGAGGTCCTATGATAGACGAGAAGAGGAAAAGGTGATAACGGTGTAGTATGCAAGGTTGGTGTATGAGGTCTACGAGATTGGGGTGTTCTTTTTAGCGGATCAAAATTAATTTTAGTGTTGTTTTGGAAAGATGTGGCTAAATCTAATTTGATGGGTGGGTGAGTAAGGTTTGATGTCGGCATGACCCCTAAGGTAGTGGTGGATTTAGGTAAGGGAGATGATATAGGCGTGGGTAGGTGTTTGGGTGTAGATGTATGGTGGGTTGTGGGCAAAGGTGTGTGTTGGGATGTGGGTGATGACATGGCAGGTGTTCCAACTAACCATGGTTATGTTTGGTTTGGTTACCTGTAACACTTTTGGATAGATTGTGGAGGGTGTCCGGTGAGTGACAACTACATTTGGGTTGAAGTAGGAAGTAGAAGATGTCCCCAAAGTAAGGATCTATCAACATAGTCTAGGTGATCAGTCAAGTGTGAAAATGGTATTGTTGTAGGCAGGGTCTGATGTGGATCGAGTAGCAATCCCCATAAAATGTGCTTCAAGAAAAAGGGAAATGGCTAACTTCAAACTCTATGGGTAAGATAGCTGAAAGCATATCAACAAGATCTTAAAGGTCCAATGGAAAATGGTCATCTAAGGGAAATGGTGTTTTTTACAGGATCCTCAATAGGTAGAGGATACGATGGACAAAATGAGGTGAACTCTCCTATGTGATGGTGTAGGGATTGCAAACATGTATCTCCTATAAGTAGGAGAAGTGCCACTGAAGACTGCTCGGTAATTTGAGATGCCAAAGATGGAGTGCTAATTATAGGCTCTTCCACTGGGTGAAGGAGAATATGAAGGGGGTTCCTCTGTGGGTAGAGGAGTAGATGAAATATGTTCCTGTATACAGGTAGGGGAGCCCAGGATAAGATTTCATCTATGGAAGGAACATAGGGAAATAGTGAAGCAATTGGTATGTCATCGAAAATAGCATGGACCTTCACGGACATTGCTATCATTGGTTGAAGTGTCACCACTTTGGTTAGAATATGTGGCATGATTAGGGAATGGATTTTTTGAAGATATGTAGGTTTTGGTTAGTGGGTGACATTTGGGTTATCCAAGACTAGATCTCTGTTGTCTAACATTTCTTGGATGATATTATTGAAAGGTGATGTAGTTACCTGTCACTATGACCTTTGACATGATGATAGTTACGAAATTCATGTTCCTTATACCATGCGGGCATTGTTAAATCAGGGTCAAAATGAATGTGTGGTATTATAGGTGGAAGGGTAATGGCACCAAACTTAATAAGATTTTCCAAAATAGAAGAATAAGGTTCTCCTTATTGGAGTATACTTTCATTGTTCTCATGTCTGAAGTGGAAATTTTGGATGGGAGAGAGATTAGAAGAAGGTTTTGACTTGGTTTGATGGGTTAGAGGGTCCAACTTTGAGAACTATGGACATTGGCAGATCATGTGGGTTTTGAATAATTGTTCTATGGTTTTAAATATGAAGAAGCATCATTTTATTTGAACACGCGATGTTATTGTTACGTAGCTGAATTTTTCTTCTCTTTGATAGCATGAATCTCTAATTTCCATGCCATGATGAATGCCTCGTCAAAGGTACAAAAGGTCTGCACCTGCAAGGTTAGTAAGATGTGTCTAGCGCAAGCTCAAGTAAACAAATTATATGAGCTTCAGTTTGAGGTAATTGAAACATGATTTGGTTGATAAGGCTATGCTGGATGCGTGACAAAGTCAGTGATAGACTCGTTTTCATACTTGTCATGTGGAGTAAAGATCAGTCATTGGTGACTTTCTTGACAACGTTGATTGAGAAGTGGTCTAAGAAGGCTTTGGCTACTTGATTAAATGAGTAGATTGAATGTCTGGGTTGCACACTATACCAGTCCAATGTAGGTCCTATGAGGGACGTTGGGAAGGTTTGTAGGAGTAAAGTGTCATCATGGGATGATCAGGTAACACCCATGTTTGAAAGACCCCAAATGTTGCTTTCAGGTCTTCTTTACTATTGAAGCAGTTCAGTTTTGGCATTTCCCAATATACAGGTTATGGGCAGAATAGGAATGGACAGATGAATGAGATCATTACATATTTCATCATATGTGAGAGAATTGCATGTGAGCCAGAAAACTAATGCTTCTAGTGTCTGCATCCTTTCCATCATTAATTTGATGAGGTCATTGGTAGGTTGTGATGGAAGGGTACCTCCTGTGGTGTAAGAGGGCTAGTACTGAACATGTGATGTGGGTAGCATTCCAGTGTATGGTGATGCTGAATATGGAAGGTTGAGAATAGGGGAACGACATAGAGGGCATTTATCCAGAATGGATGACAAACGAGATAGAGGGTTGTTGATAATATGTATATGTTGGTGGGGTAGTCGCAGTGACTCAAGTAGCAATTGGTGGTAGAGACTGCGGGATGGAGAGGAAAATATTTTGGAATGGGGTAGGGGTCACCGACACCACGGGTAGTTGTGTTGCAATTGGTATCTGTGAGATACAATGGGTGTGTGAATGGGGTTATGGTCTGGGTGGTCAATGAAGGAATAATAGATACTACAAGTGTGACTGATATTGCATATGCTAGTGGTCATAACGGGTATGGGGCTTACCTATGAAATCGAATTGGGGGTAAAGTAGAGTGAAGGTAACACTAAACTAGTAGGGGCTGATGCAGAAGTCAGGATAAGGGTAGGATAAATAGATACATGCATGCCATATATCAATTGACCTGAGGAGTCCCAAGTGGAAGAGTGGGAAAGGTAGAATTGTAAGGATGTGGGATTTTGATCAAGGATTCGTGTGAAATCCTCATCACCTGCAGCAATGGTGGTAGGCAAGGTTGGATCCATAGGTGAAAGGAAAGAGGGTGGTGAAGGACTAGATGGGGAGTGATTAATGACTAGCATGGAATATAAGATTGTTAGTTTGGTTGCGAGTCAACACCATGTCAATGAATGTATATCAGGTTGACGTTGTAGCCTGTAGAATGACAAAGAACATTATTAGGAATAAGAAAAACATGTGTTTGTAGGTGGATTTGGGTAATGTATCAGCTAAGGATCAACAAAGGATAACCGATTCTGGTTATGGATGACCGATGATGGTTCAAGTGTTACTGAGGTTGATTACTGTGGGAAAAGAACAAGTTTGACCAAAAGGGGTAGAAAACTGATGAATGTCATATAGGTAAGTTGTATGATGACCGTTTATAAGAATACAGAGAGTATAGAGACTCATAAAAACTCAAAACAATGAATAATATGAGAATAGGTTTCCCTTGGGAAAGCTAACTAAAAGGATAGGGGACCGACAATGATTAGGTAGAACTGATGATGGTGAGGTACAAACTGATGCCAATGGATAAACCGATGCCAATCACTGTGAAAATTTGAAGAATGCAAGACAAATAGATAGTTGTGAACTGAGGTCAAATGAACGATCAATCCAGAATCCTAGAGATGATATAATGAGGTCTTGACACACTCAGGAGGAGTCAGAATACTCCACTTGTGATTATGGAGTGGGCAAGGAAAAAGAATGGAAAATGGAGAAACATATCCTCACACCTAAAAACACACATCAATCAAACGCTAAAAATATTGTATGCAACAAGTTATTTTAATGTGTTGAGCTTATGCTATTTAGAATACTGACTAAATGAATTTAGAGTATAGTTTTTGGTGAGGAAGGTCTTCCTATGAAGAAGGATATCTAAAAAGAGAGGTTTCAAGTTATGTTATGGCATTTGGGATGGGCGATCCTCTGAGGTAATGACTAGATAGAAGTAACCATACTAGGTGCCCATTGTCAATCCTTTGATCATTTGATCATTGAAAGCCTCTTCCAGGTAAGATGTTGTTTAAGAAGATGTGTAATTTTCAATTTTGTGCAGTTTGGTAGAAGATAGAAGAAAGAGAATGTTCTTTTCTATGATTCTTTGTGTCAACCATCAGTTGGGCATGACTTCCATCATATAGGTTGTCCTCGTTTTAATGTGAGATAAATACAACATACAAGGATGAAATGCAAGTGATTTTAAACCCAAATTGACAAAAGTTACGTTTAATGTATAAAATGATGAACAAGTAGGAACGTGCTCTTTCACTACTTATGCAGAATGCAAGAAAGAAGAAATGGTTCGTTTTTAGCACTAGAAAATAGATGTTGTTTTAGACAATTAGAAGAATAGAGTATTACCAGGGAAAGAGATTTAGTGTGAATATGATTAGAAAATAAACAAACACACAATATTTACCTAGGAATAAAGAAAAATTTTAAGGAACCTTGAGATGGGTCCCATCGGGCATGCCAAAATGTTTCACCGCTTTCTTTACATTTTCAAAATGTGACAAAACAGATTAGGGTGAGGGCCAAGGAGGAATACTTGTTGTGTTGGTTTGGAGGTTGATGCATGCATGTGCTGAACTTTTCAATCCAATGATGATTGTGAGAGATTCCTTTTGGCTGGGAGGAACTACCTAAAATAGAAAACAAGACCACCAAAGAAGATTTAAACAACATATGACAGTAGACTCCCAAGCGTATGCTAGATCTGGGAAGTGTGATACTCCTTAGAAGGATGTTAATCCACTATTTTTATAAAACAAATATGAAATAACTGAAATGCATACATAAACGAATCTAGTACTACTATTCTGATTTGGGTACCTCAGATCACTATCAATGTCAATCTAATTAAATACTAAAACTATGCAAGTCAAGGTCTTCAGGTCAGGTTGTAAGTTAGTTAGATGGTCTGCAGGTCATAGACAAGGTCTTAACAGAGTTGGGTGAGGTGTTTGCGGTTGTTCTTGATAGGCGTGTTATTACTGGTTTACAGAGTATTGGAAAACATAGAGATTGACATTGGTCAAGGTATGACCAATAATGGTTAGGTAGAACCGACAATGATTATGGGTAACTAGCGTTGGTAGAGGCGAGATAATAAGATTCAATAATATTTACTAATGGGCATGGAGCTAAGGTCAAGAAGATATGAAAGAGGGTGAAACAAGGTGTCTATGGATCTTAGGAATACTGAGAAATGTGTAGAGGTAGGGTATAGGTGGTTTTATGGCGTGGATGGAGGAATGGTTGGCTTTACATATAAGTAAATGGTAGGGGAATGAGGGTGCAAGTGGAAACTAAAAACAACAATAGAAGAACCCAATAAACTTAAGTGGAAGGCATGGATAAAGGGTGTGGAGGCTTTGCCACCTTATCTATGGGTGCATAATTTGTATTCCACCTTACAATATTGTGCATGCACATGGTACATTCACTCAGAGATGTGCCATCAAATAGGAAATTAGCAGGAATTAATGACTGAACTCATTCAAGATTTCAAATGCTGAAGTACCAAACCATCAGTAAATAGGGTGTTACAAGTTTTTAAGCACCTTACGATGGGGGACAATGTCATGGTAGAGGATAGAATACTATAATTATTGGGTTAACCTGGTTTGGAAGAACACTTTGATGAGGGAGAATCAGAAAAGACACAACTTGATCACACGTTCGTGGAAAAAAGAAAAAGGGAAAATAGTCTATGTCATAGATGGCAAAGAGGTGGAAAGTATGGATGTTAACCATACTGAAGGTACACATAAGGTTAGGGATAGTGCTAATGAACAAGCACACGCATACTGTAAACCCTTGAAAACAAAGAAGGTTAACATTGGTTTGGAGGCAAAACCTAAGGAGGCAACTATTGGGGACTATTGATCAAAAAAGGATATTTTAAAGATCATTGATCTATTGCTCGAGTTTTAGGAATTATTTCCACGTGGGTACCATGAGATTAAAGGCATTCACCACTCCTTGGGGGAAATTAAGATCAAGTTGAAGAAAGGTGTGCACCCAATTCAGAAGAGACCTTATCAAATGAATCCAAATTTACACATACAGAGTAAGGAGGAGATAGAGAAAATGATCGCTTCATGCATCATTGAAGTTCTAGAGGAATTAGAATGGATAAGCCCCATGGTCATAAGTATTAAAAAGGATAGAAAGATAAGGATCTGTGTTTATTACAGGGACCTGGATGTAGTATGTGTCATTGACACTTTTCCAACCCCCTTCACTGAGGAAATTCTTGAAGGAGTAGTTGGGCATGAGCTCTATTCCTTCACAGATGGATTCTCAGGGTATCATCAAGTTAGGATCGAAAAGGAAGACCAAGAAAAGACAAAAATTTCCACCTAATGGGGAAGCTTTTCCTACATAGTCATACCTTTTGGACTGAAGAATGTGTCTGTTGTGTTCTTGCGCATTGTGGTACAAGAATTTCAAGACTTCATCGATAAGTTCCTTTAATTCTACCTGGATGACTGGATAGTGTATGGGCTAGTGAAAGATCATTATGACAACCAGGGGCTAGTGTTTGAATGATGTCAGCAGTTAAGGATATCCCTCAACATTAATAAATGTGTTATTACTACTCCATTTAGAACCTTGTTGGGGCATATCAAATGTAAGGAAGGTATGTTGGCAGATCCCACATAATTTGTAGTTATTGTGGGGTTGGGGAACCTACCATCCAAAGTGAAGTGCACATATTCCTTGGTCATATGGGATACTACAAGAAATTTATCAAGGGATATGCCAAGATCATCACGCCATTGGAGGAATTTCTAAAGCACAAGAGTGAATTTCACTAGGGAGAGGAACAACAGATAGTGTTTGATACATTAACAGAGAAGCTCATCATTGCACCCATATTACGCTTTTCTTCTTGGGATAAGCCATTCCATGTACATGTTGATGCTTCAGGGATGGAAATTGGATAAGTCTTAACACAACTTGGAGAGGGAATTGTTGACCACCCCTTGTGTTTTCCTAGCAAGAATTGACACCAACAAAATAGAACTATACTACTACTAAGCGTGAAGCACTATCAATGATCTAGACGCTGCAAAAATTCAAACAATGTATGTTGGAAACAACCTTCATGTTCTACACAAACCATATGGCATTGAAGTACTTGGTGAACAATCCCATTTTACAAGGGTGCATATGTCAATGGGTCCTATTATTTCAAGAATTTGAGTTTACAGTTGTTGTGAAACCTGGAAAGAGAAACCTAGGACCTGATCATTTATCAAGGATTGACTCAGGGGAGGACATGTGGAGCATTGAGGATACAATGCCAGATGCACAACTATTTAGGGTGTGGCCTGTGGCCTATAATTTAGAAGATATTTTTGTGTTTCTCAAAATGGATGTGGAACTAGAGGGAATGAAGACTTTAGAGAGAAAAAAATTATCCATACGCGTTGTTCCCACATTTTAATTGGTGAAGATTTATACAAATTAGGTTGTGATGAGCTTCTACACCGGTGCATGTTAGATCATAAGCATGTTGTGATTATGGATGAAGCACATGGTGGTATTGCAGGAGGACACTATGTTAGAAATGCCACCATGTGGAAGATTCTACTTGTAGGGATTTTGTGGGAGAGTATCTACTAGGATTATATTGAGTTTTGCAAGGCCTGTGACCATTTCCAGAACCTTGGCAAACCTAGAATAAGAGATGAAATGCCCTTAAGACCAATAGCTAGTGCAAAAAAATTTGAGAAATGGTAAATTGATTTTGTAGGACCGATTTCACCTGCCACATGAAGGATTTTTTCACACTACATCATCACTTGCATTGATTTCTTAACAAGATGGGAAGAGGCAATGTCTACAAAGGATTGCATAGGAATCACACCAACAAGATTTCTGTGGGAAAACATAATCAGAAGGTATGGATGTCCTCTAAGCTTGACTAGTGATAGGGGTACTCATTTCTTGAATGAGATGGTCAAGATTATGTTGGCAGAATTTATGGTGGCCCATCACAAGACCACCCCTTATCACCCCCAAGTGAATGAAACTACTTAGGCATTTAACAAGATATTAAGCCACACACTGACCAAAATTTGTGATATGGGAAGACAAGGTATCAGTTGTTCTATGGGAATATATGATAACCTATAAGAGGTTGAACAAGGCCACACCATTTTAATTAGTGTTTGACATGGAGGTTGTTTTATTGGTTGAATTTAAGCTACCATCGTTCCGTATTGCACACACAAGAGAATTAGTTGATGAAAAAGCACTTGAGGAAAGGATTGATAAGTTAATGCAACTAGACGAAATACAATCACTTGCTAGATGGAGTCAGAAGTCTAAAAAGGGACAAAAAAAAGCATGACATGATCGTCATATAAAAACCAAACAATTTGAGGTTGGGCAGATGGTTTCGTTATATGACTCTAAATTTTTATGCCATCATGGGAAGCTGAAATTCCATTGGTTGGGACCATAGATCATCTCGTACATCCTCAATTTAGGTGCATGCTAGTTACAAGAACTCGATGGGACAAGGTTACCAAGACATTTCAATGGGAGTAGGTTAAAGCCATGTACTATAAATAAGTCTTCCTTGTGTTCAAAAATAAGGCAATATTTCCATTTAGTCTAGGATTTCCCTTTATAGATTTATTTTCTTTGTGTTTCCCTTTCTCATTGCTTGTTCCTTTATTTTCATGTTATTTTATGTGCCTTGTGCTCCAGTAACCACTTTTTATTTTCAAAAGGTTGTGTATACGCAAAGGACCACACATCTTCTTTAGTGTGGGGTGAAGTGATGTGAAGAGTATTGGAAACTATGTTTTAATGGCCTGGATTGAAGAATGAAAAGTGTATAAGGTGGAAGAGAGTGCGTAGAAAAGGTGGACATAAGGAATTTTGGTGTCAGGATAACTTTACAAAGACCATTTATAAAGGATGAGAAGTAAAGGAACAACATGAGGTAGGTGAGGGAAACAATTAGGTCAACAGAAGAAGTACCTTTGGTGATGTAAGTGCATGTGTGAGGATCTTCGGTCAGTAAGGATTTTTTCATGCTAGAAGGTTGTAGAAATTTTTCGTGCAGGATTGGGCACAGGGGTAAGAGTGCTTAAGGTTGACTTTAGTGGAAAAATTTGCATTTAATGCTAAGTACAGTGGTAGGTAGCATGACATTTATTACAAAGAAAATCAAAATCTATAAGTAGAAGGTTAGGCACATTATTGTTTACCTTGCAATTACAATATTGAAAATCTCTTGAAAACTAGGGCATCCACAAAGAATATTTGTGCGAAGTAAAAATTGTGAAAATCTAAGTGCATGACTAATGTGATTTGCAAACCAGAGTGGAAGAAGTACATGGGCATAGGGAAGAAGGTTTCAGAAGAGAACAAAGTATTGTGAAAGGATTGTCCAAGTTAGTGTTCTATAGTTAGGGCACGGGAGTAAATGGATTTTTCATAAAGGTAAGCCACAAATTTGAGCAGAGAGAAGAAGAGGAGAAAATAATATTTTATTTTTAGTAACCTGAAAAGAAGATGTCACCAAAGAAGGCAACTATTTCACCTAGAAAGGGAAAGGGAGAAGGGAGAAAAGTTGTTTCCACTAGCTTCAATGAGAAATGGTATGTAAAGATGCAATACCCAGATGGCATGTTGTTTGGAAAGGAATGAGTGTCCCACATGAGGAAGATGGCCGTGAGAGACTAAAACCATCACACGAGCACCACAGAAATGGAGATGGAATTAGAACTGGTTCACCCAAATGAAAAAAGGACACAAGAAGGGATGTCGATCTATGATGATGAAGTGATATGGAGAAGGCTGGGTTGCTACAAATTTTTGAGTTACCCTATTTTGGAAAATAAGAGCATTTTTACCAATGGTTGATGACGCACTTGCGTGAGGACCATTTCTATTTCGCAATCTAAAGGATGTGCATAACCCCTCAACTGATCTCTAAGTTTACTAACCTTTTCTGTAAAGGGGAGCCACTACATGATGACTTGGAGGATAAAGAGGCCATTAAGGAGACTGTGGAGACTTATGACTACAAAAAGGGTTCGTGTTACTTTGACATCTCTAATGTCTCTAACCCTGTGATGAGGATGGCCATGGGCTTGGTCTCCAAACTAAATGGACAAGAAATATGGACTCAGATCAATAAGGCATGGCTACACATGTGCAGTAAAATCTCAAAAGGAACCATATACAATATTTCTTCCTTCATTACAGACAAAATTTTGAATGTCACATGTGATGGAGAGAAGATTATGTTTGGCAATGTTCTCCTCACCATCCTCTTTTCCAAGATTGGATTTCCTGATGGCCCAAAGAAGTTTGTATGGGAATATCCAGATGAAGACCCTTCCCTCATAAGAAGATTTGAGAACTACACTTGTGACACCATGACATCTGCCCATAAGGCACACTTGGAGAAATGGTACAACGGGATGCACAACGTATTTAGTGCTGAGTGGAGAATACCTGAGAAATTTCTAGGACTAGTACAAGGATAAGTTGAGTTCAATGTCTACCAACACTTATGTATTGGTAAGTTCACTTTGTCTGACAACACCAAGATTCCATGGTGCAAACTACCTTTCTCCTTCACCTCATATTAATTTCAAGCCAGGGTCAATCACTTTAAGGAGGAAAAAATACTAAGGTTCAATCTCAGTGAGGTGGACCAAGACCACTGAAAAATACACAGGAAGCTAGTATACCCCAAGAAGCATGCCTATGTGGAGAAGTATGTCTCCCATGAGGTACACATGATAAAGCCAATGATTTTGACAATTGCCAGAAGAACCACAACAAGGGTATACCTACGTAATAGGCCCAAGTATGAGAAGGGTGCCTATGTGGAAAATAATGTCTCCATCCTAGAGGATCCCACCATAATGAATAAGGTCATGCTACGGAAGAGGGGGAGAGAGGAGGTAGCAGAGAACAAGGCACCAAGTGTACAAACAACACAATTTTTGTGTGCAAAGGAGTCAAGCATGAAGCCAAGCACATATTCTCAAAGGAAGAAGTCTCCCATTAAGGAAAAAGAAAATAAACTTGAGGAAGAGGTGTTAGAGCAAGAAGAGCCCCCTAAAAAATAAGAGTCACCAAGGAATCAATTGCTGAGGAAGAGAAAGAAGAATCCCCAATTAGGAAGAAGCAAAAGGTAGCGGAGAAGGCAGACTCAGAAGAAACAGAGAGCTTGGAAGCCTAGATAGGTGAAAAGGAAGATGATGAGCATAAAGAGGCTCAAGAGCATCTTGTGTATGATGTACATGAATCTGAGGAAGAACGGAATGAGGAGAAGGATGAGGAGGAAGGAGATGCTCATGGAAAGGGGGGAAGTGAGGAGGTAAACACCAAGGATCAAAGGACCCCAAGCCTCACCAAGGTGTAGATAGAAGAGGCCACGGAAAGGGAAGTAGTGGGTATAATAAAGGACTTGGTGGAGCAGAAGGTAGACTACAGTGCCGAGGAAGTACTTAAAGAGATAAAGGAAGAGAGTGTAGAGAATGAGTATGGGAGCATGGGCTGAGATCCCAGCTTAGCAATAAGCTTCCCAAAGGTAGTGCGCACAGGAGAAAAAAGTGTGGTAGTGGTGCAGGAGCAAGGGATGAGTTATATCCATGATCTAAGTAAGGTACTACATGCACACTTCTAAAGTATTGTGCTAACAGACCAAATCTTTACATGTTCTTCATTCGAAGAAGAAGGCGCATACCCACGAACAAGGAAGATGTTATCTTGGGATTTTGAGTCCCATGTCAATGATCCTGAGTTTGAAGTCAACCAAGGGGTGTTGATGAAGATGCCAAAGGCCAAAGGAGTAAAACCTCTGGTATCGATGGAGGTTGAGGCGAGACTCTTTGGGAGGAATGACATGGTAATGTTCCTGGAGGGGAATATGGAGAAAAAGAATGAAGAAATTATTGAGAAAAGAAAGGATCTAAAGCAGGAGGAGCTGATCAATGCACAGTTAAGGCACGAACTAAGGGAGGAGAAGGAAAAGGTATGCGATGTCTAAAAAAATATAGAGATGATTATAGATTCTATTATCTTGAATTATCGAAACTTGACCCCGCCTAAGAAAAAAATGAGACAACCTTACAATTCTTGGAAGACTTAACCCGTATCCTCACCATGGAGAGGTGACCGCTCACTTTAGAATCAAAAGAAGAGTCACTGGTGCACCAAAAGAAGGAATAAAGGCTTAAAATAGGGGAAACAGTCACTCGGTATTTCAAACTCCTTGATGTTGTATAGACCATCATGTGAATGGTTGAGGTTGTGTATGATAATTGCGCTGACAGGGATAGGGTAGAAAGTATACTAGTTTCTACACATGAGGCAGATCTAAAATAATTCCAAGAAAAGAACAAAGGAAACATGGCGAAGTGGCATAAAATCCTAGCCAAATTTGAGAATAAAATAGAAGCAATTGAAACCTTGTAGGGTTTGGTTAAAAATCGGCTTAAGGAGTTGTACCCCTAGGTCACTTGTAGAATGGATGTGTTGGATGACCTTAGCAAGCAACTGGAAGGGATTGTAGATACGTTGAACACTAAGGGTGATGAATTAAGTTTTGAACAATTGAGCTCTCTATTGGGTGACCTAATATAGCAGGCACAGGGTGAAGTGGATACATGTGAGAAGATCAAGGTAACAATGAGGAAGGAGTTCCAACTCTTCTTGCAGCAATAGCAGAATTCTTCATTATTTCATTCTTCATTCTTCCATTCTTCATTCTTTCATTATTTATTTAAATTGTCTGAGTTCCACCATTCTTTATTTCTTTGGAGAGATAGGATGTTTCCAAGGAGGAAGAAAAATATTAGTGTGGGGTGATGTTGGGCCTTAAAATATTGGCTAAGTACAAAAGGAGGCATGTGCACGCAGGACTAGTAAGAGGAAGGGTGCACAAGGAAAAACACGTAAGAAAAATGTTTTAGAATGGTTTATGAGTTACCACGGTGCGTGCAAAAGGTTGAAGAAAGGTTTAAGGGACTTAGTCATTTTTATCATTCTAAGAGGAACTTGGGGGAAAATGTGACCTAACAAGGCGTGAGGAACAGATAAGGTGCCAGCCTGTAACTTTGGTGGTCAAGAAAAGGATATTCCTTGAAGGGAATATTCCTAGGAATACATCATTACAAAGAGTGGAGAGCTCGGAACAAAATAAGCATGCATCATTGGAGGACCACATTGACACTTGGCATGTGATCTATTCAAGAGAGAAAGCATGGAGATGGGTGTTGAACCTATATATAGAGATGCTCTAGAGAAAGGAAAAAACAATAACCAGATAGATACAGAAGGTGCAGAATCAAGAGCGGATGCATCAAGAGTATGATGTTGAAGTAATGCTAGAGTTTAAAGCATTAGTACAAAGGGTTTTAAGGAATTGAATAGGCCTCTATATGGTGTTACAGCCTGTAATAAGGGACAAACTAGGAGGTCATACCTAGGACTTCTGATATATGAGTTAGATATTTTTTTTGATATATTTGGTCTAATACGACACTTTTGAATGTAATGTGGTTATTGAAATTATGATCAATATAAATATATGGATCTGTTCAGAATATCTTGTTCATGGGTGCAAACCCTAGTGTCGTTTCTTCATATTATGAATCAGATTTGTTCTTCATAATCCATGTTGTGTTGTTTCTCTCATTTTCATACATGGGTATAAGGATATGATAGCTCACACTGTGCTTTTACATGAATATCTACTTATTTTCAGCTAATCCTCTAACAATGATAAGAACTACTCATAATTCTCACATAAAGGAGGGGCTCAGCACTCGTGCATGCCTCAGGTGAGTGCCCAACGCCCACTGGGTGATATGACGACGCACATTGGGTTATAAGTTAGTAGGTGGATAGAAATGACCATAATTTGAAACCGGAGTGGTATCATGGGCATCAAAGAAGCATCCCATAGTCACACTATCTTCAGCAGAACTAGAGTATGTGGCAACAATATAAGCCACATGTCAAGTTGTGTGGATGAGAAGAGTGTTTAAATATTTGAGATAGAATCAAGAGGACACTACACATATTTTTTGTGAAAACAACTCAGCAATAGCATTGTTCAAAAATCATGTTTTTCACAAGAGGAGCAAGCACATAGACACAATATATCACTTCATCATGGATTTGGTTAACAAAAACAAATGTTTAGAATTTTGTAGATCTGAATATCAGTTTATTGATAACTTTATGAAAGCTTTGAGAAATGAAGTTTTTTAGTATTTGAGATTTTTTGGGGAGTTTGTGATCAGAACTATGTCAAATCTGGAAACCTAAACTCAACTCTAGAATAATAAAATTTTGAAGGTCACAATTAAGAGGGAGAGTGTTGGAAATAGATAGTTTCTCCCCACATGCTTTTTCTATTTATTAATAAAATAAAAAGGAAATTTTTTTTTCCATACATAGTTTAGTGTTAATTAGATGTCTTTATTTTTAGGATAAAAGCAAATAAAACAAATAACTTTGTTTTCATGAACAAAAGCATGCGGTATTTTTAGATGATAGTTCTATTATTAAGGGTTATCTATTTTTAGAGTTGTGTGTTCTATTTTTAGATGAAAATCCTCTATATATTGGAGGAAATTGTAAGTATCTTTATGCAATTTGTAGTTAGATAAGCTTTGACAAGATAGAAAATATATATGCACATAAGTGTTGATTTGAGTTTGGAATAAGTTGTCTTATTTCCAACATTATTTATTTTGTTTTTGTTGTTCGTTGTTTTATTTTCCTAAATTCTACATCTTATTTTTCATGAGATAAGTTTCTTAAAATAATTCTAAATGTAGTAAGTGATGAAGGTATGTCCTTAGATCTTTAGAACTATGATTGTTATTCCTACAAGAATCTACAAACATATTTATTATTCATCGTATATGTATATTTTAGGTTTTTCATAACTATCTTAGCAATCTAGGTGATATGTTTCATATACTTCTTTATCTAGAAGTTCAATTAATGGACATGTAAAAAAATATTGTTCACTTGAGAGGAGGTCATATCTTCTTCACTTCTCATTTTTTAGAAAATTGTTGTATATGATTAGTAGAAACCCATACCAGATAAAATGTATAGAATCTCTTGGATAAATCATTTTAAATATAGATAAGTAACAACCTTTTCTCTCATATGTAAATGATAACACAAAAAAAGACTATATGGACATCAAAAATCACCTAAATGCACAGGGCCATTCTTACACCTAGATTGAGTGTATGTAAAAAAAATCTATTTGCATATATTTACATAACAAAGTTTGTGTCATTAAAGTATTACATAGAATGCAGAAATATTGAAGTGAAAATATCTTTACTTAATAATGAACTAAAAATCATGATTCAGAATTGAAGAGCACTAAAACCATAAAGTGAACTTTAACTCACTTACTGGAATTATTCACATTCATGAAAATAGAAAAAAATATGTATGTAAAACATTGCAGTAAGTCTTCTCTAAGGCTGAGAGAAAAGATGTCACTTTACATTTATATTCATGTCTCAAGTAATTACATAACTACCGTTTGACCTAAATCAAGTTAAGACTAGACTTGAATCAACCTAAGCCAAGTTCATTTAAATGACGTTTTGTGTTACACTTTACAATGTTTAATTAGTTCATAAATGAGCTAATTTGATTTTACTTTATGAATTTAAATAAATTCAATTGATTCAAGTGCAATGATATGGCTCAAAACAAATAAATTCATTATATATTTAACTAGCCACTAGAACTGGTCCACTTTAATGCCAAGTCCGACCCAATAACCTAGTCTAAAGGGCAATAGAGAATGTCACCGTATTGAATTTATTTCCTGGATTCACCATGTGGTACGATTCATTATCTTCTTTTGTTTTGATGACATGGGTCCATTGCTTCACCATTTAGATCAAACTATAAGTTGCACTCGATTTAATTCAATGTTCAGTTCAACATCTCCCAGTTAACTCTGATATATATAATTTATACATTTGACATTGTTTTGACTTGATGCGCAAGCATTGGATTGAACTATTAGTTCATTTCACAATATATCCTTTGACTTGGGTTCTCAGCTTGAATATTTGAGAATTATTTGGAACTTTCTATGAATTCAAACATCTTCGTTGCATCTTCACCTCCATTACATTTAGGATTTGAGCCCATATAGGGTATTTTCCTTTACGTGGATGAGCATCTATAATTTAAAGGATTTGGTGGTAGATGTGTGACAACAAAGTTAAAGGTTGGATCCCTTTTACAGTGTAATTTGTAGCTCACTTCCCAAAGGAGGTGTGGGGCAACACCTGCCACTATTGTTCCATGGGGTCCAAGGGGGGAAGGGATATATGACTCAGCCCCCAAATAAAAACTTAAGGATTCAATCCCCTATTTATAGAAATATGAATTCCATTTTATTGCATTTTAGGTGATCAAACTAAAATGGAATATTGTAGATTATTCTAGCTTAATCTGATGTTATGCAAAGAAGTAAATAACAAATAAATAAATAAAGAAAATGATATAAGCAATCTGAGAAATGAAATATGAAACCCTAATGTGTAAAGAGGGTTAAGAAGTCCTTAGTTGAATCAAAAATATGTTGGGACCGTGTCGCATTGGAAATTGGTTGAACAAGAGGAGGAAGTGACTACACATGAGCATGAGAAAATGTAGATCCAAGATATATAAGTAGACTGGGATGCCTAGAAAGGGATGGGGGCACCTGGGTGCCCTGGTGTGAGATCTAGGTGCCTCATCTATAGAAATGACCAAGGAACCTCCTCTGAGGTATCACTAGATGATCGCATGTGTTCATCTTCAGTCACATGTATGTTACTAAACTTTGATGGATGTCACTACAAATCAGAGATGAAGAAGATACCTGTAAAACCCCAAGAAAAACATCAAACCCTAAAAAATAATGATGCATATGAAGGATTAAGATTGTTCTCAGCTGCCAAATGGATGGACTTATCACTAAACACTATACTACATCTAAGACCCAATGTAGTTCTAGGTGTGTGTAAATCGTGCCCTAGGTGATCTTGTGTAAGTCATACTTTGTGAATAATGATCAATAACTAGATGTAGAATGTAGGTAAATGGTGCATTGAATAGAATAAACTCCCCTCCTATAAAGTGTGATGTAAATGAACCAGTCTTTGTCCCTTGTGATTGAGCTAGATGAATGCAAGTGGAGCTATAGATGCATTGGATGGATGTAACCTTAGGTGGAGATAAGAAGTGATTAGTGCTTGGTCAATTGTTATGGTATCATAAATTTATATTTATATGGTTCTCTTCTTCTAATTTCATAATTAACCCTAAAAATAATGACCACCAAAAATATCGAAAGCTCAAATGGCTAGAATGTGCCCAAAAAGTAAGAGTAAACTATAAAGAGGATCAGGGTTCATTAGAGGGGACTAGGGCATTTAGTGCGCCCCTATCCTAGTTGGGTGCCCCAATCCGATATAAGATGAATACAAAATGACAATATATACTATGAAAAGTGTGGGTGAAAGGTCGAAAGTAACTACAGAAAGCAAAGTAAAATGGTCAAAGACATGGGTTAATTAGTACTCTTTTTTCACTTTAGAACCATATCAATAGTAGTATAAAACTAAGACTAAATAATTACCCAAAGTGCATGATTTAGTGACTACATTAGGAAGGAAAATCCTAATGGAATTTTTCCACTCTAATTTTAGGAGGAGGAATTCTAATTTTACTTTTCCAATTAGGTTTATTGTAGATAAATAATTTCGTGCTTGTTACCTATCCAAGTTAATGTACCAAACTAAACACAAAAACCCTGAAAAAATCAAACGAAAATGATACTTGATTGATACGACAAGCTCCGAAGATGTATATGGAAAAGAAAGCTGATGTAGACAAGATGAGTGCACATGAGCGATCCTGCAGAGTAGATCTATGAAACCTGTGAGACACAGATGCTTGGCAGAAAAAGACAACGTTAAAAGATATTTGGGTGGACTACCCAAGAAGCGGGTCCAGGAAGCGATAAGCTCCCTCGGTGGATGTCAGTCCACGTTTTCAATTAAGGAAAGAAGCATACATGATAAATGATATATGTAAATGTCTATATTTTCTGATTAAAAATGATAGTCAGAACTGAATCTAAACAGCGGTCATAAACCAATAAGCAGGAAATAGAAAAGTGTGGAAACAATGTTGGATTTGTGATCCCTAAATTATTTTACCTGTCCGAAAGAAGATCGAAGCTCGATTAGGAAAATCGGCGTTGAATAAGATGTAATTCGACATTGACTAGATAGAATCAGCGTTGACTAGGTACTGTCGGCATCGACTTAGAGGAAAATTGCACAGGAAGATTGAGAAGTAGACATTCAAAGCTAGATCGTCAATCTCTGCTGAATCTGCAAGAGCCGTAGGGATACTGGCAAGGCTCCACCTATGCTAGATGCAGGAACAGAGTCCCCAAGAGATCGTTGAAGACTCCTAATGTCGATACGGTAGGAGAAAAATAATGGTACTCCTTTTAGGAATTGGTTTGGATGGGTTTCTCTCTCACTTGATCGACAATGCTCAGACTTGATGCTCAAGACTCTCTCGTTATTTTCTGTCTAACTCTCTGTCTATCTCTCTTTCTAACTCACTATCTAACCAAAACTTAATTCTAGGCCTTCTATTTATAATCTGCACAAACCGAGATGAAATCAGCACTCGTTCTAAAAAATCAGCATCGACCGAGTATCGATCGGTGCCAATCAGGGAACAAACTCTTGAAATGGCCGAAAGGGGTGACTTTCTGGAAAGATGAGAGCGATCCCTCCACCTCAAATATGGGAAATATCCCACTGCTCGGTTTGGGAGGAGGAGAAATAGGGGGGATATATGGATAGAATAGATATGGGAGGTTAGAAATTGATATGTGGTAAATAAGTGGTTAGGATATATGTAAAAAGGTGTAATTAAATAGTTAATATTTAATTACTTAGGGGTAAAACATAATGGAGTGAATTAAACTTAGCATAGATGTTTTAAATCAAAATATTGAATAATACCCTAAGGGGGAACCAGTGATGATATGAACATGCCCTAGGTTACCCGAGAAGGTAAACAAATGTGGGGGACACTAAATTGAGTAACCAATTTTAGGTGTCTACATTTTGCCCCTTTTTGTCGAGTAACTTGCGATAAGCAAAGTTGTGAGAAAAAAACAAGGAGTTGGAAGAAAGGGAGGAAAAAGTGATGATGTGATCCCCCTCAAACTAGGGATGGGATGGGCCTCAAAAAAGCAAACAATCCCAAGTTTGAAAAAAGTTACATGAAAATGTAGGATGCCCCAGCTAGATGCCTGGAGTAGATCTAATCATTAATGACACACAAAAATAAAATAAAAAGGTATCAACCTAAGGGAACTCACATTGGTAAGGTAGACTAGATGGTCTCCGACATGAGATGTCATTAGTACCTACATATCCTGTGAGTGTTAAGAAGGGCTACAAAATAGGTAGCACCTAAAAAGAGACACATTGGTAGGGACAACCAGACATGGTCTACAAAGCAGATGACGTTAGTGCCTACAGACCTACTAACTTTAAGCTTCCAAAAATGTGAGTGCCCCATGGATAGAGAACAGGCTCAAAATGGAAGATAATATCAAAAGTATGTGCCAAAAGGCAACACTCAGGGCATAAGAATGACCAGATAAATAAGCCAAGCGTCGACAGCCATGGCAAGGAGATTTAGGAGATGGAAACCATAGCTACAGTAGTAACCGATCAACAACAATAAGTGTAGCATCGGCGAGTGATCAAGACTAATCGGTAGGCCAACCAGCAGTAATCGGTGTCGATCAAGCTCGATCAGGTGGCGGCTATACCGAGAGCATAGCCTAAATATGTGAGAGGAAAGGGTGGAGGACGATAGTGTCTTCCACCTATCACGATTTTACGATTTAAAGATTTGATGTCATTTTTGTATCGATATATTGGATATGAGCCTTAATTTGAAGGCATTCTTTGATGTATGATATAGATGGCTTGACTAGAGGATCATGGCTATTCTTAAGTTGTATCTAGCCATACTTCATGTATATATATATAGATTCATCATTTTCTCGGTCATATGATTGCATACTCATGCTTTTTAATTTTTAGATATACATGTAATTGTGATGGATATAGACATATGCTGAGTAGATGAGTGAATATAGACACTAGAGGATAAATAGACAGTCGATGTCGATTTGATGTTAAATTAATATGTGGATTTAATTTTCGATGAAAAATAGATATATCGATAGATGATAGCGTGGACTTAGATGTACACATTTTTAGATGTTTTGATGGATAGATGTAAGATTGATATATAGATTTAATTTTGATGAAAAATAGACATAGATAGATGGATCCACATGTGTTGATAGTACATGCCATGATATGTTTTGTTTTGGACAAAGTAGGTAAGATAAAATTAGATAGATGATAGATTTTGATTAAATTAACATGTTAAATGTCAATTTAACGGGATGAATAAGAAATAATAATGGGAAAATACTTTCCGTGAGAGCCAAGGACATAATGAAATGACTTTGATTAAAAGGAAAGACATCTAGATAAGAAAAAATAATGATAAGCTAGGCCCCTAATCAACCATAAATAGAGAATTTTGATAGGAAATCCCAAAAGACCATGCATACAAGGCCATATATGAGGTTAAAATATACCTGACACTAGCTCGTCGCAAACCATATCTAGAAGGTAAATGAAAGGAGAAGTAAGTATGTATCTTGTCACAATTTACAAAGGATAGAATATATGATCCCTATTGGGAAAATAGGGTTCTCCATATGATCAAAAAACAGGTCTTATGTCTCAGCTTCATGATGTTTGTTTGTGACAGAAGAAGCAAACTGATTAATTCGGTAAGTTTGCTAGATATAGAAAGAGGGATCGATACGGGAAGTCTTTCAATGATGCTAAGAAGTGAACAAACATGGCCAAAGATGAAGTCTGTTATTGAAAAGGCTGATCAGTGTGAGGAGTCTATGGGAATTTCATGAGATGAAACAGCCATCCTTTAGGGATATGGTCTATATTTTTTTATTTGAATTTGAAAATGCATAGATAGTTGTCCTTCGAGGGTATCAGTCTATATCTTTTGAAAATGCTATGATATATGCATGGAAAGTATATCCTTCAAGGGATCAGTTTATTTTTTTTGAGATTTTGGATAGCATCTTTTTTTGTAATGCATGGATAGCCGTTCTGAAGCTGAGTGTAGACCAGATAGATCAAATAGAGGGGAAGAAAACACATAAAAAGCACATATTCATGCCCCGAGTAGATTCGATTAAGATAGATACTTGGGACAGATGAAGAAATGATTAAGGTGTTCCAACTCAGGAGGAGGAACATATCCATAAGAAACATGTCTATGAGTAGAGCCGCAATACTCATATTTCAAGGTAGAAAAATACATAACATGGAAAACCACATAGTTCCAAATCACTACAAAAAATAGTATGACTGGTTGTTAGATGGATGAAAGATCTGTTTTGTGACTAAGATCATGTAAGATAGATTTTAATAGTAGAAGGGCCTTAGATGCAAGGCATTAAGAGGTTCCATTTTAGGTACACCATCCATGGAGGATAGATGATAAGCCCCAGACCCATATTTATGAGTAACTACGTATGGAGCCATCCAGTTAGGAGAAAACGTACCATGCTGACTCCATTCTAGCGTAGTGATATTTTGGTTTTATTTAAGGACAAGATCACTAATTTTGAAGTCACAGTGATGCAAATGTGCTTGTTATAAGCACGTTTGACATGCTCAAGATAGATTTGATTATGTTCAAGAGCATTGAGACGCCGCTCATCTAGCAACTCAAGCTGCGCTAGACGATTTTGAGGATAGTCCTCATCAGAGAAAAATTATCTGAGAGAAACACGAAGAGATGGGATTCTGGACTTCTAAAGGAAGAACACCCTCTGACCCAGAAAATGAGAGAGAAGGGAGTAGCCCCCAGTAGGAGTACGAATGCTAGTCTGATAAGCCTAAAGAGCAAAAGGGATATGTAAATGCCAATCCCGACCAGTTTGACTAGTTACCTTTGCGAGGATATTATGTGAAGTTTTATTGGAAGCCTTGGCCTGGCCATTAGCTTAGGGATAGTATGGAGAAGAAAATATAAGTTCGATATTGAAATCATCACAAAGATTCTGTAAATCAACGTTTTTGAAATATTTACCATTATCTGTGATGAGTTTTTGTGGAACACCAAAGTAAGAAATCATGTGTTGATAGACATAATCAACAATCGGTTTAGCTTTTTTCGATGAAAGAGGAATAGCTTCCACCCACTTAGTAAAGTATTCTATGGTAGTAATGATATAATGATGGCACGCTGCGAAGAGTGGGGGTCGATAAGACTGATGAGATCAAGACCCCATTGTGAAAAAGATGACAAATTTGCTCGTAGGTTGCAAAGCCTGACTAGGGATATGCATAAGATTGGAATGTTGTTGACATTTGAAACATTTCTTAGTGTATTTGCAAAAAAATCTCAATTAAGAGAAGGCCAATAATAGCTTAAATGTAAGATGCGTTTATCTACCACCAAGCAACTAAAATGTCCATCATAGATACCATCATGGACCTCCTAGGATGGTTTTAGATGATTCAGGGGTCTTGAGGCACCGAAGCAAAATACCATCAAAACCATGTTTGTAAAGGATTCCACCTAAAATAGTATAATGATTAGTGCGTAGGATAAAATATCTTCTACCATTGGAAGTTAGATCTGGAGGAAGCACTGAATTGAGATAGATAATCAATGATCTATCGATACCACTTATCTTGAGTATTGGTTGTGATGGCATTGATTGAAGTTAGTTACCGGAGATGAGATGTTTGATCTAATCACTACACAAACACATAAAGTCGTGAGTCTTCGATAAAAGGTGGAATAAGCGAGGCTAAAGAAGCCATTGTATCCATGAAGTCAATTTGCAGTACGAGGAATAGCTTGGATAGTGAATTTATCAAAAGATTGGAGTTGAAAAAGAATGATATCGTGATATTTTTGAAGGATATCATTTTTGCATTGATAGAAACCCGTGACTTGATTAACGATGAATTTTAAGTCACCAAAGATGTCGATATGGCAGGTGCGACCCAGATTAATAGTGCATTTTGAAGACCTAAAACAAGAGCTTCATATTCAGCCATATTATTTGTACACTCAAAGTTAAGTTTATGTGCAACTGGGATAGGTGCACCCCAAGGAGGAATCATAACGAAACCTACACCTCCCCCTTGCTGGCATTTAGATCCATCAAAGAATATTTTTACTTTAAGCGGAGTAATAATGAAATCAATTTGTTGGATATATTCATCGAGGAATTAAGCGAGAGGGTCTTATGTGTCTAGAAGAGGAGCATCAGCTAATTGATCTGCAATGACCTGACCCTTGATAGATTTTTGTGGGATAAACTCGAGATCAAATTATGTCATAAGCATGAGCCAACGAGTGATACGATCATTGTGATAAGGCTTCACATGCATTGTCTTGAGTGGATTGACACTTGTGACAATGTAATTTTTATGATTGAGGAGGTAGTGAAGAAGCTTAGAAGTTGCAAAGAAGAAGCACAACACAACTTTTCAGCTTCAGAATAGCATGTTTCATACTCATGGAGAGTACGGCTGATGTAATAGATGGCTTTTTCTTTACCACAAGTGTCCCAATGTGAGATCATGGCTCCCAGAGCATGGTCAGTCATAGAGAGATAAAGATAGAATGGTTCCCCCTCGCGTGGAGGTGTAAGCACAGGTGGATAAAGAAGATAAGCTTTGAGATCATCAAAGGTTTTTTGGAAATGCTCATCCCATTCAAAATGAACATTCTTACAGAGGAGATGATGGAAAGGTTGACAATGGTTTGACAGTTGCAAGATAAAATGACACACTGATTGAAGGCGTCCTTGAAGAATGTGGAGTTGCTTTAAGTTAGAATGGGGAGGCATCTCAAGGATAGCTTTTATTTTTGCGGGGTCTACTTCAATACCCCTAATAGAAATGATAAAGCCTAAGAGTTTACCAGTGAGAATTCCAAACACGCACTTAGATGGATTTAGATGAAGATAAAAGTGAATAACCCTCTCAAAGAGAGGTGCAAGAATGAAAAGATGATCCTGACGTCATTTGGATTTATCGAGGAGATCGTCGACATAATCTTCCACAGTTTTTTGTAAGAGATCGTGGAAGATGTAGGTCATTTCTCGCTGATAGGTTGCTCCTACGTTCTTAAGACCGAAAGGCATGACACGATAACAAAAATTCCCCCAAGGGGTTATGAATGAAGCCTTATGATGATCCTCTAGTGCAATAAGAATTTGATTATATCCAAAGAAACCATCCATAAGAGAAAGCATCTCATGACCTGCAGTTAAATCCATGAGTTGGTCGATATTAGGTAAAGGAAAATCATCTTTTGGACAAGCAAGGTTAAGATCCTGGAAGTCGGTAAAAATTTGAATTTTCCCAGTAGCTTTAGTTAATAGTACTACATTTGAAACCCATTGTGGATAATTGATGGGTTGGATGAAGTTAGCCGAAAGCAAGCATTGCAACTCTTCTTTAACAAGAAGGGATACTCGAGGGTGCATTTTATACAAAAAAAATTAACTGGTTTGATGTCGGGAAGAGTAACGATATTGTGGACCACAATGTCAGGATCTAGTCATGGCATATCATCATATGACCTAGCAAAGGCTTGACGATGGTTGGAAAGAAAAGTGGTGAAGTCTCCTAACTCTTGTGGATTAAGAGATTGGCCAACCTTAATGATGCAAGGGTCTTTAGAAGTCCCTATATTAAGATCGACAATAGCTTTGTTAAGAAGCATAGATGTGTCAAAAGGAATGGTTTTAGGAAGATAATAATCCTCTACCCCCAGATAGGTGAGGACAGAATCATCATCTGCATAGTGAATAGTGTTGATAGTAGGAGAGTCGTCTCCAACTATTTCAAGGAAGACTAATGGTATGGACGTGGATTTTTTATTAGTTTTATGGGTCAATGGCCCAAAGAAAATGGTATTGACTAAAAAAAAAGTTAGAAAAAATGGAAATGGCATCATCCTCATCAAATGATGTTTCTGACCTGACGGCTCTATCATCACCAATCCGGCACTATGATAAATCTTCACCGAGAACTCCTCGTGCTATGATTATTTACTAATGTACAGCCTTTAGTTTGGTGGATGTAATCTGGAAACAAAACAACAACCGAACACAAGAATACCATCGACTATGATAAGACAGAATGATGAAAAATCTAAAATATCAAAGTAAATTATAATATTAACATGAAATTGTTATAATCTCACCCATGAGGTACTTCAAAAAGACTAATGGGAGAAATTTTACAATTACACCTCTTAATGGCTTCTTCAACACACATTTAACTGATGGCTTCCTTTGCACACTTCCTGCAATATTTCTCACTACTTCTTTCTATGCTAAACGAGGGGGGGTGGCCTCTCTATTTATAGAACTCCCAGGCTTATCCATCTTATCTCTAAGATAGGATAAGAAATCCACTCTGACGAATCATATTCCATACCTTAACTCTTATCTGTACATGTAAGCTTATCTCTTAAGATAAGATAAACCTTATCATTTTACATGGGTTCCACATTTTTAGAATTTTTACAAATAAAATACACAAAATATTTATGACCTCACTCCTTGTCCTTATTACCAATATAATATTTCTAATTCCTAATCATGTAGACCCTACTTCTCTAATTACCCAAACTTTGACATTTTAACATTACCGGACCACTTACGACAAATATTTACTTTTTACAACATTCCTATTGTACTTTGACTGTTACCGTACTCCACATTATTGGTGGCACCTTACTGACGGCGCCGTTATCTTCTATCAGACACTACTACTAATTATACTTAACAACATCCTATTCCTAATACATACATTAATGAAATAGAAATTATGGAGGAAAATTTTAGTGTCGACATCTTCCCCCTTCCTAGCTTCTACTCTGTCCTCGGAGTAGACTATTCTGGTGCTTGGAAAATCTTCAACTTGTCGTGGTTGACCCATTTCGTAATGGGAGTGCCATCCAATTCCTCCAGTCGGGTACGTACCATTTTCATGCACAACTGCTATTTTGTAGGGCCCCATCCATTTTGGAAGAAATTTTCTCTATCTTCTTTTTTTGTATCTGGAATCATATACTAGGACCAAGTCATTCACATGAAATGGAGACCATCAGATCTTTTGATCAAAGTATTCCTTCTGCTTCATTTTCTTCTTATGGCTTGTATCCTTTGCTATTTCCCTCATTTCCTCTAGCAAATGAAGATGTACCAACCTTTCTTTTACTGAATCACTTTCATCCATCCTTTCATTTTTCATAACTCTCACAGTGGGAATATCAAACTCAATAGGAAGAACTGGATCAATGCCATAGGCCAACTGAAATGGGGAGTATCCTGTTGCTGACTTTGATGTTGCCCTATATGCCCACAATGCTGCATGAATCCTTTTATCCCATTTATGTACCTGCAAGGCTGCATCTTTTGCTAGAATTTGACACAGCACAAAATTTGTTCGTTCCACCTGTCCATTTGTGCTTGGCTTGTATGTTGTTGCCTTCCTGTGCTTAATAGAAAACTTATTGACTAGGGCTTCTACCACCTCATTAATGAAGTGGCTTCCTTGATCTGTTACAATTTCTAATGGACAACCAAATCTGGTGACAATGCGTTCATATATGAACCTTGCCACTTCATCCATGGAAGCTGTTTTCAATGGCCTAGCTTCAACCCACTTGGTTAAATAATCTGTGGCAACTACAATATACTTATTTTGGCGTGATGTAGTTGGAAGTGGACCTACAATGTCTATTCCCCACTTTTCAAAGGGACCAAGTGGAAGAATAGGACATAATGGAGCTGATGAAGTCTTACGGTTACCATGTGTTTGAAAAATATCACATGTCTTACAATAATTATAACAATCTTTAAAAAGAGTGGGCCAGTGATAACCTGCATCCAAGATCCTTCTTGCTGTAAGTTGTCCAAAGAAGTGCCCTCCACATGTACCATTGTGGAATTCTTCTAGCAGCTCCTTTCCTTGATCACGTCCAACTGCCCTCTTGTACTGTCCATCAGGTCCTATTCGAAATAATGCTCCATGCAGAATAGAATATGGACGACTGGCTTGAGTAATCTTTCTCTTAGTCTTTGCATTGGCACCATCAGGAAACTTGAATTCATTCAGATAATTCCAAATATCTATGTATTCACTAGGGATTGTGTCAAGGGAGAACAATGCTACATCGGGAAAATCATCATCATCACAAGATGATCCTAAACCATCATAGGCTCGAGAGAGTGCATCTGCATTGACATGCTTCTTTCCTGGCCTATCTATAATATCAAATTCAAATTCTTGTAGCAAAATTATCCATCTTGCTATCCTCCCTGATGGGTTAGGCTTATTGACAATATATTTCAGAGCCTGATGATCTGTTACAACTATAAATTTTTGCCCTAGCAAGTAATTTCTAAACTTCTTTACAGCAAAAATGATAGCCAGAGCCTCTTTTTCAGTTACAGTATAGTTTACCTCAGCACTGCTCATTTGTCTGCTCCCAAAGTAAATTGGATGTTCATTCCCATTTTCATCCTTTTGGCTCAAAGTACTTCCTAGTGCTGCATCTGAGGCATCAGTGTACACAATGAATGGCTTGCTCCAATCTGGATTCTTCAAAATAGGTGAAGACACCAGGGCTTCCTTCAGTTGTCCAAAAGCTTCATGCACCTTATTTCCTGGTTCATAAGTAACATCCTTCTTCAAGAACTGGGTTAGTGGCTGTGCAATCTTTGAGAAATTCTTGATGAACCTTCTATAGTAACCCACATGGCCTAAAAATGATCTCAACTTACTTCTATTAAGAGGAAATGGTAAATCTTTGATTTTTGAAACTTTATCAGGATCAGTACCAATACCATCTCTGGATACAACATGCCCTAACAAAACACCTTTAGAACATCCAAAGACACACTTTGTAGGGTTTAGTGAGGCTTGTGCTTCATCTAACCTTTGAAATGTTGTCTCCATCTGGTGCAGGTGGTCCAACTTGCTCCCATAGATGTAAAAATCATCCAGAAATACTCTGATGAAGGTCCCAATGTAGGGTTCGAACACCCTATTCATCAAACGCTGGAATGTTGCTGGAGCATTACACAACCCAAAAGGCATAACTCTATAAGAAAAACGTTCCCCAAGGAGTGGTGAACGTGGTCTTCAGCTGATCTTTCTCTGCTATACGAACTTGGTTGTAGCCGCTATATCCATCAGCAAAACTATAGCACTCCTGCCCAGCTACTTCGTCCAAGATCTGATCTGAAAATGGAAGAGGGTAATGATCCTTCTTTGTTGCCTTATTGAGCTTCCTGTAATCAACACAAATGCGTAGCTTCCCATTCTTTTTTATTGAGATCACAATGGGAGAAACCCATTCTGAATTCTCCACAGCAAATATGAATCCTGCATCAAGCAACTTATCTATTTCTTCTTTTACAGTCTTGGAAAAATTAGGATTCATTCTATATGGCATTTGCTTTATGGGCTTAGCACCATCTACCAGCTCAATACAATGTTCTACCCAACTTACTTGACGGAGTTCCTTGTAATCAAAAGTGAATAGGTGTATGTACCTTCGAAAGAGCTGGAGGTAGGATTCCTTCTCACTCTCCATCACAGCATCACCAATCTTTATTTGTTGGAGACGATCATCAACTTCTTCTTCAGATAATTTTATGGGGTCATGAGTTGGTGTGACTGGAAGGATATCCATGACTGAAACATCCACCTCACTTTCTTCATCTTCAGTGTCCACTTCACTGGTACTAGAGTAATCAGAGGATGTCCAATCATCAGTTTCATCACTTGAATCCACAGGTTCTGCCTTATGATGTCGAGGGATCACATTTATCTTCACCCTCTCTCTACCACGTCCAAGTGTCATGAAACCTTCATTCCAGTAGTTTCTTGCATGAACTCTCCTTAGCCATGGTCTTCCTCAGCAGCATTGGGTACGCAACAGTACCATTTTTCATCACCTGAAAGTCTACCACACATACCACACCCATAACAGATATTGCCACATTTGAAACTACACCTTCTGGTTTAGTTTTTCCCTTATTTAATGACCTTAACATAAGTGTTGAAGGGCGATCAATTTTTAAACCCAACATATTCATTACAGACTCGGTCATTACATTAACTGCAGCACCTCCATCAACTAAGACATCATGAATTGAAATACCATTACATAATACCTCAGCTTGTGGAGCATAGGGATCTGCCTCTGCCTCCAAAACAGGGACCTCAACCTCCTTCCTTCTTCGAGCATTGAGTCCACCTCGCAACTCCCGCCTCTTCTCAGAAGACATAGCCAAGAGTTGACCATATGTAATATTTGCAGGCCTTTTGGACAGATCTTCCAAGATGGAGTATGGTCCTTGCCCCTGTGAAATCAGAAAATCCTGCACACCCAACTTTCTTCTCCTATGTTTCTTACTAGTTTCTTCTTTCATCTTCTTAGGATCATTTCCATCTTGATTATCTTTTTCTTTCTTTCTTTTTGTTACAAACACATCTACTTCATTATTTCTACTCTTATCTACTACATCAAAAGAATTCACAGGTGCTTTTCCTTTATCATTATCTCCTTTACCAGATGTAGAAAGCTCTATCTGGACAATTATACTTATAATGACCCTTTTTATAACAACCATAACAAACAACTTCAGAAATATTTCTTTTTGGACCTCTATCTCCTCCCTGAGAACTAAATTCCTTTCCTTGAAGAAGATTAATAGTTAACTGACCCATCTTTTTGAGCAGATCTTCATACTCAGTAGATGTACTAGGAGAAATATTTGTGCTCACCGGGAGTGGTTGTGGATTCTGGACCAAAGGTGCTGGTGTAGGCTCTACTTTAGCAACAATTTCTTTGGGCTCCTCTTCCATGCTTTCTTCTTGCCTTCTTGCAATCTCCTTTGCTTGTTCAATGGTAGCTGGGCGGTCATACTTCACTCATTGTCTGATCTCTGGCTTCATCCCAAGAATGAAGTGCTTACATAGGAGATTATCCACGCCATTCATCAACCCATCTGCTAATCCTTCCTTCTGGATCTGGGCATCGAGCTTCCTCCTTAGCTCTAGAACACGAGCATGATAATCCCTTATCTTCTCCTTCTCTCCTTGGGATAGCTTTGTGATCTTGATCATGAGATCTGCATATTTCTGTTGTTCACCAAATTCTTCAAGAAAACTTTCAGTTAATAAATCCCATGAATTTTTCACATTATCACCTAGTGTTTCAAACCACCTAAGTGCTGAACCATCTAAAAAGGTAGGAAAAAATTCAGTCCATTGTTCCCTTCTTATAAGGCCATTACAAATACAAGATCGTTTAAACTCTTGAATGAAAGAAGAAGCATCTTCATTAGATTGAGCTGAAAAAACAGGAATCTTTCCCATTTTCAAAAGTAACCACCGTGAAATACCAACCCACAAGTACAATTAACAAGACTTATGTGCAAAAATAATTGGAATCATTATACTAGAAAGTGACTTTACACCTTTCTACAGTAAAATAAAAATCACCACGGTAAACTATGGTAAAAATTGACTTATTGCGGTAAAAACTGACTTTATTGTGGTAAACACTATTCACGGTAAAAAGTGAAGTTACTGCGGTAAATACTATTCACGGTAAAAAGTGACTTTACTGCGGTAAATACTATTCACAGCAAAAATGACTTTACCATGGTAATTACTATTCATGGCAAAAATGACTTTACCACGGTAAGCTACTATGCACAGTAAAAACAAGGTTACCCTCTAATTAATTTTTGACTAAGTGGGAATATCTCTCCAGAAAATCCACCAACGAGGAATGGTCCCGGCAACGGAACCAAAATGTCATCAGCAATCCGGCACTATTATAATTCTTCACTGGGAACTCCTCGTGCTATGATTATTTACTAATGCACAACGTTTAGTTTCGTGGATGTAATCTGGAAACAAAACAACAACATACCACAAGAATACCATCGACTATGGTAAGACAAAATGATGACAAATATGAAATATCAAAATAAATTATAATATTAACATGAAACTGTTACAATCTCACCCATGAGGTACTTCAAGTGTTATTGACTTCACTTGACTTTCACCAAGACTATGGGAGAAAATTTACAATTACACCTGTTAATGGCTTCTTCAACACACCTTTAACTGATGGCTTCCTTCGCACACTTCCTACAATATTTCTCACTACTTCCTTCTATGCTAAATGAGGGGGGTGGCCTCTCTTTTTATAGAAATTCCAGGATTATCCATCCTGTCTCTAAGATAGTATAAGAAATCCACTCTGACAAATCATATTCCATACCTTAACTCTTATCTGTACATGTAAGCTTATCTCTCTAAGATAAGATAAACTTTATCATTTTACATGGGTTCCACATTTTTAGAATTTTTATAAATAAAATACACAAAATATTTATGACCTCACTCCTTGTCCTTATTACCAATATAATACTTCTAATTCCTAATCACATAGACCCTACTTCTCTAATTACCCAAACTTTGACATTTTAACATTACCAGACCACTTACGACAAATATTTACTTTTTACAACATTCCTATTGTACTTTGACTGTTACCATACTCCACATTATTGGCGACACCGTACTGACGACGCCGTTATCTTCTATCAGACGCTACTACTAATTATACTTAACAACATCCTATTCCTAATACATACATTAATGAAATAGAAATTATGGAGGAAAATTTTAGTGTTGACAGCTCCTCAATGGAGAAGATGGTTCCTCAATGGAAAGAGGATCATCGAGAAAGGTGATGGTGGCCTTTACGAGGGGTTTAAATCCTTTTTTTTTTTTTTGATGTGGTTTAAGAGTTGGAATGGATGCAAGGTCATGCACACCTTGTTCATATTTTCCCAGGCCAAAGCCCTTCCACGCGCATCGATATAAATATTTTTTTGCAAACGTGGGATTCTGTAGACAATCAAACCCTGTTGAATAAAGTTTGGCTCTAGGAGGAGAATATAGGTGCAATAGGGAGGTGTATCAAGACCACCGTAAGATGAAATTGGTCTGTTGATTGGGCAGACCAATGGTGACAATGCGACCAAGACCCAGTTGATATTCAGGTTGTTTTTCTGGTCAACCATACTCATTAGGTTTGAGATGGGCATCGAAAAGAAAGAGAGGAAGCTCTCCTAGTGAGAAACGTTGCAATGTCTCTTCCAAGATTTTGTAAATCCGGTAGTTTGGTTGCAGATATGGAAGAGAATGAGGCCTCATCAGGAGAACAAGCATCCTTCTTTTAAAGGGGCAGACCCTGTGGTCATGTCACATTGTGTATAAGGAAAAGGATCTCCTGGATGAGTATATATTTTGCCCTCATATTGATATTTTAGGCATCGATGGAGGGTTGATGGGATGCAATGCATTGTACGAATCCAGGAGCGTCCGAGGATCATATTGTAGTGGAATTTTCCTTCAACAATGTAAAAGAGTTCGTGAAGTAGCTTCTTACCTACTCGAATGGGCAGGACCACAGTTCCTAAAGTAACTGCTAGCTTATTGTTAAATGATCGAAGGGCGAAAGGTGGTGGTGACACTACATTCTTAGGTAACTTAAGTTTTTCGAATGTGTGGGAGGAAATGACGTTGAGTGCAGCACCACTATCGATCATAGTGCGTTTTAATGTAGTGTTGTTGATTTGAACTGTGATAAAGAGAGGAGCCTCTAAATCCTCGAAAGAAAGGGGAGGAATTTCAGAATCCTCAAAAGAAATGGCGGTTGATGGTTTATTCAATCCAACAACCATCTCGAAGGGCTGGGGGCTCATATGAATTCACTGTGATGCGACGCAGATTATCAATCAGAGCTTGGCGATGCTGCAGAGAGGATTGAATGAGGTCAAAAAGAGACATTTTGACCGGAGCATGGGTGAGTTGTTTCATAACACTCTCCTCAACTGACACGAGAATTTAAGCCCGAGGTGAAGCACGAATAGAGACCTGAGGTCTTGGGGCTGATGAGGAAGGAAGAACTCCTTCGGGGGCTGACAGAAATGACAACCCGTGGTTGAGATGTTGTAGATGATGATGGATTATCATACTATCGGGTTCTAGTGGCGATATGAATTTTGTCAATTTTAGAAGGTGGAAGATCATTTGGAGTGGAATTAATAGAACCAAAGGTTTGAGTGGACTGGTTGAGGCTCAGATGGAGTTGAGATGACATAGAGATAATTGTTCCTCCTCCTCTTCCAAAAGAAGATCACTTTCTTCCTAGAGGTTGTTAACAATAGATTGAAGAGCTTTACATCCCTCAGTGTCATGACCCGGAGTGCGGTGGTAAGCACAAATCAAATCAGAATTGAACCAGGAAGGCTTTACTCCTTTAGGATTATAGGGTTTGATCAGGGGAAGGGATATGGATGAAGATTGGATAAGTTGGTGAAGGATTTCAGTATAGAATCCGGGTAGACAAAGATGAGGACAGAGATGATGAAGGTGCCTCTTTTACCTTCAACAGACTGTACCGAGGTAAAAGAACCTGCATGTTAGGTTTAACAGTCTTTTTAGGGATCCTCTTACTTTTTCAGACATCAGGAGGAGCAGCCTTGGGCACTTGAGATGGAAGCAAGTGAGACATGATTGATTTTGGTGGAGGAGGAGCTCCTAAGATAGATTTTGAAGATGATGGAGATGCGACAAAGTGTTGTGGTCTTCAGAGATGAAGGGGGTTGCTTGGTCGAAACAGTATAATGATTTAGATAATGTTGGTTTAGAAGAGGAGGAAGCTCCCAAAGTAGGTCTGATCGGAGGAGATAGAGGGTGCCCTTGTCTTTTGGTGATGAAGATGATGGTCCTGATAAGAGAGGTGATGCCTTTCTAGTAGGTAAGTCCACTTTACGAAGGTACTGGTGAAGAAGGTGTTGTGGAAGAAGATGATGGTTTTGATAGTGTTGTAGAAGAAGACACCTTCTCAGTGGACAAATCCAATCTTTTATGAGGCGTAGAGAGAGATTTTTGAGGGAAAGCACCAAGAGTCTTGATGGTTCGAAATATGGGTTTTCCTTTTTCAGGGATGGTGACAACTTCAACCGCATAAGGTGATTGTAACCTTTTTTGGGGGAAGGAAATGGGGAGATACTGATGATGTAACATTGGAATTTAGTTGTCTCGGTTTAAGTTCAGGAACCGAGAGTGTAGGTGCATGGTGTGCTATTTCTTTAGATTTTTCCCTTAATAGGCAAAATAGTATCGGTGATGGAAGAAGTGGATGATGGAGAAGCAGTTCCTTGCGAGGGAGATACTTCTGGTACAGTAATTGTGGGTGTAACTACTATAGGAAAGGAGATGGGAAGGGTCAAAATTGAAGATGCTTTCATTGAAGTTGGTACAACTATAGGTATGTTTACCAATGGCATAGTTGTAGCGAAAATGGGAGAAATAGAAGTAGATGTATCTGAAGTGGAAACTCGAAGGGATGTAAATGCCTCGAGCATGAAAAGAATGTCTGATGATGAGACAGATGAGGATGACACTGTCTCGGGCATGGATGAAAGATTAGATAAAGAGGCAGAGAGAGATGAATCTGTCTCTAAAAATGTAGGAATATTCAAAGACGGATTTTCTGAAGATGATGGAATCCCAGCGATTAGTGGAGCGGAAGGAGGTTCTGATTCGATCAATGTGTTTGCAGATGGCTTAGGTTTAGAAGAAGATTCTTCAGTAGAAATGAAGTTGATAGTATGAGTGTTTGGTTTTTGAGATTCTGAAGCATCATGATTCAAGGAATGATTGGGAAAAGGTTGTTTAAAAACGTCAAGTGCCTGATTTGGGGGAGCATTTGGGTTATCCAAAATGAGCTCGCCTTTATCAATGAATTTTTGGACAAGATTCTTGAAGGTCTGACATCGTTCAATGTCATGACCTTTGGTTCTATGATAATGATAGAAGTCATTTTCCCTATACCAGAATGGGCATTCTTGGCTTTCATCAAAATCCCTAATGGGGGGAAGTTCGATCATGTGAACTTCCAACATTTTTTCTAAGATAGAGGCATATGATTCCCCCAACGAAGTAAAAGATCGAGATGATGAGGGTCCTTTTCGAGAAGATGAAGAGTCTCTCCGTGGTGTTTGATTAGAAGTGTTATCGGCATCGTGGTGTTTTTAATACGATAGCGTTTGTGGATCCCTGATTCTTATCTTTAGAAGTGGAAGGGTTTGATTTTGTAAACCGAGAAAAATATGGTTTAGATTTAGAGTGAAGTTTTAACTTTCCTTGTTCAATGGCACGAGATTCAAGTTTGCGTGCCATCGTAAAGGCTTCTTCAAATGTATGAAAGGTTTGGATCCTTAACAGTGGAAGAAATATGATTAGCACAAGATCGAGTAAACAACTCGATCTGTTGAGATTGAGGAAGGGAGAAAGACAATTGGTTTATTATCCCTCTCCAACGAGCGACAAAGTCTGCAATAGACTCATCATCGAATTGACGAATGTTATAAAGATCTGTAATCGAGATCTTATGTGTGATATTTATTGAAAAGTTTTCAACAAACATCTGGGCCAATTGAGAGAAAGAAAATAAGGAATGTTGGGGAATGTTATTATACCAGTCTAAAGTAGGTCCTGCAAGAGACATAAGGAAAGTACGGAGCATAAGCTTCTGATCCTGGACTATAAGGTAGCAAGCGTGTTTGAATGCTCATGCAGATGCTGTTGAGGGTCTTCCCGACTATGAAATTTTGAAAATTTAGGAAGTTCGCATTGGGGAGGATAAGGCTTAAAAGCCACCGATGGATGAATGGGTTCATTGCATACTTCTTCAAAAGAGTATGAAGGACGAGCCCCTTTGGTGGAGGCTTCCAAGTCTGAGATTTTCTTGAAAAGAATTTGAACTACGTCGGATTGGGGAGGAGGTACATGCTGGTATGTCCTACATAAGAAGTGAAGTAGTGGGTGTTGTTGGGGTGTCAATGGAGGATTCATCTGTTGATGGATAGGATGATAAGAAGAATAACCAGATGTTCTGGGTGACACCGGGTGGGGTATTTGTCTATGAAGGATAGCTATGCGTATAGGCAGGCTGTGAGATAATAAGTGGTTGAGCAAATAAGGCGGTTGGGTGACGGATGGAGCCTGTGATTGGTGGACTCCTATGTTTGTTGATTGGATCGGGACATGGATTGAGGAATATGGTTGTTGACTTGGATTGGACATGTTGGGGAACAAGATTCTGAAAGGGGCCTTCTGACTGCTGGGTTAGGTTATTAAGGGTGCCGATGTTAGAGGATGGGCGAAGGTCACAATTGCTGGAATATTAGAAGAAAGACCCCCTAGAGGACAAGAAGTAGGAGCCAACTGACTCATTCGAAAGGGGGTTGGCTCATGAAGAGGTATTGACCTTGGGACACGATGGAGGGCCATAGATGAATTAACAACAATGTGCGGGTACGTGCAGATGCATTCATTATAGCCAAGGCAGAAGACCTCTCAAAAGTAGGTTGTGCGAATATTCGAGGTAATTGCGGTGTTAGGGATAGGTAAGACTAATTGAGAACTAGTCGATCATGGTAGGTGGAAGAGAAAAGGGAGGCATAGGGGCCTCGCCATCTTCTTCCGTGGTTCGAGGCGAGAGAGAGGATGGTGCAAACTGCTCTACAAAGGCCTGGGATGATCCACAAGGATAATTGTACACTTGTCGGATTGGTGGGTCCTTGGTCAGATATTTGGATTGACTTTTGTACTAGGTAGTCCATGAGGGCTATTGGATTGCGATCGAGGAAAGCCTAAAATTCAGGATCCCCGCGAGGAACATACTCTATGTCAGAAGAAGATGATATCTTCTAAGGGACTAGGAGAAGCTGGACGTGATGGAGATTGCTTTAGGTTTGATAGAAGGGATTATACGACCATGATGGGGAACCAACTAATTGTGGTCCCGAGGAAGGTCTGGAGGGGTGCCGAAACATCCACAGCTGGTGGTGATTTCGGAGCAAGAAGGAAACCATGTTGGGCCATTCTTCCTAGATTGTGACCGGGTGATAACCGTCATAAACAAGCAGAAATATAGCGAAAAAAGAAGATTGATCCTAACTAATGCACAAAAAATTCAAGCAGCGCAAGTGATTATCTCCTTTAAATTTTGATTACCTTTAGGAAAAGAAAATGTTAGGGAAGGCTTTTTAGAACAGGAACTACTCAGATAGCCAAACTAAGGATGGATTGGGTAATGTTTGGTGAGGAGTCCCGAAGGCACTTCAGTAAAAGACCGGTATGTGGCTTGATATAGGTGCCTACCCCCGCACTTCACACACCGCTACGATAAGGGAGTCGGGTGCTTTGCCAATATATACCAAAATCTTTCGTGAATTTATAGCGCGGCCCGAGTACCGCGTAGGCTCTTCCTCTTGGATATCACTTCCAAGTAGGAAAGGCCAGGGAAGGGAGTTCTTGTTTAAATGCTTTATACCTAGTGATTTTGGCTTTGTGTGCAAGGGTGAAAAATAAAAATCAAATAGTGTCACTACCGATTTTGATCAATTTTTCCAGCATATTTAAAACTAGGTGAAAAGCATGCAGCAGCAATGACAAAGAAAAAGTTCTTTTTAAGCGCTTAAAAATGAAGTGTTTGATTTCCGATGAAAACAAGCCAAACAGATTCTTTCCCAAATGCGATTAGGTTCTTTTTTAAGCACCAAAAATCGAAGTGTTTGGATGTGATAGACAACCAACAAAGTCTTCATTTTTTTTCTTTTTTTCTTTAGTTCCTAAAAAGGGGAAAACACCAGAAAAAGAGGAATACCTGTAGATTTAGCTCTCCAAGGTGTGTGGACTTCAAAAAGCGCGGTTGTTGAGCTCTTCCCCTCGAACAATCCCACGAACAAGCAAAGTGCTCCGCAAGAAGAGGTTAAGCAAACACACAAAGAAAACCCAGAAAGATATATCCAGGTAATGGATGAAACGAAAAATTTCTATTTTAAGGAACTAAGAAAAACCTTCGAGAAGATAATGATTCTCGCCTAAAAAAGCATGGATTGAAATGATGCAATTTTGAAATGCTCAAATAGGACTGATAGAATTTGCTAGTCTTTGAAAAGGAACAAAGTCTCAAAACTAGAAAAGAAATGAACTTACCAATAAGGGACTTTGGTTGGGTCCCACCGGGCATGCCAGAATGTAGATCAAGAATTTTGCGCTTGTTACCTGTCCAAGTTAATGCACCAAACTAAACCACAAAAACCCTAAAAAACCTCAAATGAAATTGATACCTGATTGATACGAAAAGATGTGAAGACGTAGATGGAAAAGGAAGCCGATGTAGATAAGACAGGCGCACACGAGCAATTCGTACAAAGTAGATCCAGAATAACCTGTAAAACACCGATGCTTGGACAGAAAAAGACCACGTTAAAAGATATTTAAGTGGACTGCCCGAGAAGCGGGGGTCCGAGAAGCGATAAGCTTCCTCGGCGAATGTCAGTCCACGTTTTCAATTAACGAAAAGAAGCATACATGATAAAAGATGTAAATAAATGACTAGATTTTCTGATCGCAGTAATTACAAACTAGAATCTAAACAGCAGACAGAAAGTAGTAGAAAACAGGGAACTATGAAATATAATGCTGGATTTGTGTTACCTGTAGTCCTTTTACCTATCTGCAGATTAAATCGGCGTCGACTAGGTAGAATTGGCGTCGATTGATACTAGTCGGCGTCGACTGATGAAAGGGATCAGCGTCGACTGGATATAGATTGGCAGTCACTCAGGGAAAATTGTGTGAGGAAGATTCGAGAAACAAACATTGGAAGACTAGAACTTCGGTCTGCACTGGATGTGCCAAAGTTGGCGTAGGGACACTGGAACAGGGTCCACCTATGATGGATGTAGGAACAGAGTCCCCAAGATATCGATGAAGACTCACGATGTCGATGTGGCAGGGAGCAGAGTAATGGTGCTCCTCTCAGGGATTGATTCGGACAGGATCTCACCCTCAATCGATTGATAATGCTCAGACTTGATGCTAAGAAGACTCTCTCGTTCTCTCTGTCTAACCTGTATCTTTCGCTCTCTGCTCGCTTTTTCGCTCGTCTAACCAGTAATCTAAGTTCTTCGGTCTCTTCACTCTCTAATCGGTCCTTAGAACCAAGTTCTGAGACTTGCTTTTATAATCGGCGCCGCTCCTAGAAAAATCGGCGCCGACCGACTATGGGTCGGCGCCGATCGCAGAAAAGAATCCCGAGATGGCCAAATTGTATTGATTTCGAGAAAGATGAGAGTGATCCTTTATCCTCGACTATGGCAAAATATCCCACTGCTCAGATAGGGAAGATTAAAAATAGGATGTGATACATGGGTAGAATAAATTTGGGGTGGATAAGTGATTAAGATGCATGGAAAGAAGGCGTAATTAAATAGTTAAATATTTAATCACTCATGGGCAAGATGTGATGGGATGAATTAAACCTTGGAATAAGTGATTAAATCACAAATTGAATAATACCCCAAGGGGGAAATGGTGATATGAACATGCCCTAGGTTACCTGAAAAGGTAAACGAATGTGAGGGACACAAAATCTCCCAGTTAACTCTGATATATACAAATTATACATTTGGCATTGTTTTGACTTGATGTGCAAGCATTGGATTCAACAACCAGTTCATCTCACAATATCCCCTTTGCAACCATTGGGTTCCCACCTCCAAAATTTGAGAATCAACATGGTTCGTTATCTATGAGAGTTGGCCAAATCACTGCCCAAATCGTTAGCATGCTTCACCTACTCATTTCATTAAGGTCCTCGTTATCTGAGCCGCATATAGGGTATTTTCCTTTCCCTGGATGAGCATCTATACCATTCATGACACACCCTCTGGTCATCCATGTGTCCCCCCAACGTTAACATGGTTGGATCTATTTTGCTAGTGTAATTTGTAGCTCAGAGAGACAAAGGAAAAGAAAAAGCGACACCTAGGCCACTATTCAACCAACGGGGTCCAAGGGCCCAAGGGATACCATCTACACCTCATCTCCCAAAGATCACCATCTGCAAGGACCTACACATCCCCTATCTCTGATAGGGTCACCCATCATGCAATGGTCCAAACAACTACATCTTCAGTGATCAAAATAATGATGGTCTATTGTAGATGATCTCGTATCTTAACTTCTGAATCCCACGGACAAGCCCTTATTGAGTTTCTACAATCCATTGAAGTTTTACCCAATGACCCCACATCCATCTGAGAAATCAATTATGAACCCCTCACCATGTGGCCTGACCAACCAGGGTTAATCAATTCCTTAGTTTTATCCCACATGACCTTGGGACTGTGTCGCTACCCTGGAACTTGGTCTGAAGAAGAGGAGTGTACCTGACTCCAGTCACATGACCCTGATCCCGCCCTATTCATTTATGATCCAAGCTGTCTGATTACACTGGGCTGCCTACGAACGTGTCATGATTGCACCTGGTGGTGCCCTAACATGTAACATCATGGGTGCCCCACACACATAGAAATGACAAATTCGTATCCTCTTCTAATTGTATGCACTAGATAACCCAGTTATGTTGTGCATGCTTCAGTCACGATGCCATGTCACCTCCACCCTTGATGCATGTCATTACCCTTTATAGTTTGCATAGAAGATACCTTGCACTATACCAAGAAAAACATCAAATTCTACATCTTAGATGATGAATTTCAAGTATTCACCTATTTCTCAGGTAAGACCATTAATGTCACATCATGGGTTGTGTCCCTTCAACTTTACACTACTGTGTAAAATTCAATGCAGTTCTAGGGACATAACTACACCATTCCCCACCAAATCTTGTGTACCATTCAAAACTTTGTAACATGTTGTATCGACCCAACTAGATGCAGAATGTACCAGTCAATGGTGCATCTGAATAGACTAAACTCCCACTCCTACCTTCAGTGTACAAGCCCATCCACCAATGTTGTCGCCACCTCTCTCGATGGATCTAGATGAATTCTATTCTTAGCTATCCACTGCAGCTTCCACAGCCGTACCACTCTAGATTCCCATACCAATTGATTACCCCTCATGTGCAACCGTCTAGTGAGTCATGGTATCCCCGCTACCCATTTATATTGACTACTGGATCTCTTGTTATAAGGGGTTTTCATAATGCCTAACCTCTGAAAAGGAGTGACCACCTATACAATATCGACACATTCCTCAACTGCACAAGAGTATGTGCCCAAAACCTACGAGTAACACCTAGTTATGACTACCAGGGTAGCATTAGAGGTTTTTTCTTATGGCGTCTCCCACTGTCGCACCTTAATCCTAACGTATGAGGGACTTCCCCATATTTCCGACCTATTCACCCGAACCTCCATCCAGACATGACCATTTTCATACTAACCTGACAAGTCCCTTGCTGAAAGGCCGCTTCGCCCACACTTTCCTCCACCATTGTAACATGGTCAAAGGACTTTGGCTTAATTAGTATTCTATGAACAAGGTTAGAACCATACTTTCATAGTTCTATACCACTAAGACTAACACAATGACCCATAGTGGCATTGGCTTCTCTGCACCACCTCCCAAGAAGGAAAATCCTAATGTTGAATTTTTCCACTCTAATTTCAGGAGGAAGACTAATTTTACCTTCTCCACCTCATTAGGTTTATTTAACTTTGTGGAGAGCCAAAATAGTTCACCCACATGAGTCCATAGATCCCGAATCTATTCCTCCTGAGTTAATAAAATTTTGATATCTTACACACACATATGTTCCCTGAGATTTTGCAGGACTCTATCACATGTGATGGTGAGGCTCCCTCTTCATCTCCCCTTACATGTATTGGTACATAGATCGATTGATGATATGGCTATCTCTATTAATCGTATTATTCATGGTTGTCAGGACGTTTGAGTTTCCTAATATCTCACCTGACCTTGGTGTGGAAGACTGTTATATTCATGCCAAGTCGAATACCCTAATGAGACTGTACAACCATGTTTAACGAATCGACTATCGAAGATCAACATTGAGATGCACTTAGGACGACCCGTGACATTAAAAAGATAGGTCTAATACATTTTAGATGTTTCATGTAGACATGAAGCATTTTACCTCTATTCCTTGGGGACCATAGCAATGCTCACATTTGCTTGGTCTTATGCTGATATGCTTGGTATCGACCAAAAAATCATGGTTCACAAGGTATAATAACCATTTCCTAATGCAAAACCCATACAAAATATCTAACGATAAAATGCATCCTCAGCATTGTTCTGATCCTATTCAAAGTAAGACAATCCAATGCTAAATCTCTTGCGCAATTCAACTGTCATCATACCCATTTGACTATCCTCAATGGATTGCTAGACATCGAATTCCTGTTCACGAAGGCAACAGATGGGACTCCGCATTTGTAATGGATTTCCATGACGTTCAGGACCTACCTTGTCCCAAAGATGATTTTCCCCCTACCGTGAATTGACCAACTAGTTGATCTCAGTCACCGTAAGCCATGAAATGAGTCATCGAACTCAATGGACAATTTCTTGAGGATTATGGCATAATTTTCTGAAAAATGGTATTAACTTCCAACGTGCTCCTAAAAGATCAACAAAAAACTACTTTGACATCACATCCTATGAGAAATGTGGAAACCTATCTACTATCGAGGTCATGCCTAATGGTAGTGGCATGGTGCAAGGAAAATGCTGGTGCTACATCAATCCACAGATGAGCTAATGCACTGTATATCTCTCTCATCCACATCATGTCAAAGATACATAATGCTGGAAGTTTTGATTAAAATGGATGAAGTATTGTATCTTCTGAATGTCAACATACATCAACATATGCCTGGCATTGAACACTTTGACATGTCTCTATCATAGGTCATCTTTGATCGCCTCATCAAGTATTGTGTTCATTTTCAACAAAATAAGTGTGTCTTTGTGGTACTTTTAGGAAAACGCCTTGGTTTCATCATTTATTTACGTGGCATAGAAGTCGATCCTGCTAAAGTAAAGGCTATTCTAGAAATGCCTCTGCCTACTAATCTATATCGGATTCGAAGCCTGCAAGGTAAGTTGTAATCCATTCGTTGTTTTATCTTACAACTTTTGTAGTTATTTTTTACACCCACCAAAGAACAAGGGAACCCCATGTCCACCAGCCTATCACCCAGTGGGCGTTGGGGGCTCACCTGAGGCACACACGGGTTCCGAGTCTCTCCTTTATGTGAGTTTAGTGGGAAACATCATCTATGATAGGAATTTAAAGAGAGTGAGTGGAGATGAGACATGCAATCATCATAGAGCTCAGAACAGATTCTAGACCAATGCAGTCATCCCAGATAGAAAGATACTTTAACATAATATAGGACTAAACCAAAATAGAAAGGAAATTGCATAAGGATTCATACTTATATCATAAACATACATGAAACAAAACTATGAAGATATGAGGATGGACCAAAACCATTAATGATCATATTCAAATAATTTGGCTACCTCATTACATCCATTAGATCCATTATAGAACATCGCAATATGGAAGACCGAAGTCATACATCATAACTGGATCTTCATTCCTTAGCTCTTACAAGAAAATTTACAATCCCAAGCCCCTTGATGTATCCTTCTCCTATGTTTTATCTACCCAACCCAATACAACTCCTCGCGGCATTTCTGCAGAGGTCCACTTTTTATTGATCTGTCTCTTAATTCCTCTGTGGGTGCTTGTCTTTATAGGCCTCTTGAACTACCAACTCTTCTTTCTTAGGCTTCAGATCCATTGCAAAATGTCCAGATGTGGTCCTCTATGAGAGCATGCTCCTCCAGGCCTGAGCTCTTCACTCCTTGCCATGATGTTCTTCTAAAAACCTCCATCATAAGGTATATTCCTTCTTAGGCCAACTTGTAGCTAGGCTGGCACCTTATCCACTCCACATGTGTATTTGGGTCATGCTTTTCTCGTGTTCTTCCCAAAACACCAAATACAGCTAAGTCTTGATACCTTATTCTGCCGGGACGTAACACGGTCCTTTTAAAACCCTCATAGAACCCTGCCTTATGTGTCTTCTTCTTGCGTGCCCACCCTTCAACTTAGGCCTTGTGTTCCCATGCACCTTTTTGTACTTAGTCAATATTTTAGGGGCCCAACATCACCCCACACTATACCTATTCTCTGCCCACAAGAAAACTTCTTCAAAGACAAAATTAAAATAGACTTAACTTCTTGGAAAAAGGATAAGGGAATGAATAATTGGGAAAAATGAAAGAATGGGGAAGTGTTTTCATTACTGCAACAAGATGGGAAAATCTCTTTGCAAGTCGGCCTCCAACTTGTTCCAGGAATTGACTTCATTTTACGCTCTCTAGAAGAGTTCACCGACTAGGGCACTTACCTCCTAAAAACCCAATCCATTTCCTCAAGTGCTCAATGTTTCAACCATTCCTTCCAATTTCTTGCCCACGTCTTCAAGCGCATCCATGCTTCTTGTAATATGTGGGTACAACTCCTTTAGCCAGTTTTTAATTGAACCTCGTAAGGTTTCAATAGCTTCTAACTTTTCTCAACCTTGGTCAGGATCCTCTCCCATTCTGCTCTGTTTCCCTTTTTCTTCTCTTGGAATTCCTTGAGCTCTACCTCATGAGTGGCGACCAGAATACTCACCACTTTATCTCTCTCTGTGAAATTTTCATACATGGCCTCAATAGTATGGGTACCAATTTTCACATCAACAAGAACCTTGCTATATTTGGAAATTATTGCTAGAACCTTCAATTTTTCCTGTTTCTCCTGGTGTGTTGTTTTTCCTTCTGCGGATTCTAAGGCTAGAGGTTTCCTTTCCATGGTGAGGATGCATGTTAAGTCTTTAAGGCACTCAAGGTAAGATCCATAATTTTTTGCGGGTAGTGTTAGGTATAGATGCTTCAAAAAAATGGCATCTGTGATGGATTCTACCTTCTTATATACCTCGCACACCCTTTCCTTTTCTTCCCTAAGTTCACGCTTTAGTTGCACACTAAATAGTTCCTCCTACTTCAAGTTCTTGGTGCTCTCTTCTATCTCTTCTTCCCTCTTTTCTATATCTACCTCAATAAATTTTACCCTATCATTCCTTCCAAATAACCTAGCTTCCAGCTCAACCGAGACCTTATTTAAAGCATTGCAAACTTGTTCATTTGAAAGCTGCTGAGCGCTCACTAAGGGGTTATCTCCTTTTGACTCAGGCATCTTCATTAGTACTCCTCGGCTTACCTTGAACTCTAGATTGTCAATGTGGGACTCAATTTCCCATGAAAGCATTTTCCTCATCCAAGGGTATGCACCTTCTTCATCAAATGACTTCATTTCCAAGAGTTGATCAGTTGGGACAGTGCTTTGGAATCACGTGTGCAACACCTTGTTTATATCATCAATGTATCTCATTCTTGGCTTTTGGATCTCCATGTACTTGCCTCATGTGTGTGTGCCCTTAAGAATAGTTACCGATACACTGGGGCCTCTCATGTTGTTATGATATTTCCCTACACTTTCTTCCCTATCTTCATTCATCACTATATCAACGTTGCACTCCAATTCTTTTTTTACTAAGGCTTCAATGATTTTCATTGCTTCTCTTTCTTCCGCCTTGTTGATTTCATCCTTAGTGAGGCTCGGAGTTCTCTGACCCTTCATCCTAACCTCTTCACCTCCTTCCATGTCCTGGGCACACTCCTCCTCCTGACTTCCCTTAATTCGCACAAAGTGATAGTCATTATTCTCCTCTTTGCCTTCTTCTTCCAAATCGTGCACGCTGAAAACAAGTGGTTCTTGGTCCCCTTCAGGTTCATATTCTTCATTTTGATCCCTCTCACCCTTTTATTTCTCCAAGATCTTTGTTTCCTCTCAGTTAGCTTCCTCCATCACCTTCTATTTCTTCCTAAGTGGGGATTACAGTATAGGAGACTCTGCTTTCTCTACCTCCTCCTCTAGTAATTTCTCCTCTGTAATAAGCTTTCCTTTCTCTAGCACATCCTCTTTGACTGGTGACTTCCTTCTGCATGTGTAAGTACTTGTTCTAGCAGTTTTTCCTGGGGTACCCACCACTTGAGTATCTTGGACACTTAGTGCCTTCTTCCTTATCTCTTTTGTCTACTTTTTCTGGGGCACGGTCTTCTTCCTACCTATTAGGTTCTCAGGTATAAATATCTCATTCTCAAGATAAGTTCCCTTTTCAAACTTGGGCCTTATGTGAAGGTATACATGTGCCATGGACCTCCCTACAATAGGCAGATTCAGGGGTTTCATCATCTAAACTTCATACGACACATACTTTTCCACGTACGCACGCTTATTGGGGTAGACCAACGTCCTTCACATCTCCCTATGGTCCCGATCCATACTTCCAAGGTAAAACTTCAGCTTCTTGGATTCCTTAAATCTATTTATCCCCACCTAGAAGTACTGAGTAGTGAAAGAAAATGGAAGTTTACACCATGGGCTCATGCTTTCATCAACTAACCTAAATATGCCAATGCATAAGTGTTGGTATAAAATGAAATCATCTTCTCCTTCTGTGATCTTTGGAAGTTATTCTGGGATCCTCCACTCTTCCTTGAACGTATTCCTCAAGTATGTATACCATTTCTCAAGACACACCTTATGAATGGCCGTCATGTTATCACAAGTATATTTTTTGAATCTTTTCGCGGGTGAGGTGTCTTCCTCTGGGTACTCCCACATGAACTTATCTACTGCATCTAGCACTCCAATCTCTGAAAAATATAATAGTGAAGAGGACATTGGCAAAAAGTATCTTTTCAACCTCCTACGTAACTGTTGATGATCTCATTTGCGATGTACACGGACAAGTTGGAGATGTCTCCTTCTGATATCCTTCTATAAACATTAAACCATGATTTGTTCACTTACGTCCATCTCTCTTGGTCGTTAAGTTTGGTTACCAAGTGCATGCAGCCGTTCTCATCAACAGGTCTTGGATATCCGTAATATTAAAGTACCTTGATCCCTTCTTGTATGAATATGTCAGAGACGGTTTCTTTGATGGCTTCTTTATCACATAGGTCATCCTTTATATATTATCCTTCACAGATGAGACCTATGAATTTTGAAATCAGCTGAGGAGTCATGCGCATCTTACGCCCTGCGAAGTGAAAGTAATCTTCATGTACGGCATGACATCAGACATTGATAGAGGTGTTTAGACTTCCCAAAGTAGGGCAACTCATAGAGTTGCAACAATCCTACCTTCTCCAACTTCACTTTTACTTCGTTGCTATAAATTGGTAACCTTTCTGATGTCCTCTTGTTTGTCAGGTGCACTAACTCTAGCACCATTTATTTTTCAGTTGTGTTTATGCAATGGTTATAATCGCTTTCTGTCATGTCTCTTAAATGAGACTCCCACTCCTTTCCAATAAAAACCCCATCTGGGTACTGCATTAGTGTAAACCATTCTTCATTGGTACTTGCGGTGGTTTCTTGTAGTTTTCTTTTTTCCCTTTTTAGGTGTTACAACTAGTTTCTTGGGTGTCATTAGTGTAGGTTATCTTTGCACGTTAACTTCTCTTTCTCTACTTCTCTACCCTTTTCAAAGTTTAGATCTTGAACTTGTGAAGAAAATCCTTTCCCACCCATGCCCTATCTTTCAAACCCTCACTAGAATATCCCTTTCATAAGATGATGCTTCTCCATAACTCTCCCCACATCTGTGAACTATTCCCCCTTGTTTTGCAGATCCAAACTAGTCACTCATGGTTAAATTTCTCCAATTTTTATTCACATAGATTAACTCTGGAAACACTAGTTCACAAAATCATTTCCTTCTCATATTCCCAAAGTAAAATAATAAAGTGTCCAACCTTTTGTTTATAGTTTTTCCCACTTTTTAACATTAAATGCTACCTTAACCACCACCATACTTCAACACTTAATATGAATTTTTCAACAAAATATGAATTTAGCATTTTAACTCACATGCAACCAATACTGCGCGAATAATCCCCCAACCTTATAACACATAACCAATCCATCTTTACAGGATACTCTTGCGCGCGCATCATTAACACCGAAGGTACTTCCGTCATTTTTTTCTCTCTCTCCTACCTCGTGTTGTTTTTACACTTCTTCCTCTTTTGTACATGGATCCACACTGTAGCCTTACCCTAACACCAACCATTCTTTATCACCTTTCCTTCCATGAAATTACTTTCTCAAGGCTATTCAACCGGGATTTTCAACGCAATCCTTCCTAGTTCTTCACACTTTACACTTTTCTCCACATTATTCTACCCCACACTAAAACGATGTGCAGTCCTCTATGCACTCACAACCTTCAAAAAGTAAAGAGGTTATCGGTGCCAAAGGTGCAACACAAAAACAACAACGAGAAAGGGAAACACAAGAAAAGAAAATGCATTAAGGGAAATCCTAAACTAACTGGCAACACTACCTTATTTACAAACACAAGAAGGATTATTTATAGTAGGGCTTTAAACTTCAACTGGCATGTTCCATCCAGTCTGAATCAAGGATGTACAAGATGATGTATGGGCCCAACTAATGGAATTTAAACTTCCCAAGATGGTGCAAAAACTTGGAATAATAAAGCAAGACCATCTGCCCAACCTCAAACTTCTTGTTCTTAATGTGACGATCATGCCATGCCTTTTGTTTTTCTTTTTCAGTTTTCTAGCTCCACCTGGTGAGTGATCGTCTTTCATCTAATTACATTAACTTTTCTATTCTTTCCTCCAACACTTGTTCATCATCTAATCCTCCTGTACGTGCTATATATAGAGAAGGTAACATGATTCAACTGGTAGGACACTGCCTCCGTGCCAAACACCAATTGAAATGGTGTGGCCTTATTCAACCTCTTAATAGGTTGTCCTATATGCCCAAAATAATGGCTGAATACTTTGTCATCCCAATCCTTTCTAAAAACATCACAAATCTTAGTCAGAATGTGACTAACTATTTTGTTAAACACCTCAACAGTTCCATTTTCTTGTGGGTGATAGGGAGTATTGTTTTGATGGGCCACCATGAATTATGATAACACAATCCTAACCATTTCATTAAGGAAGTGTGTACCTATATCACTTGTTAAACTCAATGGGTATCCATACCTACTGATTATGTTTTCCCATAAAAATCTAGTAGTTGTAGCCATTGTACAATCCTTTGTAGGCGCTACCTCTACCCACCTTGTCAAATAATCAGTGTAATTGAGGATATACCGCAAACTAGTCCTTCGCACTGATGGTGAGATTGGTCTGACAAATTCAATAGCACCATTCTCAAATGGTTCCATGCTGGCTATTGGTCGTAAGGGAATTTCATCCCTTTTTCAGGTTTTCCAAGGCACTGGCAATGGTCACAGGACTTACAAAACTCAATGTAATCTTAATAAATGGTCTCCCACCAAAGCCCTATGAATAGAATCTTCCACATTGTTACATTTCCCATATAGTGTCCTCCTACAATCCCACCATGCACCTCTTCCATAATTGTAATGCACTCATGTTCTAGCACGCATCAGCACAAAACCTCATCATGACCCATTTTGTACATAGCTCCACTAATTAGCATGTAGGGCGTGGCAACGTGTATGGCAAACTTCTTCTTCTCCAAGGCCTTCATTCCAACTGGTGCCACACCTATTTTGAGAAATATTGCAATATCTTCTAAGTGTTGAGAGAAAAATTGCACCGTAACCTAAACAAGTTGTGCATCTGGCATGGTATCCTCAGCCAGCTTTGTATGTCCTCCCTAGGAATCAATCCTAGAGTAAATGATCAAGTCCGGAATTACTTTTTCCTTGTTTGAACAACCACTGTGAACTCGAATTCTTTGAAGAAATAGTACCCACCAACATATGCACCCTTATAGAATGGGATTTTTCACTAAATATATCAATGCTTTATGGTCAGATTGTAAAATATAAATGGAGTTGCTAGCAAATACTATCTGAACTTGTGAAACACGTAGATCTATTGATAATGCCTCGCACTGTAGTTGCTAGTATAATTTTTCTCTGGCTAGTGTCAACTTCTTTCTTGGAAAAGCACAAAGGATGATCGATAATTCCCCACTAGGGTGTGTAAGTACTACTCCAATAGTGAATTCTTGAGAAATCCACATTAACATCAAAAGGCTTATCCCAAGAAGGGAAACGCAGGATGGACGCAGTGATAATCTTATCCTTCAAAGTGTCAAATGCCTTCTATTGTGCCTCTCCACAATGAAATGAAATTTTATGTCTAAGAAACTCTTCTAAAGGTGCAATGATCTTGCCATATCCCTTGATGAACTTCTTGTAGTACCCCGAATGACCAAGAAATATGTGTACTAAGCTTTTACTAGTTGACTCCCTTAATCCCACAATTACTGCAACTTTAGCGGGATCTACTAGTAGGCCTTCCTTACATATGATGTGTCCCAATAATGTTCTTTCAAATGGGGTAGCAAAGACACATTTCCTAATATTGAGGGATATCCTCAACTGCCAACACCTTTTAAACATTAACCTTAAGTTATCACAATGGTCCTTCACTAACCCATATACTATCCAATCATCTAGGTAGACTTGAAGAAATTTATGGATGAAGTCCTAGAAAGCTTGTACCATAATGAGTGAGAACACAACAGGTGCATTCTTCAACCAAAACAACATGACTGTATAGGAAAAAATTCCCCACTTAGTGGTGAAATTCATCTTCCTATAGTCCTCCTTTGCGATCCTTACCTCGTGATAGCGTGATGAATACATCCATCTGTGAAAGAGTAGACCTCGCATACTACCACTACCTCTAAAATTTCTTCAGTAACATGGGGTTAGGAAAGGATTAATGATACACACTGCATTCAAGTCCCTGTAATCAACACAGATCCTTATCCTTCCATCCTTTTTTATGCTAATTACCATTGGACTTATCCATTATGAATCTTCAACAGCTTCAATGATACTTGATGCTATCATTTTATCTATTTCTTCCTTGAACTTCATGCGCAGGTTAGGATTCATTTTTTATGGTCTTTTCCAGACTAGGCATGCACCCTCCTTCAAATTATTTCTCATTTCCCCCAAGGAATGGTGAACTCCTTTTAGTTCATGATACCCACATGGGAATAAATCCTCAAACTCTCGTAAAAGATCAATGATTTTGGAGACTTCCCTCTCTGACTAATAGTCTCTGATGATAGCCTCTTTAGGCTCTTCTTCTAAGCAGATGTTAACCTTATTTGTCTTTAAAGTTTCATGATAGGGGCACACCCATTCATCAAAACTATCTCACACCTCACGCATCCCAACATAATGGTTAACATCTAATTTTTTTGCTTCTTCTCCATCAATAACATACACCATATTTCCTTTTTATTTTTCTAAACACGCATGCTCAAGTTGGATCTCTTATATTTCTTCTTCCTCAAAGAGGGCCTCCATGATAGGTTCACTTAGCAACTCCAGTAGCCTATCTTCCTTCATGGCACTATCCCCAATGGTAAGGCACTTGCCAACCTGCAACGTCTTATCCACTAAGGGTCCAATTGTACTCTGATAGGTTGAATGCTTAAATGAGATCAGCCACTAACTCTTGCCAATTCCATGTGTCTAGTGGTGTGTCTCAGCATGAATGTACCATGCACATGCAAAACCAGCTATGGTGGAATATAACTTGTGATGTCAATGCTTCTGTGCTTCCCATATAGGTTGTCTCACATGCTTGTATATGGAATGAAGTGGTCTCATTACCATGGTAATATTTTATATCTGTGGGTGCGTTTCTCCTGTAAAACCTTACGGAGAAGGAAATTCTCACCTCACGCTATTCCAAGAGGTTATCTCAATGTGTCGCCCATGAGCACGTAGCAGTTCTGAGTAGGACATAACTTAACATTTCTCTTCATTCATTCTCCTTCTTCCACTGAGCTTCCATCTCTTGCAAAAGTACTCAATGACCCCTCTTGATGCGAAGGAATACTTGTTAGAGATCACACAAGAAGTTCACACGGGAAAGGAACAATTTTAAGGGCTTGAATGAACAAGAAGAGCACACGCGTGGAGGGAAAGTTCATATTTTGGGACTTATTTGATTTTGAGCATGAAGACCTATTTTTAGAAGATGGCGTATAGAACACATCAACGATGTAGAGACATGAGAACCACACATTGTCTATCTTTAGAGGATCAGATCAAGTGTTTTACATGGAGATGAGCTAGGAATAGGATTGTCACTTAAGTTAACTATAAGAAGTCTATAGATAGTACACTTACATGTGTGTCGATGCTTGTAAGTGGCACGTGGATATTAATGTCATGCAGCCTACTTCTAGAATAGATGAGCGGTGAAGGGCAAGTCCCCACCCTATATATATGATATGAAGTACATAGTAAAATATACTTAGACACACATAGTAGGATATATATATCACAGAGATGGATGTGTGTGATGATTGAGATCATATACGATGGAATTACTATAACAGATCCATGCACATTGGTATAGATTGATATTATTGTAAGAAGCTTATATGTTTATTAATAGATGGAAGATATTTGCTGAATCTAAGTGTCATTCATACGTGTAATTGAGTAGTGCATGTTATTAATTCAATCATGATTCCTCTGTTTAAGCTTGTTCTTTCATAGATCTGAATGTAGCATGCATGGTAGAATGGTGGGTTGATTATGGATATATATGTTTCTTCCTTCATCATGCTAACATCATGTTACAACAACCCTAAAGAGGGACCTGGTACCTTTACATGCTTATAAGGTTAGCACTCTAGTCTAGGCTGAGTGATGTGCCAGCGTGACTAGGGTGTTATCTGGTAAATTCTAAGCTGCATCATTGGTTTCATTTCCAAGACCTCTTTTTCAGTTGTTTTCAGGATAGTTTGTGCATGAAGACATATCGGTTAAATCTAGTAAGTATTGAGGAGTGGATACACGATCTTGACGAAGAATATGCACAGCGGTTTAGTAGTGGATCTAAGTTTAACACATGCACTTGGGTAGAACAGAATTGTATGATAGCCTATATGAGATATTTTTTGCTATCTTTCCAGTAGAACTATATGAGTGGCTTACTGCTTATGCATCTTAGTGGAATTGGAGGTATCACACACTTGTCTGGACACATGAATAATTTCAGGCCCTTTATGATGCTGATTTGATCTAGAATCGCATTGTGGATACATGGTTTCATGGTGTTCTAAATAGTTATATTCTGGAATATTCAATTTCAACGTATTCTTGACCAGAGGTAGCTGAATTCTAGTTTTTGTGGTATCCAAGAGGAGTATATATTCAAGGTATTCCATTGGTGATCAATATCTTGATGGTGACTTTGAATCTGGAGAGTAAACCAATGGCTAACTAAACTTCACCATGCACGAGGGTAGGAACAAGTTTGGTGAAATATGGTAGACCTAGCGGTAGAGAGGTAGAGAGAGGAGAGGCGTCTTAAGTATAATGAGGTGAGAGAGAGGGAGATACAGAAGTAGTCATTTTGTTGCAGAAAGTATGGCATTGAGGAGAGAGATGGCTTTTGAAGGATTTATATATTACATAGATGGCATGGAGCAAGAGCATCAGGAACTCCCCCATCTTGGAAAAACATTCCACATTTCCCCCCTTGGCCTCACATAAAACTGTGCTAGCAGAGACTACCTAGGCCACGGGCACACATCTTAATCCACCTAGTGACCTAGCCCTTGTGCTTGGTTTTCTAGTATCTAGTACGACAAGTAACCAACAAGCTAGCTTGGGAAGTAGGAGAGTAGGAGTAAGTCAGGGAGCTAGTACATTGATGACAAGACAGGTGACTTGAATGATATTTGGAGGAAAATTCTTAGGCGCATCATCTGTACAAAATGTGAGCATGCAGAATGTTGAATTCACGTCTGGAAGTGGAACTACCTCACAGACTGTAGGGGTTTAGTATAGTGCTACTATCGAAGCACAAGGGAGTACATCTATAGGTCCTATTCCAGCTACAGGTGGAGGATAAGGAGGTATAGGTGGTTCTAGTTCTGGTGGATCTGGTGGTTCTGGAGGTAGAGGGAACATAGGAGGTTCTGGATCAGGTGGTCAAGGTCCGTAACAACCACATAACATTTATATGGAAATTTCTCTTCATCTTCTGGAGTATAGAGGCATAGAGGATGCTACCAAACATGTGCATATGTGTGAGATATTTTGGTGCACTAAAGGGATCACGACTGCTAAGCACAAGGCAAGTCAATTTACTACTACATTACAGGGATGTGCACACAACTGGTATAAGAAGTTTGACCTTGATCAAAATTTTGTGGATTATGCAACATTAAAGGATCCTTTCTTGAAAGAGTTCCATATCTCTGAGTTTGAACAGAAGAGTATAAGTGCACTCAAGGATATCAAACAATGCACTACTGAGAGTGTACGTGAGTATGATGCCCATTTTAAGACACTCCTGTCTAAGTTATCTTATGATATTCATGCAAGCCAACATTCACAATGGTGTGTTGGAGGATTGATTACACCATTTAGAAGGGTGCTTTCACATAAGACATACATTGATCTACACAAAGCACTAGAAGCAACTTTGCATGATGAGGTAGTTGGGAGCATTGAAACTAGTGTTAGTCCATTCTTAGAGGCATATATTGCAGCTGTGGCAAAGTAGTTAGAGAAGCTATTAGTGAATTCAGCCCATGAAAAACACTCAAGAATTTGCTGTATAAATTGTGAAGTGGAAGGTCACACCAAGGATAGTTTTCCTTGCCATCTATATGCTCATTACTGTTAGATTGTGAGATATGTCATTTGAACCATGATGCTAGTCATTTTCCTTTATTACAGCAGTTGATAAGAAAGAATGTATCCAGATTTTACAAAATTTTCAGGTCCATGACCCATGATACCGAGGATTGTCGATTGATTAGTCAGATCCAAGATGCTATAGACGTTGGGGTATGATAGACAAGTATAACAGATAAATCTAAGGGTGAGAATGAGCACCAAGATTGGGATCATAATCAAACACACTATGATAGGAATGAGGGGCATTTTGAAGGAGGTCATGGAAGGGGACGTGGATATCATGGTGGATATGGAGGATGAGGCCATGGTGGAGGAAGAGGCGAGTTCCCTCGTGGGACATGTTATACATGTGGATCTCCTGACCACTACAGGTGTGAATGTCCTCATAATATTGCATGTTCTTTATGCTGAAAGAACCATAGCTATGAAGAGTTCCCATACTTATATGAGCATCTAAGTAAATAGCATAAACAAGAAAACAAAGACATGGGGATGGTTAGAATCTAGCATACAGTAGAAGATCATTGGATGCACATGATAGCAGAAGGACCTGAGGCATTGATTGTGAATATTACTACACAAGTTGAAGTGACATGCATAAGAGAGGCATTGCATCAGAAGCCTACGAACACCAAGGAGGAGGTTTTGCATGCAAGGTACCCAGATCCTACTCATCAAAAGGAATTTTACCAGGATACTATGAAAGTGATGAGGAATCTTTAGGTTATAATACATTACTTAAAGGAGAAGAAGAAAGCATCATAGAAAGTCTAAAATGATGTCGATGATCTGAGAGAAGTGTGCAAAATGTTGCGCCAAGAGAACATCATTCCACTTTTAGGAACTTGGTTAAAAGGGAACACTCTATGCTCAAGTATTGAGGAAGGACGGTAGATTCTACATGTAAATCCTCCCCCTAATAGAATAGACTATGATAATGAAATTAAATTGAATGTTGTTGTGGATGGATGGTTGTTAAGAAACATATTGATTGATACAAGTGCGGAAGTAAATGTGCTTACATTAGATGCATGGGTACAAATGGGGAGGCCTCCATTGCAGTTGTCATCTAATGTGTTGTTTATGGCAAACAAGACTAAGGCCACTCCCATAAGAGTTTTTAAGGATGCATATATAACCATACAAGGGGCCAAGTTCACTAGGGATTTTGAGGTATTAGCACTTGCAGAAGCAGACAGTTTTCCAGCCTTTCTTGGATGCCCTTGGTGTTATGTGAATAATGTTGACTTGAGATTCAATAAGGGGTATATCAGCTTTGAGAACAAGGAGGAAAGAGTTGTGATACCTTTGACAGATGGGAAGTCTACACCATATGTTGAGCCTCTAAGTGACGAGGAGTTAAATAGAATTTATGTACACACTATTCAGGACCCAGAGGTCAATGAGCCATCAAAAGAAGGAATCCTATAGTGGGAGGATTCTCATTCTATTAGTGATACTATGAGTATTGCTTGTGACAATTGGGCTCATGGTACATATGAACTAGTAGGGCGTGAGGTAAAAAGTGTGGTTGTGTGCAAGAATGGACTTCATTCAGTTAGATGGATAGGTAGCACAATACCTTGGTATATAGGGGCAGGAGATCTTCTTGTATTTTTGAAAGCCATGGAAACACAGGTAGAAAAATCAAATTAAGAGAAGAGATATGTTATTATATACCTTGCGTGGGATAACAACACACTAGTGGGTAGTCCATAGAGATAGTCTTATAGAATAGGAAGAGATCAAGATCGCCCTATCTATTAGGTTTGTAAAAAACAATGCACCTACGTAGATCTACACTTATCATGGTGATCAACTTATTCAGCATCACATTCAATAGTGTGAGAGAATCTAGACAACAGGACATGAAGCATTACCACCTTCACTTTGGGTGCATAGATTATATTTTATGCTATGAGGATGCACACGTGCCTAGTATGTATATATAGAACTACATAGAGAGACTAGAAATTGGTAGAATTTGAATACAAGAATGATCTAGACCTATGACTAGTTCTTGATTAAACCTCTAGTAGACGAGGCATTAAAATTGGTCGAGCACTTAACTATGGGAGATTGTGCAAAAGAAGAAGAGCATATTAAGTACTTATTTGGTGAGACAAAGTCTGGAGCACATTTTGCAAAGGAAGAATAAATGGAATCCATACTATTTGAACATGCTTACCTTGAGAAAGAGAAAGGAAATATGGTTTACATCATGGATGATGAGGAAGTTGAAAACTTTAATATTGAACATTCACAAGGGGTGCACAAGGTCTTATATAGTGCAGAAAAGGCTACGTGTGCCTATAACGAACCCATGAAGAAAAAGAAGATGAATATAGGATTGGAGGCTCAGCCTAAGGAGGACATCATTGGAGACTACTGGTCATAATTTGAGGTAGCAAATATCATTGAGTTACTAAGGGATTATCAGGAATTATTCCCTAGAGGGTATCATGAACTTAAAGGCATGAGTAAATCATTTGGGGAAATGAAGATAAAAATTAAGGACGGTACACACCATGTGAGAAAGATACCTTACAGAATGAATCCTAATTTGCACAAAAAGGTAAAAGAATAAATTGATAAAATGTTGAAATATGTAATTATCAGGCCACTTGATGAGTGAGAATGGGTTAGTCCAATGATGATCATTATCAAGAAGGATGGATGAATTAGAATATGTGTGGAATATAAGGAGCTGAATGCTGCATGCATCACAAATCCATTCCCTATGCCATTTACTGAGGAAATACTAGAAGGTGTTGCAGGGCACAAAATATACTCTTTCACATATGAGTTTTTCAGGTATCATCGGGTTAGGATTGCTTAGGACGATCAAGAAAAGACAACATTTACTACTGAATGGGGCAATTTTTCCTATACTGTGATGCCTTTTGGACTGAAAAATGCACCTATTGTATTCTCGCTCATAGTTTTTCAAGCATTCAAATATTTTATTCACAACTTATTATAGGTCTACCTAGACGATTGGACAGTATATGGGCTTGTGAAAGATCATTGTGATAATCTACGCTTAATGTTTAAACGGTACAGACAATTGAGTATCTCTTTGAACATCAAGAAGTACATATTTGCTACACCATTTGGAATATTGTTAGGACATATAATCTACATGGAGGGTTTTATAGTTGATCTAGCTAAAGTTGAATTCATTCTAGGCCTGGAGGTGCCTACCATTCAAAGTGAGGTGCACATATTTTTAGGTCATACAGGATATTATATAAAATTCATCAAAGGGTATGAAAAAATTGTTGCACCCTTGGAAGAGTTACTGAAAGGGAAAGGTACATTTTATTAGGGAGAACCGCGGTAGCACGCATTTGAGATATTAAAGGAAAAACTTACTACCACACCCATTCTATGTTTTCCCACATGGAATAAACCATTTCATGTGCATGTGGATGCCTCTGGCATGGTCATTTGTGCTATGTTAGCTCAACCTAGCGAAGGTATTATAGATCATCCAATTTGTTTTGCTAGTAGGAAGCTGACTCCTACTGAACATAATTCTACAACTACAGAGCGTGAAGCTTTGTCAATGATCTATGCATTACAAAATTTTCGATAGTACTTGCTAGCAACACCATTTTTGTTTTATACAAATCACATGGCATTGAATTACTTGAAGTAAACAAGCTCGTCTTATAGGGGCACATATGCAGATGGGTACTCCTATTTCAATATTTTGACTTCATAGTTATGGTGAAGCCAGGGAAAAGCAATTTTGGACCAGACCATTTATCTCGAATCAACTTAGGAGACAAAGCATAGAAAATTGAAGAAACCATGCCAGATGCATAGTTATATAGGTTACAACGTGCTTCCATGGAATTAGAAGACATTGTTGTCTTTCTACGAACTAGTATGGGACCAGAAGGAATGAAGGCATTAGAAAAGAAACATCTTGCTATTTGCGCAACACCGTTTATGTTAATCAGTGGTGACCTCTACAAATTAGGAAAAGATGAAGTATTATGACATTGTGTATTAGAGCATGAATGCAAGGATATTATGGAAGAGGCCCATGGTGGTATTACATGAGGCCATTATGTAGGTGATGTGACTACCCGAAATATCCTACTTGTTGGATTATGGTGGGAGACATTATATAAATACTGTAAAGAATATTATAAGGTGTGTGATCATTTTCAGTGCCTAGGAAAAACATGGGAAAGAGATGAGACGCCATTTAAAGTGATTACTAGTGCTGAACCATTTGAGAAATGGGCCATTGATTTTCTAGGACCTATTTCACTAGCTGCGCACAAGACTAGATCATGCTATATCATTACATACAAAGATTATCTAACATAGTGGGAAGAAGCCACACCTACGAAGGACTGTACATCAGCTACAACAACTAGGTTTTTTTGGGAGAATGTTCTTACAATATATGGATGTCCTTTAAGCTTGACAAGTGATAGGGGTATGCAATTTTTGAATAAGACAATTAGGATCCTTTTAGATGAGTTTATGGTTGCACAACATAAAACTACACCCTATCATCCTCAGGCAAATGGAACTACTGAGGCTTTCAACAAGATTTTGAGCCATACTTTGACAAAAAAATTGATTTTGGTAGAAATAATTGGGATGAAAAAGTTTCAGTTATTCTCTGGGCATATAGAAAAACTTACAAGAGATTGAACAAAGCCACACCGTTTTAGTTGGTGTTTGGCATAGAAGTCATTCTCCCTATATAATTTATGTTACCTTCTTTACGCATTGCACGCTCCGGAGGTATAGTTGATGAGTAGGCTTTAGAAAATCATATCGAGAAGATGATTCAACTAGATGAGTAACGAGCCATAGCACGATGGAGTAAGAAATAGGAAAAATCCAGGAAGAAAGCATGGCATGAAAGAAACATAAGCGATAAGAAGTTTGAGATTGGAGGAATGGTACTTCTTTATGATTCTAAGTTCTTGCGCCATCCAGGCAAGATCAAAGTACATTGGTTAGGGCCGTCTGTCATCAATTATATACTTGAATTAGGTGCTTGTCAATTAGAAGCACTTGATGGAAGATGGATACCCGGTTACTTTAAAGGGAGTAGGCTGAAGCCATACTATAAATAAGTCTTATTGGTGTCTTTAATAAGGTAGTATTACCATTTAGAATAGGTTTCCATTTTTCTATTTCCTTAATGTATTTCCTTCATTATCACTATGATTTGTCAATTTAGTTAGTTTTTATGTGTAATAAGTAGGCTTACACGCATGAAGCTAATTACTATATGATGCATGTTTATTTGTAGAGGACTGCACATACCTTTAGTGTGGGGTGGTTATAGTTATCCTAGTATAAGGATGTGGGAATTGAAAGGTGAAAGGAATAAGCTGCTATGGGTGTGATTTAATTCAAAATAAGATTGCTTCTCAAAATTGACCAAGGATGGATATGAATGAATGAAAGTACAGTATAACATGAGGTAAGCAGAGGCCATGATAACTACTAGGAGAAGGTACAACGATGAGGTACGTGGACACAAGGGCATGTGATGAAGAGAATTATGTGACCAGAGGATAGGAAGGCATGCTAGAAGGTTATAGCTGGGGCATGAAGATGTACCATGTGGAATGAATGAATTTGGTCAATGAATGAGAGGAAATTTGGTAGGTAAAGGAGCAATAAATGCATCAAATTTTGAAAAATTATATAAGGATGGGATGTGGATTCATTTTTACCGTTGCGACTAAGAGAATTTGAGGAAAGAGCTAAGTGTGAATAGCTGAGTGATCGGGTTAAGGTGTGAAGGGTGTGAAACTAATCGTGACAAAAATATCTGTGTGAAAAGAAGCTTGTGTACGAGGTGGTGAAGGGTTTGAACGAAGCAGGGAGACAAAGAGGAGTTAGGGCATGAACTTTCCACCTAGGGAATGATTGAATCAAGCTAGGGTTTGATTCACAAGTTGCAAAGTTAAAGGGGAGATGTTTGTAAGGTAAAAATGGCACCTAAGAAGGTAGTTGTGGTAGGAGCAAAAGGAAAGAAGAAGGTGGTCATCGAGGAAGAAGAGATGGCACCCGAAAGTGATTTTTTAGAGATGCAATATCCATAGGGGGTTATTGTTGGTCAGGAATGGGATCCACCTATCTGAAACAGAAAAGTTAGTGAATATAATCACAGGACCACAGACAACAAGGAGCTCAATTCCCTACTCATTGCAAGGATGCATAAGCATACGGTAGATGACATGCCGGTTTATGATGATTTAGGCGAGAAGCTTCTAAAGAGAATTAAGGTCTACCAATTATATGAGCTTCCATATTTCAGGAAGTATGAGTCCTTGTATCAGTGGCTCATGAACAGAGATCATGAGGACTTCTTCCACTTTGCATGACACAGAGTTAGAATCTCATCTACGCTTATCTCATTAGTTATAGGTTTGAAGGCCACAAGAGAGGATATAAACAATGATCTCACAGATAAATCCTTGATCTTAAAGACCAGATATGAGTTGGGGTACTTGAAGGGTCTGCGCAGTATGGATATAGAAAAATTGAAGAACTATCCAATTGTGCAAGCAGCAACACACCTTGTTACAAAGGTGAATGATCAAGAGTTGTAACGTCTTGGTTACGACTGTTACTATGATGACTCCCACCTTTGACATTGCAAATGTTGACATGTGATTTTTCTTAGGAAGGTGTATTCTTTTGACATTGAAAATCATGTTTGAAATGGATGAGTTATTACTACTCAGAATTTGTGCTTGTTGTAATTTTGTTTACTTGTAAGCAAGGCCATTCTATTTTGTGAATAATAAGTCGCAAATATGTACTGTTGTTTTCACATTTCTATATGATAATAGCACACCTTGAATCAATTACACTAATCCAAGGTATACTTTTTTTCTTCTTTTCTGTCATCTTGTTAATTGACATGTGTCATGAAACATGTTATGGAATGGAGTAGTGTTTTGGAGTAACTTATGAAGGAACCGGGTTTAGGTGTCCTTACTCGGCACCATGTTGCAAACTGTAATTTTTACCCTATTGGATTTTTGACCTAAGGTGATAATACTTAGCTAGAATCTATTACTCAACTATTTTGGGTTGATGCCTAAAACTATGTTGCAGTGCCCTACCCTATATGGATTCTAAGCTAAGGGGTTATGACCTAACCTAAGATGGTATGTGATATAGTTATGGGGTTTTAACTAACCTAAGATTAATTTTAAAGACCTAAGAACTAAGATGGAAACCAAACTAATGCTAAGGTGACCTAAACTATTACTAAGATGAAAGGGGACCTATGGGTTACATGGAAAATAGAAGGTTGGTGGCAGTAGTTTTAAGGTATTAATGAGAATTAAATCTCAGTCCTTACATCCTAATTTTCCAAATTTGGTGGAGGAAAGGAAAGTAGGTGGGATGCCTAGATGGAATCTCTGTTAAATTTAAAAGAATTAATGTTAGTTTTTGAAATAAAATTTGCCAAATTTGAAGTGGAGGTGGCATAAGGAAAGAGAGGGAATTTGCATTCAATGCATTCAATAGCCTTGGTCTTAGTGGAGGAAACCACCTAGGATTTGGGTAGATGGAATTGGGAAATTTGTTGGTCATTCTCACCCTTCTAGTTTTTGCTCTGTATGTGGTTTTGGTTCTTTGAACTAGCAAGTTTGTTTTTTTATCCATTGTGATCTTGAGCATCCCCGAACTGTTTTTGAACCTATGGAAACATGGAGGTAGTTGGGAGATTTGGTTTTTGACATATATTTGAAAAGAAGAGATTCTTCAGAAGCTCATCTTGAAATCTTCTTAAAATCAACAAGAAATTTCATCAAGCATGATAGGCTCTTCTTATTAAATAGTTTTTCTTTTATTAGGCATCTTCATTAGAACAACTCTGCTCTTTGAAATGAATGGCTTTGTGGAAATATTTTGGTGTATTTTGGTTGTGATCTTCTGTTTGAGTTTGTTGATTTGAAAGGATGCAATATGGGTATTGTCTGAATGCATGTTTAAGTAAATCATGTTTATCGTATTTGAAACTGGAATGATGCTTAAGTCATGTACACTTCTAGTTTTCTATGCACAATGGATTAAGGGAAAGCATTATGTGGTAAAGATTTTAGTTGGGTTTGTTTTTCTTTTAATTGTGGGAAGTATGAAGTGCTTCGTCTTCTCTGAAAAATGAATCACCTTGAATCTAGTTGTTTCTGTTTGAGATAAGTTGGAACAACTGTTTGGATTTGATGTATTGTGAATTTAAACTTGTTAGAAGGACAATGATGAAACGTTTTCTCCCTTTTAGTTTAATGCGTTTAAACCCATGAATTTTTGTGGGATTGTTAGAAGGGATTTCACTTGGTTTGGACCTTCCTTGTTCAAAATCTAGTAATTTTCATTTTAACTCCTTTTCGAGGACTGTGTGAGGATATTGTTGTTTCTTTCACTTGTATGTATTAAATGAGTTGTGGAAAACCTTTCGATTTACTTATGTAGATGTTGTTGTGAAAGTTGACTATTTTAGTGGATCTTGGGATTAGTTTGGTTTTGGTTATCTAAGGGGAAAGAGTTGGAACATTTGGTTTTACTCTTCTCCCTTTTGTTTGATTTTTTGAACCAATTTGGGGTTTCATTTCCTTTGATTGCTTTCATCTTAGTAAAAATTCAGTTGGAGTGTAAAGTTTCTCCTTCTCCTTTTTGGCTCGATGATGAACACATGTACTGGGGTATTTAAATCCTTTCGTTGTTCCCTATTGTATTTGAATCTAGTTGGACTTCTTTTCATTTTATTTGAAAGCAACTTCTTTCCTTCCTGTGGAATAGGAAACATGTTTTTACTTGACTTTAATCTCTAAATCGCTTTCTATTTGGAATGCATAAGCTTTGTTTGTAGTGTGCAAATCTATCAATGTGGATGAATTTAGAAGATCATTTGTTGCTTGATACTTTTGGTATAGTTGTAGAATGAATTCTTCGAATATTTCCTTTAGTGGTATCTAGTAAACTACTGAGATTGTCCCTATTTTGGATTGAGGGAAGTACATTGTGTTAACTGATTTACATGTTACAGTTTATATAATTTGGTTTAGTATTAGGAAGAAATAATGAGAATCTCTATCTCATCTTGATTATTTACTTCCATCTCATTCTCGCTATCTTTTTTGAGTTGTGGATTTTGTTACTATTACTCTTGTGCTCAAAAGGTAGTTGATTATTATCTCTCTCTGATTGTTTATTTCTCATTATTATTACACCTTGCTTGAATTTGACCGTTTTGGTTAGGTTAGTTGAAGGGGATTATAGAGTAGATAGTTGGATGAATCACTTTCTTTCCTTTTTCTTTCCTTCTCAATTGATTGTTAAGAAGGTATTGAATCGATGTGTGACTATCTTCAGGAGAAGTACATGGAATTTAAACCTTGTAAAATATTTTGATGTTGAACAAAAAGGTTAGGCTAGAGTTGGCTTGAATTAGAATGATTTAAAGACAATATAGTATGAAACAGATAAGCAATTGGGATCTAATATTACTTATCTGTTGTATCATTTCCTATGAAATAAACTAACAAATATTATTGTTTAATCTTTATACTTATTTAATGTGACAAGTTTTCTCACTTTGTTCTTCTTTTAGTGGTACTTAATTATTTACTAGGTATCTGTCTGTATTGCTTAATGTTTCATAAGAGTAGAGTTATTTTTATGAGCTAGTTACTCAAAAGCACATCACTTTAATGATTACTTCTTATCATGCTCAGTTCAACAAACTGACCTGTGCTAGCAATTGTCGTAGATGGATTCCGTAGGTGAAAAAAGAAGACAAGTTCCTTTATGATGCTTCCTGTGTTTACTTAAAGGCTGTATTTTTAATGAGGATTTATTATTCTTTTTGAGATGTAATTGAAAAATGGAGAAAGTTGTAAATTTTACTTGATTTTATCAATAAAAAATGACATGAAAAATGTTTGAAATGTTTAGACTTGTAAAATATGTATTTTGTTTGATCAATGAGAAAGGATTGAGTGTTATTGATATTTGATGTGTCATGGTCTTTTAGGCATACAAAAAAAAGGGGGATTGTAGACTTATTCTTATTCTCTCGTAAACATATCTATTTTGAATCATTTCAGTTGTACTCTAATGAAATAGGGCAAGAGGGATTTGATACTCTATTCTCCTCTTAAATGCAAATTCTAAGTTGGCATACATAGATGAAAACTCATCTAGATAAATATGAATTATTAATTGACATTAATAGAAGAGTAAAATACATATAGATCCTTGTATAAGAAAATAACTAGCAATGGACCCTAACTAGTATATGTTAAAGGAAAGGCAATTAGTCTCCGAGATAAAGATTTCGCTGTGACTCTTTTCGGTATTATACCCAGAGGACATTTGGAAAGAATAAATTATACCTCTTCTTAGAAAACCTTAATTGAGGTAAGGTAATTGAAAATAAATGAATACATATGTATAAGAAATAGACTTCAGTTTAATAAATTCCATTATTAAGGAGCATAGATTTAAATTCAGTCATGAATAAACTTGGTTAAGCTTAGTAAGTTAAATATTATTGTGTTAAGATGATTTGGACTGTAATCATGCACTTAAATTAAGAAACCAAGGAATGACATACAATCCTTCGGGTAGAAGGATTGGTTGCAGATTAAGCTACATGACAACCATAAGTCATTTATGACTAGCAACCATAATGATCAAAGAGATTAGAAAATCAACAAGGTTTCTCAAACTGAATCTTAAATTAAGAAGATAAGAGAGTATTTGACCTCTTGTCTAGATATGTACCTCTAAACGAGGGGATTCCCTGGGATGTTGGTACACACCAACTACAATACTGTATCATCATGAAGACCAGGTCTTCATGAGGACACAATGTTGTAACTGACATGTCACAAAACCATTTCGAATCAGATCATATAGGTTTACATAAACTCAGACTTGACTTGGTTAAACTCTAGGTCAGTTTAGGGACATAATTTGATATAGGGAAGGGTTGCCGATGACTAAAGGTAACTAGACACATGCAATCAACCTAGGTCAGTTGAGTATGTCTATGTACCCTTAGTCACCATGAGTGGCCCTCTATACCAATCTATGTTGCTAACTTAAGTTATGGTTAAACCTTAGACAAGAGGACTGGACAGGAGTCAGTGAAAACCATTCTAGATAACAGATGATGTGGGGCTGAAGGACGTATTTCGTTGACAAGTATGTCATCTATGAATATGATCATGCAAAGCATGTGAAAATCTTTGGCCAAATTATCGCAAATTACTGGTTGCGTTGTCCTATATCACCTAGTTTAAGAAGCAGAATTTTAGATGAATATTGGTAACAAATATTCAGATAGGCATCTTAAATGGAACACTTTAATACCCCAAAAAGGGTAAAAGAACCAAGTATACTTAGTATATAATACATTGAATTAACATGAAGGATCGGTAAGAAACCGAGTCATGAAATGAGAGATCAATGAAACTCTGAATCATGAAATGAGAGATCGGCAGTTCATCGAGTCATTATACCTACATATGGTTATATGTTACGGGATTGATTGGCATTAAATGTGTGTTTGAAATCATGATAATTTAGAATAGATAAAATTATTTAAAAACTTGAAATGTGTGTTCTAAATTATGATCATTTAGAACAGAGAACGATATTCAAAAAAAAAATTCCCTTGTTTCTAAAGTTTTAAAATGGGAATGTTACATCATGGTATCAGAGCTGAAGGTTACATATTTTGAACCTATTGTGTCCATAATCCGATAATTTTTTTTTCCTTGTTAAAATAGAAAATGGTTAGAACAAGAGGAAATGCTACAAACAACCTGCCACCGGGTGGAGAAACAGCTACTTCCCATAAACTTGATGAGATCCTTGCTGCCCTGTTGGACACAAGATATCTTTTGGCTATATTGGAACAACAATTAATGGGAAATGAGGAGGAGGAAGAAGATTCTGATAATGATGATCAGCCACCTCCTGTGGACAACACCAATGGGGGAAATCTAGGTGTTGATAATAGTAATGTACACATACCTAATAAGCCTGAAAATAAACAGGTAAGATTAGCAGTGGAACTCACCAATGCTATAAAAATAATAAGTCCTCCTAAGTTTGATGGAACTACACTTAGGGATGGGGCTAACCACTGGCTCAGTGAAATGGATAAGTACTTTGCTATAAAAAACTTCTTTGAGGAAACAAAAGCAATATGGGGAGCATATCATCTTTCTCATGAGGCATCTTTGTGGTGGGACAACCGAAAGGTTGAGTTGAATATGGTCAAAGTAGGCATAAATTGGGATCAATTTAAAACTTACTTTAGGAAACGAAGGCTGCCTCAACTCTTCTATGATCAGAAAATGACTGAATTTAAAAACTTATCTCAAGGAAATTTAAATGTGACAAAGTATTGGGAAAGGTTTACTAAACTCCTTAAGTACATTCCTCAGTATGAAATTGACAAGAAGTTCAGGATACAAAAATTTATTATGGGATTAAATCCCATTATAGGAGGCAAGGTGGATGTTCACAGTCCAACCACTATGGAAGCGGTTGTTGAAAAAGCCATAAGGCAAGAACAAAAATTAAGAGAAATATTTGCTCATAGAGAGGAAATTAGAAAGAAGATTCCAAACTCTTCTTCATCTCTTGCACCCAAAAAGGGACCCTGGAAGAGGTTTGGCATGAAAAATAAATTTTCCATTGATAACAACAAGGAAACAGTGATAAACAAACATGTTACTAGTATGAGGAACAACTTTATCAAGAACAATAATAAAGGGGGCAGAAGTCCTACGGAAGCCAGAATGATAACTTCAAGGATGGAAATAAATTTGAGCCTAGGAAGGGGCATGATGTAGGCTGTTTTAATTGTGGCAAGGATCATTACGTGATTCACTATCCTTTAAAGAAGGACAACTACAATCAGTAGTATAACATACACACTGCAGTAGCTGACAAGCAAGCTAAAAAGTGAGTCACACCCATAGAAGTTCTAGGTAAGTTTTTGTTATACCTGTGACTATAATTTTTGATACTAGAGCTACTGAATGTTTTATTTCTACTAAGTTAGCTTCAAAATTAAAAAGAAAAGCTGAGAAAATGCAAAAATTGTGGATTTTGCACTATGGAAATAATGCTACTCATACGGTTAGTATGTGTCTTTTTGGAGCAGTCCTCAACTTGCTTAGTTTTTCCACAAAAGTTGACCTTTATGTTGCTCTTTTACGGTCTTATGATGTAATCATAGGTGTTAACTGGATAGCTGAACATAAAGAAAATGTTGTTTATTTTGAAAAACATATTAGTTGTTTAGATGATCTACAGAAATCAGCGGTCATTTAGGGTATAAAACATGAGATTTCAGTTAGGAATTTTTCAGCAATACAACTTTAAAAAATCCAAAAACAAAGGATGTACCTTGTATGTAGTAAATATTTTTGAGACTGTAGAAGAAGGTAAAGATTTTATGGAAAAATATCCTTTGTTACAAAATTTTAGAGATGTTTTTCCGAAAGAGTTACTGGGGCCTTCCACCCAACAGAAGTTTGAATTCACAATAGATATCAAACCAGGAACCGAGCCTATATCTAAGGCACCTTATAGAATGACTACCATTAAATTGGTAGAGCTTAAGGCTCAGTTACAAGAAATTTTGTCAAAAGGATTGATAAGACCGAGTGTTTCCCCTTGGGGAGCACTGGTAATCTTTGTGAAAAAGAAGGATGACACACTTAGATTGTGTATTGATTACATAATGTTGAACAAGGAAAATATTAAGAACCAATATCTACTTCCTAGAATTGATCATCTATTTAATCATATGCATGGAGCATCGGTGTATTCTAAAATAGATCTTCGATCGGGATATCATCAGTTGAGAATAAATGATGAATACATACATAAAACATCTTTTAGAACAAGGTATTGGTATTATGAATTCATAGTTTTACCTTTTGGGTTGACAAATGCATCTACCGCTTTTATGAATTTGATGAATAATATTTTTCAAGAATACTTGGACAAGTTTGTGCTTGTATTCTTGGATGATATTCTCATATACTCTAAAAGCATTGAAGAACATCATGAGCATTTGAAGATAGTTTTGGAAACCTTAAGAAAGATAAAGTTGTATGGTAAGTTGTCTAAATGTTCCTTCTATGACACAAAATTACACTATTTTGGACATGTAATAAGCAAAAATGGAATAGCTGTAGATCCTTTGAACATCATAGCTATAACTAAGTGGCCTATACCCAAGAAAGTGCATGAAGTTAGAAGCTTCATGTGTCTTGGAAACCTTAAGAAAGACTAAAGTTGTATGGTAAGTTGTCTAAAATGTTCCTTCTATGACACAAAATTACACTATTTTGGACATACATAAAATGAAAGCCTACACTAAAGCGGTGATACACCAGAAAAGGAGGGTGGGAGAGTAGTCTCCAAACGTGTGAAATACAGAGGCAAAGTGCACACTAGAAGAGGCGATGACAGTTCACCATAATCTAGCAAAATGCATTCACAGCAATATTCCAAGCACACACAATGATAATGAATTCCTGAAAAAACATAATAAATAGACACAATATACTTGTAGAAAGACTAAAGGGGCAAGAAGAATGCAAGGAAACACAGCACGGGAAGATACATCCACAAACTGATATTTTATTGCTTCATGGTATGCACAGTTCAATCTATTACAAGATAGGGGCCTGGATCACCGTGCAAGGAGTCCACTATAAGGGCCTGCAACACACTGGCTTCACAAAGTAATTTTGACAGAGCTTTGTTACCCAAAAACTCTCTCTTTTACAATGAGCCCAGCACTCCAATTTATAGAAAAATGAGAAGGAAAAGAGAAGGGAAAATGGAAATCCCGAAATCTGTCCTTCAACCACCTGTAAGAGGCATTAAATTGAGTGAAAAGGTTGTCCATTACTTGCAAAAGGCTCCCCATACTGTCCCATGTGCTGCAGCAGAGAAAGAATGATGACCATGCCTCTCAATTGCACTCCCAGCTACCAAATAAAACACTGTTCTAAACCCGGCCACGTTTCCTTAAAAATCTCAATCAATTTCTAATAAAAACTAGAATTTATTGATTGCTGTACATCTGGCTCGGAACCACGATTCCAACGGTACCAATTTTGTGTAATTTCGTTGAGAAATGCAAAAGTTATGGCCTTCTGAGTGTGGGCAACAATTTTGGGTCTAGCAGGCGTTTTCTGTCATTTGACGGGAATGAGCATTGACTGACTGGAGCCGAATATGTTTCCTTAATTTAAATATATCTACCCTCATTGAAATTAAGAAATCCAGTTTTTGTGGCGTAGAGGACGTCGTGCTCGTTCCAGAAAGTCTAATTTTATGAAAATCGGAGCTCAGAGTCAAAAGTTATGGCCGTTTGAAGTTTCCGGACCAAACGTTGACTTTTCTTCCCTGCCTTCGGCCATTTCGGCTTTTCGTGTCCCGCACGTCCCTTTGTCCCATTTGGTTTCGGTGCTGAAATTTCCCATTTCGGCCGAACCGGCCGGTTCGCGTACTTTTGGCCCATATGTCCCATTTGGTTTCGGACCGTCTGGGACAAATTCGCCCGGTTCGGCCGGTTCGTGTCTTTTTGTCCCAACTGTTTCGAGACAAAAGTTCTCAGTTCGGCCAGTTCGGCCGGTTCGTGTACTTTTGGCCCGCGCGTCCCAAACTGTTTCAGGCTGCCTTGACTCATTTCGCCCGGTTCGGCCGGTTCGCGTCTTTTTGTCTCGCTTGTCCCAAAGGCGACACTCTCAGCAGTTAGCCAATTTTTTCTCTTTTCGGCTACTTCGGATTTCCATGCCCGCCGCGTACTTTTGTCCCAGATGTCCCAATTGCTTCCAGGGCCGCCTGTGCTCATTTCGGCCGATCCGTGCCTTTTTGTCCCACTTGTCCCAAATGCTTCTAGGACTAGGACTTAGCCATTTTTCATCATTTTTCCTGGCCCGGGCTTGTTTTTGCAATTTTTTTCACATTTTCTCAGAACTTGCTCTCTTCTACTTGGATAGGGGAGTTAGAAAAATATGAGGGGACCCTAGAAACATGATTTTTTTGCCCTGACTCAATCTATTTGCCTGGGACTAAAGAATTTGATGCATGTTATCAAAATTACCTTGAGGGGTGAATTTTGGATAACAGACCTTTCTAAGATTGCTGCACCAATAAATTCATTAGAAAGAAAGATCAGAATTTTTTTTGGAATGACAAATGTGAATTTGCTTTTAAGATTCTAAAGGATCAGTTAACTACAACACCTATTCTTACTATACCTGATCCAAATAGGGACTTTATTGTTGTAACAGATGCATCTGGAGAGGGCCTCAGATGTATTTTGTTGCAGGATGACCATGTCATAGCTTACGAAAGTAGAAAAATCAAGTTACATGAATGGAATTATGCTCCACAAGACCTAGAGCTTGTTGCCATTGTTCATGCCCTTCAAATATGGAGGCATTATCTTCTCAGTAAGCCTTTTGAACTAAAAACTGACCATTTTGTGTTGAAGTATATTTTCACTTAGCCAAACCTAGATGTAAGACAACGAAGATGGTTGGAATTTCTATCTTAGTACGATTTTGATATAAGTTATATTAAAGGCAAGGAAAATAGAGTAGATGATGCTCTAAGTTGTAGGAAGCACATTTCTGCTCTTATAACATTAAGAACTCAGTTTAAAGATGAGGTGAAAAGTGTCATGGAATCTGATTCTTATTTTCAGCAAGGACAACACTTGTTACAAATCCAAATGATGCGAGATATAAGGGTTTTCATTTCGACAATGAAGGAATTTTACAGTTTGAAAACTAGGTATACATACCTTTGGCAAATGATTTAAGAAAGAAATTATTAGTTGAATTTCACAACTCAACTTTTTCTGGGCACCCTGGCATTACAAAGATGCTTCTTGATATAAAACAACAATATTTCTAGAAAGGGATGATAAAAGATGTGATGGAATTTTTGACACACTACTTAGAGTGTCAACGTGTCAAAGCGGAACATATGCATCCAGCTGGTTTATTGTACCCTCACAGTATTCCATAGTACAAAGGGCAAGTGATAACTATGGATTTTGTTCAAGGATTTCCTATATCAAAGAATAAACATGATGTTATTCTGGTTGTTGTTGATAAACTAACAAAAGTAGCACACTTTATTGTTGGTAATCTAAAGGATGATTCACCTATGTTAGCAAGAATATTTGTGCATGATATTTTTTAGGTTGCATGGAATACCTGAATTAATCATATCAGATAGAGATTTGAGAATGACATCAAGATTTTGGCAGACACTTAATGCAGCTCCGAGAACTAAACTAAATTTCAGTTCTATGTATCACCTGGAAACGGGTGGACATAATGAAAGAGTTAATCAAGTTTTAGAGCATATGTTAAGAATGTATTGTATGGATCAGCAGTATAAATAGGAGGAGTATCTTCCATTAGTTGAGTTTGCTTATAATAATACTTATCACACCTCTCTAAAAATGGCACCTTTCGAAGCACTATATGACAGAAAATGTAGAACCCCTATTAGCTGGGACAATATTGAAGATAGAGAGGTGATAGGGCCTGAAATCCTTATAGAAATGGAACAACAAGTTAAAATGATTCATGAACACTTGAAGGAAACTGCTAATAGGAAAAAAAAATTATGCAAACCTAAAGTGAGTGGATAGGAAATTTGAACTTGGTGAGAAGGTCTTTCTTTGGGTTAAGCCAAAAAAGAGTTCTATAACTTTTGGCAATGTTGCCAAGTTATCACCTCATTATGTGGGACCCTTTGAAATTGTTGAAGTAATCAACCCTGTAGCTTATCATTCAGCTCTACCTCCTACTTTATCACGAATGCATGATGTTTTCCATATTTCTTTTCTTAAGAAATATGTTTCAGATTCATCACATGTGTTAAATTGGAATTCCTTGTAGGTCCAAGACCCAAGAATAATCATGGTTAAGCCCATTCAAGTGCTAGAAACTCACCAGTTACACTTAAGAAATCATGAAATAAGTCAATGTAAGGTCTAGTGGGACCAGTTTCACGAAGAAAGTGTAACCTAGGAAAATCTCAAAGATATGAGATCTACTTTTCCATACTTGCTTGATTAGAATTGATTCTGAAGGTTGATAAAATCAGAAAACCTTATTCATATTTTGATGTTAAATCTACCAAACTTGGCAGTTACTAAACTATTTGATAGGTATTTTAATACTTTTTTGAAAACTTGAATTTTCAAATTTAGTTCTGTTATGAACATATGAATGGAAGGACTATAATTAGGTTTTGTCCTAAACTATAATGGTTTTATTAAGTTAATCATCAGGATGATGATCCTTTTAAGGAGGAAGTTATGTAACGTCTTGGTTATGACTATACTATGATGATTTCCACCTTTGACATTGCAAACGTCGACATGTGATTTGTATTAGGAAGGTGTATTCTTTTGATGTTGAAAATCATGTTTACAATAGATGAGTTATTACTACTCGGAATTTGTGCTTGCTGTAATTCTGTTTACTTGGAAGTAAGGCCATTCTATTTTGTGAATAATAATTTGTAAATAATGTACTATTTTTTTCACATTTCTATATGATAACAACACACCTTGAATCAATTCCATTGATCCAAGGCATGCTTTTGTTCTTCTTTGTTGTCATCTTCTTAATTGACATGCTGAATGAAACATGTTATGGAACGCGAGTAGTGTTTTGGCATAAATTGTGAAGGAAATGGGTTCAGGTGTCCTTACACGGCACCATACTACAAACTCTAATGTTTACCTTATTTCGATATTTGACCTAAGATGATAATACTTACCTAGAATCTATTACTAAACTATATTGGGTTGGACACCTAATACTATGTTACAGTTCCATACCCTATATGGATTCTAACCTAAGGGGTTATGACCTAACCTAAGATGGTATGTGATATAGTTATGGGGTTTGAACTAACCTAAGATAAATTTTAAAGACCTAAGATAAATTTTAAAGACCTAAAAACTAAGATGGAAAGCTAACTGATGCTAAGGTGACCTAAATAATTACTAAGATGAAAGGGGACCCATGGGTTACGTGGAAAATAGAAGGTTAGTGGCGGTGGTTTTTAAGGTATTAATGAGAATTAAATCTCAGTCCTTACATCCTAATTTGCCAAGTTTGGTGGAGGTAAGGAAAGTAGGTGGGATGCCTAGCTAGAATATCTGCTAAATTTTAAAAAATGCATGTTAGTTTTTTGAAATAAACTTCACCAAATTTGAAGTCGTGGTAGGCGTAAGGAAGATAGAGGGAATTTGCATTCAATGCATTCAATGCATTCAATAGACTCAGGCTTAGTAGATGAAAACCACCTAGGAGTTGGGCAGATGGAATTGGGAAAGTTGCTGGTCATTTTGGTCCTTTTGGTTTTTACTCTACAACTGTAGTTATGGTTCTTCGAACCAGCAAGTCTGTTTTTTCGATTTATTGTGATCTTGAGCATCCCTGAAACTATTTCTGAACTTGTGGAAACTTGGAGGTAGTTGAGATATTTGGTTGTTGACGTTCTTTGAAAAGAAGAGATTCTTGAGAAGCTCAGCCAGAGATCTTGTGCAAATCAAAAATAAATTTCATCAGGCATGAAAGGCTCTTCTTATTAAACAGTTTTTCTTTTTCTTAAGCATCTTCATTAGAACAACTCTGCTCTTTGAAATGAAATGGATTTGTGGAAATGTTTTAGATGTATTTTGGTTTTGATATTCTATTTGAGTTTGTTGATTTGAAAGGATGCAATATGAGTAATTTTTCTAAATGCATGCTTTGAATAAATTTTATTTATCATATTTGAAACTAGAATGATGCTTAAGTCGTGTGGGATTCTGGTTTGTCTATGCACAATGGATTAAGGAAAAACATTATGTGGTAAAAGATTTTTAATTGGGTTTGTTTTTCTTTTAATTATTAGAAGTTATGAAGTGCTTCGTCTTCTCTGAAAAGTGAATCACCCTAAATCTGGTTGTTATATGTTTGAGATAATTTGGAACAACTATTTAGATTCGATGTATTATGAATTTAAACTTGTTAGAACGGACAATAATGAAAATGTTTTCTCCCTTTGATTTTAATGCGTTTAAACCCATGAATTTTTCTGGGATTGGTTAGAAGGGATTTCATTTAGTTTTGGCATCCCTTGTTTGAAATTTGGTATTTTTCAGTTTAACTCCTTTCCAAGGATTGTGTGAGGATATTGTTGTTTCTTTCACTTGTATGTATTAAATGGGTTATGGAAAACCTTTCAATTTACTCATGTAGATGTTGTTGTGAAAGTCGACTATTTTAGTGGATCTTAGGATTAGTTTGGTTTTGGTTATCTGAGGGGAAAGAGTTGGAACGTTTGGTCTTACTCTTCTCCCTTTTTTTCAATTTTGGGAACTAATTTGGGGTTTCATTTCCTTTGATTGCTTTCATCTCAGTCAAAATTTAGTTGGAGCATAAAGTTTCTCCTTATCCTTTTTGGCTCGATGATGAACACATGTACTGGGGGATTGGAATCCTTTTATTGTTCACAATTGTCTTTGAATTTGGTTAGATTTATTTTCATTGTATCTGAAAATGACTTCTTTCCTTCCTGTGGAATAGGAAACATATTTTTACTTGACTTTAATCTCTTAATCAATTTCTATTTGGGATGCATAAGCTTTGTTTGTAGTGTGCAAAGCTATCAACGTGGATGAATTTAGAAGATCATTTGTTACTTGATACTTTTGGTATAGTTGTAGAATGAATTATTTGAATATTTCCTTTAGTGGTAGCTAGTAAGCTACTGAAGGACTATCCCTGATTTTGCATTGAGGGAAGTACATTGCTATTAACAGATTTACATGTTACAGTTTATATAATTCATTTCTGTATTGGGAAGCAATAATGAGATTATTTTCTCTCATACTTGATTATTAACTTCCATCTCATTCTCACTCTCCTTCCTGACTTGTGGATTTCGTTACTGTTAATTTCTTGTGCTCAAAATGTAGCTGATTTTTGTCTCTCTCTAACTGTTTATTTCTTGTTATTATTACACCTTGCTAGAAGTTGACCATTTTGGTTAGGTTAGTTGAAGGTGGATTGTAGAGTAGATAGTTGGTATGAATCACTTTCTTTCCTTTTTCTTTCATTCTCAATTGATTTTTAAGAAGGTAATGAATCAATGTGTGACTATCTTCTAAGAGAATTACATGGAATTTAAACCTTGTAAAATCTGTTGATGTTGAACAAAAATGTTAGGCTAGAGTTGGGTTGAATTGGAATGATTCAAATACACTATAGTATGAAACATATAAGTAATTGTGATGTAATATTATTTTTTTGTTGTAGATTTTCTTATGAAATTGTTTGAACAAAGATTGTTTTTTAATCTTGATACTTATTTAATGTGACAAGGTTGCTCACTTCTGTTCTTCTTTTAGTGGTAGTTAATTCTTTACTAGGTATATGTCTGTATTGCTTAATGTTTCATAAGAGCAGAGTTATTTTTATGAGACAGTTAGTCAAAATCACATCACTTTAATGAATACGTGCTTATGATGCTTAGTTCAATGAACTGACCCATGCTAGCAATTTTTGCAAATGGATTCCATAAGTGACAAAAGAAGACAAGTTGCTTTATGATGCTTCCTTGTGTTTACTTAAAGGCTACATTTTTAATTAGGATTTATTATTCTTTTTGAGATGTAATTGAAAAAAGGGAGAAATTTGTAAATTTTACTTGATTTTATTAATGAAGAATGATATGAAAAATGTCTGAAATGTTTAGACCTGTTAAATATATATTTTGTTTGATCAATGAGAAAGGATTGAGTGTTATTGATATTTTATGTGTAATGGTATTTTGGGAATTAAAAAAAAATGGGGATTGTATACTTATTCTTATTCTCTCATAAACTTATCTGTTTTGAATCATTTTAGTTGTACTCTAATGTAATAGGGAAAGAGGGACTTGATACTCTATTCTGCTCTTAAATGCAACTTCTAAGTTAGCATACATAGGTGAACACTCAACTAGGTCAATATGGATTATTAATTGACATTAATGGAAGAGTAAAATACAGATGGATCTTTGGATAAGAAAATAATTGGAAATTGAACCTTAACTTGTATATGTTAAAGGAAAGACAATTAGTCTTCGGGATAAATAAGTTTCGTTGTGACTCTTTCGGGTATTATACCCAAAGGAAATTTGGAAAGAGGAAATTGTACATCTTCTTAGAAAACCTTAACTGAGGTAAGGTGATTGAAAATAAATGAATACATATGTATAACAAATAGACTTCATTTTAATAAAGTCTGTTATTAAGTAGTTTGGATTTGAATTCAGTCATGAATAAACTTAGTTAAGCTTAGTAAGTTAAATCTTACTGTGTTAAGATGATTTGGATTGTAATCCTGAACTTAAATTAAGAAACCAAGGAATGACATACAATCCTTCGAGTAGAAAGATTGGTTGCAGATTAAGCTACATGACAGCCATAAGTCATTTATGACTAGCAACCATAATGATCGAAGAGATTAGAAAATAAACAGGGTTTCTGAAACTAAATCTTAAATTAAGAAGATAAGAGAGTATTTAACTTATTATATGGCTATGTACCTCTAGATGAAGGGATTCCATGGGATGTTGGTACATGCCAACTACAATAATGTGTCATTATGAAGACTGGGTCTTTACGAGGACATAGTGTTGCAGCTGACATGTTGCAACACCCTTCCGAATCGGATCATATAGGTTTACATAAACTCAGAATTGACTTGATTACACTGTAGTTCAGTTTAGGGACATGATTTTATATAGGAAAGGACTCTTGATGAATGAAGGTAACTAGACACACACAATCGACCTAGGTCGATTGAGTATGTCTATGTACCCTTAGTCAACGCGAGTGGCCCTCTATACCAATCTATGTTGCTAACATGAGTTATGGTTAAACCTTGGACAAGAGGACTGACAGGAGTCAGTGAAGACCATTATAGATAGCAGATTAGGTGGGGGTGAAGGACATATTCCATTGACAAGTATGCCATCTAGGAATATGATCATGTAAAGCATGTGAAAATATTTTTCCAAAGTATCGCAAACTACTGGTTACATTATCCTATATCACCTAGTTTAAGAAGCAGGATTTTAGATGAATATTGGTAATAAATATTCAAATATGCCTCTTAAACGGAACACTTCAATACCCCAAAAAGGGTAAAAAAATCAAGTATACTTAGTATACAATACATTGAATTAACATGAAGGATCGGTAAGAAACTGAGTCATGAAATGAGAGATCGAAAGTTCGTTGATTCATTATGGTTGCATATGGTTGTCTATTATGAGATTGATTAGCATGGAATGTGTATTCTAAATCATAATCATTTAGAATAGATAACATTATTTAATAACTTGTAACGTGTGTTCTAAATTATGATAATTTAGAACAGAGAACGCTATTCAAAAGAAAAATTCCCTTGTTTCTAAAGCTTTAAAATGGGAATGTTATAGGAGTGGTGGTTATAGGTAAATACTATGTGGTTACATGTTGCACGTAAGATGTTAGAAGGAGCAATCTATAATATTGTAGGCTAAATTGTAGAACAAATAGTCGAGGAAGAACGCATAGGAGGGAATATCATCTTTGGGGTTACTCTACTATCACTAGTATTCATGGAAATTGGAGTATGAGATGGGCTGAAGGAAAAGGTATGGGAATACCCCATGGAGAATAAGTTACTGCCTAAAAGGTTAAGCAAGTACATATGTAAAGGGGCCATGACAGATGACGTAAAGAAAAGGGTAGAGAAATGGTATGATAGGCTCCACACAACATTTGGAGAAGAGTGGCAAATCCCAAAGGACCTACCATCAATAGTAGGGAAAAATGTCTAGTTTTTTTTATATCAACATTTCTGCATCACATGCTTCTTAATGGGAGATGGATTCTGGAGCCCTTGGTGTAAATTATCTTATGCATTCACTACAAGGTATTTCCAAGAATTTGTTCAAAAAATTACAGACACGCCGCGACTGGTATTTAATGCAGATAAGGTAGACTATGACTTCCATACATTGACAAAGAAGCATGTGTATCTTGGAAGAAGTGCCTACATTGAGAGGATCATTTCAGAGGTGTTGAATATTAAGCCAATAAGTCTGGTTGTAGCAGATGTAGGGGTAACATTGGTGTATCTTTAGCTGAAGCCTAATATGGAGAACAATAATTATGTATAGAATAAATTCACACTCTCAGGGACACCGAAGGGTAAACACACAATAGAAAACATACCGGCACAAAGGCCCATAGAATTTGTTGAAGTAGAGAGTGAAGAGGAGGAGTGTGAAGCTAGTGGAGGCTTGGAGCATAGAAAAAAAAACCATAAGACAGGATGAAGAGGAAGATACGGAGGTTGAGCAGGGGGGGCATAGATTTAAGAAAGTGTTCATCATAGATTTAAGAAAGTGTTCAGACGTATAACGATTCAAAGTGGAACCCCACAAATGGTACGGAAATCACCTCATCTCTCTCCACAAAAGGAGACTGTTGAACCAAAGAAGAGAAGAAATTTGAAGTGAGATAAAGAAGTGGAGGAATTAGAAGAGAGAAATAATGCATCCCCTACCCCACTTGAGCAAGAATATGAGCCACATAACGAGGAAGAGCAGAAAGATGAAGAGATAAAGGACGGAGAAGAGAAAGAAAAGGAAACCTCCAGATCTGCATGTGCAACTACTCAGGATGTAACAGGATAGACTCCTAACCTTGAAGCTACAATTCCTAAGGGTCCTAGATCGAAGAGGATGAGTGGAGAGCACATTCCACCAGCCATGGGGTATGTAGAGGACGTAGGTAAAATTTTCCACGCCCACTTCCAGAGCATGATAGCACAGAAGGATTTATTCAGCTGGGAGCTAATGGATGAGGATATGGCGACTATGCGCACTCGATAGTAACTATCATGGTCAATGCAGACCCACATGGATGAGCTTGAATTTGATGTATGTGAAGAGTCATGCATTTAGAGACAGTTGAAGAAGGGATTGCATGCTTTTATTGGATTAATGATTAACATAAAATTTGAAAATTGTTCTTTTAGTGAATTGTGATTTTAGAGCCATGTCTATCCAAATAATTATTAGATTTGATTAAATTTGGCAATAATATAATCCTTAATTTAGAATAACTTTTTTTAGTAAGAATAAACTCATCCTTGTTGAGGTTTTTTCCATAGTATTTGAAAAATCTCTTTGAATGATAAGAACCACTATTCAAAGCACCTACAAAATTACACTTAACAAAAAAAAATTAGAGGTTTCTCTCTAGTCATGTAAGCCACACATATGTCCCACAAAACATGTGAGTGACTACAAGATGCAAGGATGAGAAAGATCCAACTTGACTAACCTAAAACATATGTAAAATATTCAATAAAGAAGCAATCTTTTTTTATCTTCAATTCATTGTATTAAAGGTAATTGAAAAATATTCATACTATCTTCAATAGTTTACTAATGTCTATGTTCTATAAAGTTTATGAATGTCTACGTTACATTAAATTATCTTATTCCTGTTCATTTCCGAATAACAAAAAATCTGGACATTTGAAATTCTAAAATTAGAATGATAGGTACTAGTACATCGGGTCTAAAAACTTCCATTACATAATTGAACAAGAGCCGCGAAGCGGCCAGTTCCTGCCATTCATGCTACAAAGATGTAATTGTATTTTAGCAATTGCTTAAGTGATATGTTGATTGTAAAAATTCAAGAAAATTAAATTTAATAGATTTTATGCCTATTTAAAAAATGATTTAAATGTTATTTAAAATTGATAACTATTGAAAGTGAAAAAAATTCTTAACCATGATTGGTTGCATGGAGAAATTTATTGTGTTTGGGAGAAATTAATAAATAAAATTTTCCACATTTAAGAAATAAGAACAATGTATTATATATATTTTTAAATATGGAATTTAATATTGTTATGTGTAATTGTGTGTGTTTATAATTATTTATAATAATTAAATAAAATATCAATATGATTTATACTAATAATTGTAAAATTATGTTTTTATTTATTGTATTATAATATTATATTATAATTAATATGTATTATTGAATGTGGATATTGTATTCTAATGTATAATTAATAATGTTTTATTTATTTTTTATTATTTTAAAATGTTAGAAAATCGCTTTGGCAATAAGACTAAAAAATAGTCACATCATGTATTGAATTGAATTAATGATTCTCATAAATAGTGTCAAAATCTGATGTAAATGATAGGACACTTGTCACTTTAAAATTTTATCATCAAAAAATGTTATAAACTTGTTTTGGCAATAAGACTCAAAAATAGTCACATCACCCTTGAACACCAATCAATTGGCTAGAAAAATAAATATGTTAATTTAAAAAATGTTTAAAATTAGTCATAACTTTAGAATATGACAAAGCTAGAAAAAATTATCATTTGTGATTGGTCCATTGACAAAAATTATTTCATTGAACTGAAAACTATAGTATTCCTGCAATAGGCAGGAACTAATAATGCCTATGTTTATACGAGTGTTAAGAAAACTATTTTAACTTGGTCACGATTTGCAAGTTGTACCCTCATCGTATTCTTCTTTATTTTTTTAATATTTACCCAAAGCTTTAAACTTTAGGGTATATGACACTAGGGTATTTGAGTATTAGTGAAACAATTCTGCATCATAGTCTCCTTTGCATTTTTCATGGAAACCTTCATTGTCTAGAAATACCAAAAATATATGTAAAAATATATCTAGCGATATATATATATATGGGTGGAAGATGAAATGGGAAGATGTTATTTTTATTTAGTAATTACTACCTAATGATTTATAGGAATGATGCAAGTAATACAATTTTAGCAATGATATTAGACTATACATATAATAGTTTGATTATGATGATGTAATTCATAAGAGCTAACTAGAGGCACCATTGATATCTTATGCTTCATTTTTTTTAGTTATGTAAAAAAAAAATTCTTTTAAAATTTTTCCTAGTTTAAAAAATATATATTTGCTCAATTAAAAGCCTCGAAATAAATTAAGTTATTTCGAAATTAAGAATATTCATAAAAAAAATTATTCACTTTTTCAAATTAAAAAGTATAATATTGATTTTTTAAACAATAAATACTTGTCTACCACATATTCAGATTATAAATAAATAAATGAAAAGCCATTGCATGAAACCCCAACATACCTTATGTAAGCATAAATTTAGAGAGGGCCATAAGAACCAAATTTTCCCTTAAAAAGAGTGGAAATATTCACACTCCAGAAGAGGGGGAACATCAAAGTGGAAAGGGGAATTGTATTAAATTTTTTATATAAATTAAAGTACACTTTTCAATCCAAAAATTCCCTTCAAATGTATGAATGAAGAAAATATTCCACACAAAATTCAACATATCTACAATAAGAGTTAATCACCACATAGTAAGAAGATGGTCCACAATTAACCAAAATGAATAAAACACATTATACGGATAGAATGTCTATACCCAACAATGAAGAATGTGTATATCTTACTTCTTAGATTGAACATCTTTAGGATGTGAATTTCTTCAGAAACAAAGTGGTGCAAGTTTGACACCATTTGATAGGTGAAACAACAATATTTGATTGTGCTTAGCAGTTGAAACATCACATAACATACTTAACAACAAGACAGTAATGTAAAATTTCTCACAACATATTGACCAATTGATTGACTTGATAGTATTTTCTCTTAAACACAATTGTACCTACAAATTTTCAATGCCAAAATTGATTATATACATCAGCATACAACTTAAATAAAATTTCATAGAAATGAATTTGTAGTTTATGGAGGAATAATGGAGAATGAAAAATGATGGAGAGACTTGTACTACCATATTAGTATTAGGCTAGGAAATTGGATAATAATATAAGGTGTCACTCCCCTAAAAAAGAAAGTGATGTTTGTGTGGGTATCAACTCCATACACAATATTTTTCATTTATTCTTGTTACATGATGTATTTCTTTATACAAATAGATTGTTGTTACTGAAATATGACATAATTTATTTTGATTATACAGGGTGTTGAAAATAGACCCAAAAATACAAATGAAAGTGAAGATCTAATTTATAGTAGAGGCTCTCCGGATGTACATATGGATAATAATGTAAGGCACGACTCCACTCGTAATTATTTTTCATTATAATTGTCGAGGAATTTGTAACTTTATATTTCTCTCAAGTATTAATAGATCATGTTTGATGAGATAGAGGATAAAATTGAAGCGTCTAGAAGGAGATCTTGATAGATATTTGAGAACTACCTTACAACAACTAGAAGCAGTGGGACACTATCTTTCTTGGAGAAGTGTATGGAAAATGTTTATGATAAGGTAAAGAGTAGGAAAATATCATGCACATTGGGTTGTAACATCGAACAGATCAACCTTTCCAACAAGTGAAATATGGCTATGGAAACACCCTACATAGATAAAGAGTTATAGAATTGATGAACCAAAAAAGACAACCTAGCATGTTATAAGAGAAACCCCTCTTTCCAAACCCCCTATGAATAAAAAATAAAACATGTAGAATAAGGATCGAAATAGAAAAAACAAATGTCACAGAGATGGAAATAATGGCTATAATGCGGGTTAAATGTGGGTAAGTGCACCAAGTTGGGGGGCCAAAAGGGGGTCTTAAGTGGACGCATTTTTCTGAAAAAAAAAATCTTCAACTTGTACGAGTTTTTCAAAATAGTTACACTCAAAATTGGAAGATATTGTAGAAATATGAATCGTAGAATTTTGAGTCTAGTTTCTAAGCTACTAAATTTTATTGAAAATGAATAAGTTTAAGTGGGTCAAACAACTGAAATACCAACAGATGCACCGGTTTTTGTTAAAAACATAATAGAGTGACTTTCGTGCCCCCCACCATTTTTGGAGCACCATTTAGTATTTTTGAAAACCCTTTGGTAGAAAGATAGCTAGGAGCATCTAGTTTAGACTCCATTTTTTTAGATTATTTTAAAGAGAATATTTTTTTATTTATAAGTATTCTAGTACAAAAATTTTATGTTTTGAAAAATAATGGAGCTCCGACCGTGTCCCCCCACCCCCCCCCCCCCTAACTACCTCAAAAAATATCAAAAATTAGATTATTATTTTTTGAATATGTATAGAATTATGCCTAGTTTGGGCTAGTATAATTTTTTTTAATTTCGATCACCCAAAAAAAAGACACACCATGAAAGATAGACATATTTATACTTTAAAAAATAGCTATAAAAAGGCATAGTTATAAAATAAATAATATGGAAACCTTATATAAGTCATAAAATTTGAAAAATTATATTTTTAGAAAGAAAAGACTCTTCTCTACGTCATGGTATAATTTTTTTAAAATGGATCGATTGTTTTATTTTGATTTATCATAGAGGAAGTGTCATTTTTACATTTGTTTGTAAAAACTCATTGTTTTTTGTGTTTGTGCAGGTCCATGCCTCAGGCTTGGGGATCCAAACCGAATCCCAAGCCTTAAGGCATGGCTTGGGAAAAGAGAAAACGTAAAATGTATACATGTTTTTCTTTTTCTATATATTGTGGCCCCCAACATCCCTTTTATCTCTTTCACAAGAATTCTGCAAACATTCTGTTTTGTCTGCAATTTTCTCTACATTCTTGGACGATTTTTTAGTATTTCATTTTGTCCCCATGCTGCGAGAGGATTTCATAGAGGGCCCCAACTTGGAGGTCTCGGATTTGACGAGACGTCTCTAGGTGCCATGGAGTCCAAGAAAACACCCGTCAATGATATGGCGTGTTTGGGCCTTAGGGCTCTTAAGGGACTATGCCCAGAAGGGGTAGCCCGTAAGCACAGAGAGTGTAGGGAACTAGAAAAAAGCCTCCAATAGCATTCACCAGGCCACCGCGACATGTTGGCATAGTTGGTTTGGTCCCATGATCTTCTATTTACAAACTACAGCCTCTAGCAGCCCTACACTGACTTAGACTGCACTATTTCACGCGTTTGTAAACAATAGCACATCGAGATAACCGGATGGAGATGGAGAAAATAATGAGAGTAATTCGTGGAGAGCCCCAATGTGGAGGTCTCATATATGAGGAGACATCTCTAAGTGTTATGAATTCCGTGAAATCACCCGTCAAAGATATGGTGTGTTTGGGCCTCATGGCTCTTAAGTGACTACACCTAGACAGGGTAGCCCGAAAGCACGTGGAGCGTAGGGAACCTAAAAGAAGTCTCCACTAGTATTCGCGAGGCCACCCCAACATGTTGATGTATTTGGTTCGGTCCCACGAGCTTCTTTTTGCAAACTACAGCGTCTGATAGCCCTACACTAACTGAGACTGCACTATTAAGTGTGTTTGCAAAGAATAGCACAACCAGAGAACTGGATGAAGATAGAGAAAACCACGAGAGGATTTCATAGAGGGCCCTGACATGGAGGTCTCAGATCTAGTGAGATGTCTCTAGGTGTCACAGAGTCTGAGAAATCACCCATCGAAGATATGGCGTGATTGGGCCTTAGGGATCTTAAGCGACTACGCCCGAACGGGGTAGCTTGAAAGCACGGGGAGAATAGGGAACAAAAATAATCCTCCAATAGCATTCGCCTTGCCACCCTAAATATTTGCGTAGTTGGTTTGGTATAACAAGCTTCTGTTTGCAAACTACAGCCTCTGGCAACCCTACACTAACTCGGACTGCACTATTTCATGCGTTTGCAAAAAGTAGCACATCGAGAGAACCAGATGGAGACAAAGAAAACCACAAGATTATTCTATATATGGCCCCGATGTGGAGGTCTCAAATCTGATGAGACGTCTCTAGGTGCCACGGAGTTTGAGAAATCACCTGTCGAAGATATGGCATGTTTGGGCCTCAGGACTCTTAAGCGACTACGTTTGGATGGGGTAGCACGAAAGCATGAGGAGAGTAGGGAACCAAAAAAAATCCTCCACTAGCATTAAATAGGCCACCCTAATATTTTGGCATAGTTTCCTTAGTCCCATGAACTTTCGTTTGAAAACTACAGCCTCTGACATCCCTACACTGACTCACACTACACTATTTCGCGCATTTGCAAACAATATCACATCGAGAGAACCAGAGACAAAGAAAAATGTGAGAGGATTTCATATAGGGACCTAACATGGAGGTCTTGGATCTAATGAGATGTCTCTAGGTGCCACGGAGTCTGAGAAATCACCCGTCAAAGATATGGCGTGATTGGGCCTCAGGGCTATTAAGTGACTACGCCCGGACGGGGTATCCTGAAAGCACGGGGAGCATAGGGAACCAAAATAAAGCCTCCAATAACATTCACTTGGCCACCTCAATGTGTTGGTGTAGTTGGTTCGGTCCCACGAGCTTCCGTTTACAAACTATAGCCTCTGGAAGCCCTACACTGACTTAGACTAGACTATTTCACGCGTTTGCAAACAATAGCACATCCAGAGAACCAGATGGATATGGAGAAAACCACGAGAGGATTTTGTATAGGTTTTAAACATGTATGTCTTTGTTCTGATGAGACATCTCTAGGTGCCACGGATTTTGAGAAATCACCCATCAAAGATATGGCATGTTTGGGCCTCAGGGCTCTTAAGCGACTACGCTCGGAAGCGGTAGCCCGAAAGCATGGGGAGCGTAAGGAACCAAAATAAAGCCTCCAATAGTGTTCACTAGGCCACCCTGATGTGTTGGAATAGTTGGTTTGGTCCCACGAACTTTTGTTTGCAAACTACAGCCTCTAGCAGCCCTACACTGACTCAAACTGCATTATTTGATGCATTTACAAACAATAGCACATCGAGAGAACCAAATGGAGACAAAGAAAACCATGAGAGGCTTTCATATAGGGCCCTAATATGGAGGTCTCAGATCTGATGAGACATCTCTAGGTTCCATGGAGTCCGAGAAATCACCCATCAAAGATATGGCGTGATTGGGCCTCAGGGGTTCTTAATCGACTATGCCCAGACGGGGTAGCCTGAAAGCACAAGGAGTGTAGGGAACCAAAAATAAGCCTCCAATAACATTCAATATGCCACCCTAGCATGTTGGCATAGTTGGTTTGGTTCCACAAGCTTTTTTTTGCAAACTACAACGTCTGGCAGCCCTACACTGACTCATACTACACTATTTCGCGTGTTTGCAAACAATAGCACATCGAGTGAACCGGATGGTGACGAAGAAAATTGTGAGGGGATTTCATAGAGGGCCCCAACATGGAGGTATAATATATGATGAGACATATCTAGGTGCCATGGAGTCTGAGAAATCACTAGTCGAAGATATGGCGTGTTTAGGCCTCAGGGCTCTTAAGCAACTATGCCCGGATGCGGTAGCCCGAAAGCACATGGAACGTAGGGAACCAAAAGGAAGCCTCCATTAGCATTCACTAGGTCACCCCGATGTGTTGGCATAGTTGGTTTGGTCCCTTGAATTTCCCTTTGCAAACTACAACATTTGGTAGCCCTACATTGACTCAAACTGCACTATTTCATGTGTTTGCAAACAATAGTACAACGAGAGAACCAGATGGAGACAGAGAAAACTGCGAGAGGATTTCATAGACTACAGAAATCTAACCTAAATAGTCAGAGTAATAGTCTAAATCAACATTCTATTTCTCACATATACAATGAATTTCTACCTTCAAAAAATAAATTACAATTCTAAATGAGTTTCAGGGTCAATTATCAATACTTCATTGTAATTTTTCTTGCCAGTATGTTGCTTTTGGAACTACCTGGTTTGATTTGTGAAGTTGAAGCAATTGGGATTAATAAAAATAATAAACTTGGCATGTTTTCCTTAATATTATCCATGATTCTATCGACAACATCACATAAATATTCCATTCCAGTTAAGTTGTGATCCTTCCATGCTTCCAATTTTTCTTTTTCTTTCGCTCATATCTTCTCTTTAAGTTCTTCCAGATGTTTTTTGGGTAATCAAATTAACTCTTTATGAATTTCAGGAGGCATTTATTCTTGAATCATAGTGACATATTCACCTAATTGTTTTTCTTCATGATGTTCATTGTCATCTAAAGTTGAAGAATGAATATTTATATGGCCTTCGACTTCTTTTTGGGCACAAACAACCTTTTGTTATGTCCAAAAAAAATCAGGCTCTTCATTCTCTATTTGATTGACAATATTCATTCTTTAAAAATGAACAATTGGAACATTGGTGGTCTCCCCAAAAAAACTAAGTTCATAGTCTACATATTTGCATCATGTGGCAAAATCATTGAATATTGGTGGTTTCCTCCACCCGTGCTTTTGAGCTACCCCATCCGAGCGTAGTCACTTAAGAGCCCTGAGGCCCAATCATGCCATATCTTCGAAGGGTGATTTCTAAGACTCCATGGCACCTAGAGACATCTCATCAAATCTGAGACCTCCATGTTGGGGACTTATACAAAATCCTCTCATGGTTTTCTCCGTCTCCATCCGGTTCTCTCGCTGTCTTATTATTTGCAAACACGCAAAATAGTGCAGTCTGAGTTGGTGTAGGGCTGCTAGACGTTGTAGTTTGAAAATGGAAGCTCATGGGACCAAACCAACTATGCCAACACATCATAGTGGCTAGTTGAATGCTATTATAGGCTTCAGTTTGGTTCCCTACACTCCACGTGCTTTCGGGATACCTCGTCCGGTTGTAGTCACTTAAGAGCCCTAAGGCCCAATCATGCCATATCTTCGACGGGTGATTTCTCGAACTCCATGGCACCTATCGATGTCTCATTAGATTAAATACCTCCATGTTAGGGACCTCTACAAAATCCTCTCACGGTTTTCTCCGTCTCCATCCGGTTCTCTCGCAGTGCTATTGTTTGTAAACGCGCTAAATAGTGCAGTCTTGGTTAGTATAGGGCTGCTAGAGGCTGTAGTTTGCAAACAAAAGCTCATGGGACCAAACCAACTACGCAAAAATGTCAAGGTGGCATGGTGGATGCTAGTGGAGGCTTAATTTTGGTTCCCTACACTCCCTGTGCTTTTGGGCTACCTCGTTCAGGCGTAGTCCCTTAAGAGCCCTGAGGCAAAAACACGCCATATCTTTGACGGGTGATTTCTAGAACTCCGTGGCACCTAGAGATGTCTTTTTAGATCTGATAACTCCACATTAGGGACCTCTACGAAATCCTCTCGTGGTTTTCTTTGTATCCATCCGTCTCTCTCGTTGTGCTATTGTTTGTAAACGCGTGAAATAGTGCAATGTGAGTCAATGTAGGGCTGTCAGATGCTGTAGTTTGCAAACAGAAGCTCCTGGGACCAAACCAAATACACCAACACATCAAGTTGGCCAGGTGAATGCTATTAGAGGCTTTTTTTTGGTTCCCTATGCTCCATGTGCTTTCGGGCTACCCTGTTCGGGCATAGTCGCTTAAGAGCCCTGAGGCCCAATCACACCATATCTTTGACGGGTGATTTCTCAGAATCCGTGGCACCTAGAGATATCTCATTAGATCCAATACCTCTAAGTTAGGGCCCTCTACAAAATTATCTCATGGTTTTCTCCATCTCCATTCGGTTCTCTCATTGTGTTATTGTTTGCAAATGCCTGTAATAGTGCAGTTTGAGTCAGTGTAGGGCTGCCAGACGTTGTAGTTTGCAAATAGAAGCTCATGGGACCAAAATTCAACACATTGGGGTGGCCTAGTGAATGCTATTGGAGGCTTTATTTTGGTTCCCTACGCTCCCCGTGCTTTCAGGCTACCCCATCCAGGCGTAGTCTCTTAAGAGCCCTGAGGCCCAAACACACCATATCTTCGACGGGTGATTTCTCAGACTCTGTGGCACCTAGAGACGTCTCATCAGATCCGAGGCCTCCACGTTGGGACCCTCTACGAAATCCTATCACGGCTTTTTCTATCTCCATCTGGTTCTCTCAATGTTCTATTGTTTGCAAACACATGAAATAGTGCAGTCTAAGTCAGTGTAGGGCTGCCAGAGGTTGTATTTTGCAAACAGAAGCTCGTGGGACCGAACCGACTACGCCAAAATGTTGGGGTGGCCAGATGAATGCTAGTGGAGGCTTATTTTTGGTTCCCTACGCTCCCCGTTCTTTCGGGCTACCCTGTCCGAGCGTAGTTGCTTAAGAGCCCTGAATGACTACGTTGGCTTAAGAATGATTTTGATAGGGGTATGTCTATGAACACACGGGAGTTATCAATCACCTAGTAAATATTTCTTGTTTAGTTCTTGATGGGAGTTAGCTAGCCTACGGATTAGTGACCTTCCATTCATTGATACTTTATGTTATGATAAGCACATGGATGCTTTCAAAATCACCTTAAAAAGGATAGGGGTAGTCATCAAGCCTAGTGAAGGGTGTGATGTGATTTCCAAATAACTTGAAATGCCTACAGATTTAAAGGTAATAACCTGAATTGGATAGGATTAGATAATCAAGAATCATTGAGTGTCTGAATCAGAATGTCATTGCATCTGAAGACATTCTCAAGTATTGGAGTAACGTATATGGAGAGACGTTCTCAAACATTGGCGTAATGTATATGGAGAGACATTCTCAAAATATCAGCAGATGAAAGACATCAAATTGTGACGACTGTCAGGTGTTTTAACAAGGGAGAAGACTATGAAGCATAGAAGAATGTAGTAAGTTCATGATAAGATAGGAACCAGTATAAATAGACCATGAGCAAGAAGAAGCGCAAGTAAGGTAAATACACATATAGACATTGATAAATTGAATAAATAATTACTCAGATTAGGTAACTCTTTATATTCATACATTATATAAATATTAATTGCCAAAGTTTGATGCATATTATACATTGAAAATGCTAGTACATGTACATCACTAATAAATGAAAAAATAATCCATAATGTCTTAAATATTGTCAAGTGCACATCATATTAGATTCATGCAAAAATAATCTTAGAAATGTAAGGTCTCATACAAAATTATCAAGTTCCAAATAGTATTTTAATGTGCATAATAAATATAAAAATACCCAAATAGGTCATATACCATCAAGTTCAAATGCCATATAGGCATACATACAATGCCATGCACATAGACATACAAAAACAATGTCATGTAAGACATATATATTTCCTACTCATCAAAATATATCCCTCTCTTGGCCTTTCTCGAAGAAGGCCCTCCCTTAGACAAAGATGGAGAACCATGAGACGACTTTGGATCATTTGAGCCCATGCTTCGAGTCCTCTTCTGCTAAATACTCTTCTGTAGATGAGCCTGTAAATGCAAACAATGTTTTTTTTGTCAAAAACTTAATTTATATATGTTTTCAACATGTATTTAAGACCATGCTAGAATGAAATTATTACATAAATACACAAACTTACTGCAAGTTGTCGATCACGTTGAATTTTCATCTCACGCTCAGATGAGTCATCGGGAGCTCCTGCAGTACGAATGGGGGTAAGAAGACGATGAGATGGAGGAGTCTGTGCACTCGAATTTAAAATGGAGGGGGTTGAAGTTCCCTACATACACATAAGATCAGAAAATCTAACATCAGAATTAGCAAAAATAGAGCTAAGTACATGTATCTACATAATGACAATATTTTAACTAATTCTATCAATATATAACTATTGTTTTTACCCCGTCACGCCTGTGAATCAAATGAAAATGGTTGCTACCTATCCCAGGTAACTCCTGCATATACAAAATGAAGGACATTATTAACATAATTTAGTAATTCTAAAATGAAAGACATTACTATTAAGTAATTTAACATAATATGAATTACATGAGAAATTTAACAAAATTTACGTGTTGTTTGAATACCTTAGTGAGTTGTTGCGCAGATGAAATCACAGTGGCAACAACTTTATATACTTGTCGCAGAGATGGTGGGGTGTCTAGTGAAGTCATCATCTTTATCAAACATGTATATCATGTGAGTTAGATGGAAATACAAGAACATACATGTATTTGACTTCAAAACTAATATATATATATATATACACACACACACACACACACACACACATGTATGTGAAAATTTTACATAATTAACATTTTAAATTACCTATGTAAATGTATGTGTATACATGGTGCTCACCGCCTATGGTGGGGGATGAAGATGCACCTCCCATGCAGCTATAATATCAATGCATGTACATGTACAAATACAATTATTTCAAAAATTTAACATATATAAGTAAATCAGGTACTCCAAACTTTTTGTAACACACATAACAAAACATAACAAATTTACCTCCGAAGGTGATGCTGATGAATGTAATCCAAATGTCTCACTCAAAAGGACATCTGACATAGTGACATTATCGTGTTCACCCCTAGCACTAGGTGCACCAAAATCATTATGCATGAAAGTATCATCCTCCTTGGGCCCCAAACATATGCTACCACATGACGAGAAAATATGTGGCCTCATGCTAGTACTCCCTAAGGGAATACTCTATGTACCTCCATGAGCATCTGGCTCAGATATCTCCCTCGTATGTCAAACAAGGGTCACAGATAGCCCTTGAAGTGCGTGGAGTGTATCAATATGTACTATTTCCTTCACTGCTTGAGGGACAATCTCAGGGTGAGGGGGCTTCTATGCAAGGAATCTACCCTGCTGAATAGGTGCACGTTGTGCACCTGGTTGATCCTGTGTAGATCCTTTTCCTTGGCCCTGGAAATCTCAGAAATCAAAATAATTTGGGATCTCGTTGAGGATAAACTTGCAATAGAGTTTCCTCAGAAAGTATAGTGGCACCTCATTGTTATTACAAGGTGGAAAATCAAACACCATCCACCATCGGTCCCAAAAATTATTTTTAATCAAATTATTATTGCAGCAATGGATGGGAAATCGTTTACATGTCAACGGAACAGGAAAATTAGTGGGAGGGTCTGCGAATAAGGCGCATATGAGTTCTTTTGAAATTTATTTTTTCTTTACATCCACATATGACAATTTGTTGGAATAATATACCCTACAACCCTCTCTGTAAGTTTTCCAATGATCAATTTACCCCGTTGCCACATCAATTTGAACAAGTAATTCCTCTAATGTGTTTCCAAGAGAGGCGCGGTGGTGGTTTGTAGATTGTGCATCCCTCATTGTTCTGATTAAATCCTCAATTTCAATTTTGTTTTCAACTATTTGAGTTAATAAATATTCTTGACTACCCGAGGGATGTTGAGCAATTGTGGGAGTGTCAGGAGGGATGTCAGGAATAATAGGGTTTGGTTGTGGTTGATTCCCTCAACCTCTAACTTTAACAATAAAAAATATGTATTAAATTCAAATTTTAATCTATAATTATCATATTTCAATGGAATTTTGAGAAAAGAATTGTGCTTACCTATTCTCCATGGTGCCATCATCGATTCAAATCTTCCCAAAAATCTAGAAATGATCCTTTGAGCTTGAGATCCAGCTGAATGAAAAAATGTGAGGGCACAGTTAAGCTCTAAAACTCGCATTTGAGGGAGGTAAAATGATAGAGGCTTGGGCCTCTTTTTTTTGTTTATAGTAGGCATAACGTGTACGCGTTATGTAATGTGTACAAGTTAGGATTCAGTGATTACCGAGCCAAAAAAAATTAAAACGCGAGCACGTTTTAACAAAACGCGTACGCATTTTTCTTTTTCAGATTCTTGTCCCCTTTTTGACTCCCCCAACTTCGTGCACTTACCCATGTGCCGCTATGTTGCTAATCTATTGAATTCATTCACTTTTCTTCCAAATTGTATTTTGTATATATAACATCCAATGAGAATTTGAACCTATTTATGTTTATGAGGGCATATTTTTGTTGAGGTATATGTATTTATGTTCATAGTCCCAATTTTATATAGATTTATAGATTCAAATCCTGCCTATTTATTTTGTTATTCCTTCTAATTATCACATCATTTGGTGTACATGAATTTGATTATACTTCATATTATTGTAAAGAATGTATTTGTTAAAGTAAAATATATTAAAATTATGTATGACATGTATGATCAACACATATTCAAGCTACTTCTTTGGGTATCACATATACGATCAACACAGATGTGGTGAGCACATAAGTATCACGAGTTACAAAATTTTGACTATTACAGGAGGCTTAATTTATCCTAACATACTAGTAAGATAAAAAAATTCTACTTGTTGACTATTGGTGCAGCTATGAGATGTTTGATAAAGTAAATGTTATTTCCATTATTCGTGGTTCTCTTATAATCCTCTTTCTTAAGGAAATGTAATCCTCTAGGAAATACTTGTCACATTGTTAATGTTTAATATCTAGAATGGAGGATATATATTTATATTACAATTATTTTAGGATAATCATTTTGTGTATTTGGACAAAATGTAATTGATTTTGATATATGTTTTTTTTACTCAATAACCATCACACTAGACATTAGTATACAATTGGCCATGTGTAGACTAGTCATTTGCTTAAGTATGACACTATATATTGGTTGGAAGGATATTGATAATTTGTCCTATTTCTTTTCAATAATTCCACGTGTTAATGGTATGTCAGCCCAAATTTATTGTTTCAATACGTATTCCACTATCCAAACCCAGTATTCATAGTTCTATTGTAATCCACTTTCTTAGGGAAATGTGATCCTTTAGGAAATACTTGTTACATTTTTATGCTTAATATATACATGGGGGGATATATACTTATATTACAATTATTCTATGGATTTGGATAGAATTCAATTGATGTTGATATTTTTCTCTTGCGATAACCATCACATTAGACATTAGTATGTATTTGGGTATGTTTAGATTGGTCATTTACATAATTATGACATTATATATTAGCTAGAAGGTTATTAATCATTAGTGTCCTAATTTTTTTTGAATAATCGATAAGTTAATAAGGGTTTACAAGCCCATATTCTGCTATTGTAATGCACATTCCACTACATCCGAAAATCTCTATTAAACGGTTCTATTGTAATCCTCCTTAAGGAAATTTAATACTTTGGAAAATACTTTGTTACAGCCTTATGTTCTTTAATATCTAGATGGGATGTCATATATTTATATTAGGGAAATGATTTTCAAGGCAATCATCTTTTTTGGTTTATCACAAAATGTAATTTTATGTCGAGATATGTTTTTTGGCTCTCAATAAATCATGTACAACTAGTATACAATAGGGTAGGATTAAACATGTCATCCTAATAATAATGACATATGTTCTTGGCAATACAAGAGCTCTTAGGACTAATAGAATTTGCTTTATTAGCTTGTTAACAAATTTAAATCTAAGTGCTGAATTGTTTGCTAGCACCAACTAAACTCATGTATAAAGCACATTGAACTACTTTTTGCTAAACCTTCTAGGATCCAAAACTATTGACAATTTGAATTCACTATATCAAGTTATATACCATTTACAGATCATCCGTAGTCCATGTAACCTTGCACTAATTGGTGTGATGGATGTACAAGATTGCTAGAGGTAGTATCATGCCATGAAATTTCATTCCACTATTAGCCCATATGTTAATTCTCCCATAGGTCATGCATTTGATGTAATTTGTAGTTTGGCTTTACAAAATAATTCACTGTATTTTATCATTTGAAATATTAGTTCATTACAGTAATGGACGGGGCTGTGAACATATGTTTTGAAATTGTAGAGATTTTTAAGATTCATGAATGGTTTTACAATCGTCACCTTTGCTAGTTTTTCATTGCAATAACACTTTTACCTAGATGTATCTAATTTTGATCCTTTCTACATCATACGCTATCATATCCTCACTTTTGCTACTTTGCAATGCAAATTTTTGGACGAAGTAAGTTTCTAAGATCTCACTTATTACATCATACGCTAGATATGTCCTATAGTTAGGAAACACCCAATGTTGGCACAAAGTATGATTTTGATGCGAGACTTGATTTCCACATTTACACATGCATTCTAATTCACAAGATTGTTACTTTAAATGTCGAATTGTGCTCTAGAACAAGAGGTCTATCTCCATACAATTGCAAGGCTGAATGGACAACCAACCAATGGCATGTCTCATATAACTTTTTGGAGTGGATTTACTCATTACCATGTTGACAACACCCTAGTCAACTCCTTATCAAACTTATGTCATGTTTGAGGTTGATACTTTGAAAAAATAAATGAAAAAATCCACCATCATGCGACTGATTTTTAACATCTTACGTTCAAGAGCGAAAAACAGTGTTACAAGAATTATTTTCCTTAAACAAGACATTCTTGGGAACCCTTCATTAGGCACTCGTGAATGGTTAAAGTGTGATGAACAATTGAAGCTATGTGAAATATGGAACCATGCTGCTTCTTAGAAAATATCTCCTGCAACTCAACATTATTTGGCATTGTCTATCCTTATAATGGTATGCAACGTCGACAAACTTTAGCTACGTATTTAAGGGCAAATGTATTATCCTCGACATTGAGAATCACATCCTCTAACAGTGCACTTCATTGGATTCTGTCTATCTCTTTACTGCCTTTAAAACGGTAAACATTTTGAATTGTTGTTGTTGAACGGTAGAATATGACTTTGTAGGATCCTTGGGATCTCCAATTGGAATACAAAACTCCTGAATCTATGACGTCTAGATGCGTACATGGATATCATAGGTTATAAAGGTAATGCAAGACACAGCAGTAATTCCAAATCACCGCATGGGTAATCTTGACACTTTGGCTCCTTTGGATATAGTATTTGGGTTTGCTCAATGTATGCTTTCACCTAATTCCATTGAGATGTTTCTAATGTCGAAGGATGTCCTACCAGGTTACTGTAGTTGCTCTTCTGCGTTTCAAAGTAATCTCTCCTTATGAACCTAGTCCTATGACTTGTATGAAATCTCAAAGATCGTTGGAGTATTGAATATTTCGATTGCCTGTAATTGGAGAGCCTACTACTCACTGTGAATATCTACAATAGCAGATGGGTAATGGCATGTCACCAAGTTGGATCTCAGGGAACTTGAGCTTTCAACAGGTTAAGTGATCACATTGCAATTCCTATGCTTGAAATTCCATGTATAGGCTAAAACATGTATTGCAGTGTTAATCCTATTCGCCCTCCTTAATACATTAGTTTCTAAAGCATCATATTTCTCATAGGTTTTCCCTCTTTTCCAAATTTGACATAGTAAACTAGTTTATATAGCAGAGTTTCATGGAGTAGTGATCCACCTTTGCAGTGGATGCCATTTGTTTCCTTGAGATTATTTGGTCTTGGAGCACACCTTGGTCCTTTCTCCCTTTGGAGGTACCCACGCATGGAATGATCCGAGGACATGTCCTACCTTGTAATGAAAACCTACATTGTAGTGTTCCATTTCATCCCTGGATAATATCCACATATCCATATGATACAAGTTTCGGTTCTATACATCGGCAGGTCTCCCACCTTAGACACGCTGGATGTTTGGACCATGATGCTTGAACTGTACAGTTCTGGTCCTATGGGTTTCCCAGTTGCAGTCTTATAGTCTACACCTCTCGTACACGAAAGAACCAAGGCTGACTCCTTTCAATGGTTTGAATATCCTCAAAGTAATGATACTTCAATGGTGGAGGTTCGAGAAATGTTTCAATGAGGCTCTCACATAAATTATTTGAAACAAATCTGGACACTGTATGATTGTGGTAAATTTCAGGTAAACTATCCAAAATTAAACCTTTGCTCAATCAAGGTCCCTTGCTTTGCAAAACTTACATCTGCTAATTGACTGATGTGGAAATACCTTATTGGCATCACGACGTCCATGTTACACTTTAGCCTCAGAACTTAAGTTGTCATATTACATCCCTGAATGGCAACAATACCTGATGGTTGAAGCTGAAGGCTTCGTTTTCATCAGTCTAGATTCTCTCTTTAATCTTAGATGCATTGATGGAGTCATTCTAGCCAAGCAACTTTGGGAATTTCAGCGTATCTTAATACAGGAAGAACATAAGCAACATGTTGTAACATAGTAAACCTCCTGTCTATTGGTGACCATAGTCTCTTATTGCAGTAGTAGACATTTCTTCTTTACGCTTTGGGGATAAGTCTGTGGATTTTTAGAGGGGGTGAACCCACTTGAAGCCTGTAAAGTGGGGGTCTATTTTCCAATCTGAAATAAAGTCATCTTCGCATAAGCATCCTTGGAATTATGGTCTACAAGTATTTATACAATAGGCAATGATCATCGACTATCTTGTTGATCCGGATTTAGCTTAAGTAGTAGAGGCTGAAAATATGGTTCAATTTGTAAGGTAGGCCATTTTCTACACCTAAGCATTTTCTCATTAGGAAAAATTTCCCTGCCACTGATTCTCTCATGTAAGTTTTACATAATTAGCTGACGTGAGATTGGCCTTCCCCAATTATACGTTGCTATACAGCTAGGTTTAATGCTCCATCATGAAGATTAGCTTGGAAAATTTAGCTACATTGGCAATTCCGCTCAGGGTTTGGAAAAACCTTCCCCAGGCATTTTCTCAGCTTTTGCATACCTCAGACATGACGCTTGTTAAGTATTTCCCAAAATCAGCTGGTGATTTCTTCCTAAATGCCACATGAGTGTAGATGAATGTTACAAGTCTGGAGCTCAAGGACCAATACTGGCCATTTTGGATTTGTCTCAGACTACCTTCAATTTGCAGAATACACTCCTTATAACTTGTTTGCTAGAAGGATCTGTGGTTATTACCTGCATAGGATGGATTATCATGTGCCCAAAAAATTTTGAGTTGCATTCTTTCGCAACAATTGTAGGATTTAACATCTGAGTGGATGAAAAAGAAAATTTTAAAGCCCAAAAGAAAGCTCTGATTGTAATTTCAATTTATAAGCTCAGAACAAAACTGACCATGTTGTCAAATTTCCAACCAAACTCGAGGAAATTGAAATGATTCGCTTGAAAATACTAGAGAACTATACGTTTTTTAGGGGAAGATGTCGTATCATTTTTTCTCATCAACTGTTGGAAATATGCATGTGATGCATATTGCTAATTCCAACCGTAGCTTTTTAGGAAGGATTAAAAATAGATTTAGTTTGCTTTAGTTAACATTAGTTTTGCTTTATCCTATTTTTAGGATTAGATTTAATTCAAATAAATCTGCTTTATTCATGCACAACATGCAATTATTTTAAAGCATGAGTTTAAATTTAGAATGCTCAGTTGAAGAGCTGTTAGTGGGTGAGTTATTCTATTTAAATAACAACAATTGTAATTGCTTTGTATGCACACACAGAGGTGTGAAATCTACACAAGCAAGTAAGGATGTGCATTAAAAGCACATAGCTGCACGCACAACTTCATTGTAAAGAGCTGAAGCTCTGAGTATGATGAAGCTTTTATTAATGGAAGATTATGCACAACAGTGTTGGTTTGAATATTCTTTTGTTTATGCAAGTTATTTAATTGTTCTGTTTATTTCTTTTATGTTGTTTGTTGTATAAGACTGCAGATTTTCTACAAATTGGTATCAGAGCAAGGTTATTCCAACAGCTTATTAAATTGGTAGCAAGCTATGGCTTCTACATCCGGTATGCAGACACCAGCAATTTAATGGAAAGAATTACGAATACTGGTCGTTGACCATGAAGGTGCTATTCAGATCTCAAGACGTGTGGGAGATCGTTGAAGATGGGTACACAGAGCCCGCAGATGCAGCCAGCATATACTGCACTTTCTCAGCCTGAAGAGAAAGATACTTTGAAGGAGTTACGAAAGAAGGATGGAAAAGCTCTTTTCTATATTCATCAGGTGATGCCCTAAAGCATTCTTCCAAGAGTGGAAACAACCAGTCAAAAAAAAACCGGATGGGATACTTTACAAGTTACATATCAAGGTAAGGAGAAAGTAAAAACCAACCAAGCTACAGTTACTTCGTAGAGATTTTGAGAATTTAGCAATGAAAGATTCAGATTCTGTAGAATCATTTTTTACTTATGTAGTTGGCTTAGTCAATCAAATCAAATCCCATGGTGAGACTCTTGAAGACAGAAGGATTATTGAAAAATTGCTTAGAAGTTTGCCTACGAAATTTGATCCTTTAGTTGTTGCTATTAAAGAAACTAAGGATCTGAGTCAATTTTCTATTGATGAGTTGCATGCATCACTAATCAATCATGAACAGAGGATGAATAGATCACATGCAAGTGTAGAAAAAGGATTTTTTATCTCAGACATTAGGTAGTTGTGGCAAATGAAGAGGTAGTTTCAGCCCAAGAGGTAGAGGAAGAAGTCCATCTAGAGGACGTGGCAGCAGTTCATCACTTACTTAGGTGGAAGAGGACATAATCAAGAATAGAGTTATGGTCAGAGACAAGATAAGTCTCATGTTTAGTTCCATTATTGCAAAAAGTATGGGCACTATGCTTATGATTGCAATAAAAAGTAATATGATCAGGAGAGGAAAAATCAAAATCAGGTTGGAAGTTCTATTTCTAAACCTATGTTTATTGCATGCACAAGGATTGCCAAAGCAATACCTTATTTATCCCCTATTGAATGTAATTTGTCAAAAGAGATTCCATGTGATGTATGGTATTTGGATTCAGGTTGCAGTAATCACATGACAGGTAATCTAGATTTGTTTTCTAGTTTGGATGATTCAGTTAAGAGTGATGTAACTCTTGGAAATAACAATATTGTGTCTGTGAAAGGAAAATGCACGGTTAGTATTATAACAAGATAGGGGGAGAAAAAAAGTATGCAAGATGTTTACTATGTTGCAGGTTTATAACATAACCTTATGAGTATTGGACAACTGGTACAGAAAGGATATCAAGTCTATATGGAAGACAATGAGTGTGTGATTGTGGACAAAGCTTCTAGCACTCAGTTGATTGCAAAAGTGAAGATGGGTAGCAACAGGATGTTTCCATTGATTTTAAAACCTAGAAAAACTAAGAAATCAGATATGTTTATAGCAAAATCAACAACTCAGTTCACAGTGAATTCCTGTGCTATAAGCCAAATCAACCTTTTGTTGATTCCTGCGCTCAAACATATGAGTCATGTGTCAAGGTAAAAGAGTCTCATGCTAGTGTAACAAAGTCTTGCGCCAATGAAAATTAGGTATGTGATACAACAAGAAAGTACTGCACTAATTCCTACGTAAATACAGTTGAGTCCCATGCTGAAGGAACACAATCATCTTTTCATTCAATCATGAAGGATGAATCATCGCTTTGGCATTTAAGGTATGGAAATTTGAATTTTGGAGGATTTGAATTTATTACATAGAAAGAATATGGTTAAAGGTTTTCCATTGATTCAGAAACTGGAAAGGGTATGTGAAGGTTGTATATTGGGGAAGCAACACAAAGATTCATTCCCAGTTGGCAAAACAACAAGAACAAGTGCACCACTTGAGATTGTACACTCAAATTTATGTGGACCTATGCAGAAAACTTCTATTGGAGGTTGTATTTATTTTATGACATTCATTGATGATTACACAAGGAAGACATGGGTTTATTTTCTGAGAAATAAATCAGATGCCTTTGATACATTTTAGTAGTTCAAGGCATTAGTGGAGAAGCAAAGTGGATACTACATCAAAGTTCTCAAAACGAACAGAGGAGGTGAGTATGTTTCTAATGAGTTTATTAATTTTTGCAAATATCATGGTATATACAAGTAGTTTACTACCAAGTATACACCACAATAGAATGGTGTGGCAGAGAGGAAAAATAGAACCAACATGGAGATGGCAAGAAGCAAGTTGAAGGAAAAAATCATCTTCCAAATGACTATTGGGCAGAAGTAGTAGAAACTTTTGTTTATATTTTGAATAGGTGTCCAACGAAACTTGTTAGGAACATGTTTCCTCAACAAGCATGGACTAATAGGAAACAAAGTGTTTCACATTTCAGTTTTTTTGGTTGTGTAGCGTATGCACATGTACCTAATGAGATAAGGAAGAAGTTAGAAAACAAAGGAGAAAAGTGTTTTTTTTGGGTATTCAGAGAATACAAAAGTGTACAAGTTATACAATCTAGTCACTGGAAAGGTTGTGATCATCAGGGATGTACATTTTATTGAGAATGAAGCATGGGATGGAAGTATAGAGAAAATAGTGAGCATAATAACAACTATTCCACATGATGATATGGCAGATGAAACTTTAGAGCAATAAGGTACTGTATCTACAAATCTTGGACATGCACCACAAGTTGTAGCACAAGCTACACCTCCATCTAGAGTCAGGAGGTCACCAATATTTCAGCCATCTTCAACCATGCAAGAGACACCACAAAGAACACCATAAGCTACTCCATCACCACAAAACAATCCTGCATCGAATAGTCTTTCGCAATGGAAAACAAGAAGTCTAAGTGAGATTTATAATGTTGATACAACTATTTCATTTTCAGTTTTTGCATTATTTTCTCAGGCTACAGATCTAGTATATTATGAAGAGGCTTTAAAGAATGAAGTTTGGGAAAAATCCATGGATGATGAGATTGATGCTATAGAGAAGAATCAAACATGGGAGCTGATGGATCTTCCAAAAGGAAAGGACGTGATAGGAGTCAAGTGGGTCTACAAGAAAAAATACAATGCTGATGGAAAAGTACAAAAACACAAAGCAAGGCTGGTTGCAAGAGGTTTTACGCAGCAATATGGAGTTGACTACAACGAAACATTTGCACCAGTAGCACATTTGGACATGATAAGAATGGTTTTAGCAATTGCAGCTCAAAACAAATGGCCTATTTATCAGATGGATGTTAAATCAACATTCTTAAATGGATTCCTTGAAGAGGAAGTTTATGTAAATCAGCCAGAAGGTTATGAGATTGAAGGTCATGAAGGAAAAGTATACAGATTGAAGGAAAGCACTCTATGGTCTCAAACAAGCACCTTTACCTTGGTACATCATAATATGATTCTTATTTGATTGAGAATGGTTTCAGTAGGATCAGTAGTGAGCCTACCTTATACACCAAGATAAATGAGCAAGGTAAAATTTTAATTGTTTGTTTATACGTAGATGATTTGATCATTACTGGAAATCTATCTACAGAGTCATTCAAATCAGCCATGAAGAAGGAGTTTGAGATGACAGATCTTGGTCTTATGCATTACTTTTTTGGCATTGAAGTTCAACAATCAGAAGGTGAAGTTTTTATCTCACAAGATAAAGTATGTGCAAGTGATGTTTTGAAAAGGTTTAACATGTTGAATTGTAAGCCAGCACCAACACCAGTTGCAGTAGGTTTGAAGTTGAGCAGAAGAGGATGAAGGATCATTTGTGGATCCAACATTGTTTAAAAAGTTGGTTGGAAGTCTTATGTATTTGACGGCCACATGGCTTGATATCATGTAAGAAGTGAGCCTTATATCAAGGTTCATGACATCTCCAAAATCTTCACATTGGCAAGCTGAAAAGAGTATTTGAGTTATGTACATGGAACAAGGAATCATGGAATTCTTTATTCAAGTTCAGATGTGTTCAAATTAATTGGGTATATAGATAGTGATAATACTGGAAGTATAGATGATCGGAAAAGGACATCCGGCTATACTTTTAACTTTGGAATAGGAGTAGTTTCATGGGCATCAAAGAAGCATCCCATTGTCACGTTATCTTCAGTAGAAGTAGAGTATGTGAAGAGCAGCATGTCAAGCTATTTGGATGAGAAGAGTGTTGACAAATATAGAAACAAGAGGAAGCTATGCAGATTTTTTTGTTATAAATCAGGCATATGTCTAAAAATCATGTTTTTCAAAAGAGGAGCAATGCATCATTGATATAAGATATCATTTCATCTTAGGGAATTGGTAAACAACAAGGAAATTTTTCTTGAATTTTGTAGATTCAAAGATCAGTATCCAGACATTTGTACAAACTCTTTAGCAAAGGAAGTTTTTGAGTATTTGAGATGATTGTTTGGGGAGTTTGTGATCTTGCATATGGAAGATTTGGAAATAATCAAATGCAGCTCCTGAATAGTGAATGGTACAGGTTTGAAATTAAGGGGGAGTGTTGGAATATGCATGTAATTCCAACCCTAGCATTTTATGCATGTAATTTGTCCTGTAGAATAAGATCTGAGTTAGAAAATAAGAGTTATCACTGCTTTCATCCTATTTTGTAGCATGTTAGAATTCTAGTTGAAGTAGATCTACTTTATTTTATGCATTAAGAATGATTCAGTTAGTTTTAAAGCATCTAGTTGGAATTTAGAATGACTCCAGTTCATATTTGGAAATTGTTTGTTTACGAGTTATTCTATTTCATAGCTACAGTTTTAGGGAAAGATTTTGTATTTAATTACCAAAAATGTGTAATCTACTTTGTTTGCATAGTAATTGAAGGTATAGCATGTGAAGGAAATGTTGCATGCAAAACTTTATTTTTATGAGCTGAAGCTCCGACATGATGACAGCTTGAATTAGTGGAAATTGTTTATGCAACAACAATGGTTTGATTTCAAATATTCTTCTATTTATGTAAGTTTATTAATTTTTCATTTTATTTTCTTTTATGTTGTTCATTGTGTTAGACTGCATATTTTCTACATGAACCTCTAATACTGATTCTTGGCATATAATGAGTTGACTGTGCCTTTGATTTCACCTTGCGCACTTAAGATACAATTTTTTTTCAAAATGCAAGTCACTGCTACTTTGATTTGAATAGAAAACATAGACATCAAAGGATTTTATAATGAGGTCATGTCTCCAAACATGAAAAAAATGGTAAAATAATTTCTAAAGTGCAAAAAATTTGTAGATGTTATTCACCATGCTATCACAAGAATCATAGTCACATGACAAGTGAATTTGGGTGGTGTGGTGGGATGTGAGAAAGATGAGGCTAAGCCTATGGGAAATGAAAACATTTATCTCCACCAAGTCTATGAAAATGGTCAACACTTCCACCAATGCACAAGAAAATATCATTGTCATTGCCACATTAGAGCAATAGGCACCAAAAGATTGTAAATCTCTAACACATGTCTCTAAAAAGCCACATTTCTACAGAGTGTCTTTTACCTAATTCCACACAGGAAAATTATTTCACTAATAGTGAAATATTTGTAAAAATATCTGATACCAATGAAAGCTCACATACAATGCAAATAATATTTTGAGTGGCTTAATTAAAACCAAATACAAACATGGAATATATATAAGTAGCAAATGGTTGGCATGGCAGGAAGGAGAACCGTCTAATAGGAAAAAAAGCCTTCAGTATTTATAACAACTAAATGCCATGTATACTAAACAATGTATTAAATTTTTCTAACAATGTCAATGTTTGTCTTAGAGTGTTGTGGAGATAAGAAATCAACATTCAAGAATAAAATTTTCTAAATTTTTTGAACGAAGATACACAAAACCTATCACTGTAAGTTATATATTTGTTTTGTTAAGTAGCATAATAGAAGGTGTTGTATAATTTTCATGCCATGATTAATTTACATAAACTGTAAATTTATTAATGAAAATATTGTTCCAGGATGAAAAACAAGTACAAAAGAATAACAATGCTAGTGTTCAGTGAATGGGGATGAACAACATGAATTTATTTGCAGGTAAGGTCATTTGTGACCTTACTATGACAATGATTTGTTTACCTTAATCCAAATTATTTTGTCTACAATTGTTTGTCTTGTTTGGTATTGTAGGATAAAAAAGACTTATTTAAATACAAATCATGACAAATAAACACAGAGACATTTTTTAATCATACTCTCATATTATTTCCTTCAAACACCATTACATATATATAGGAGAATATTTTCTATAACCATGGATTCCTATATCCCTACAATATTTCTCCATGTAACTCCCAATGTAAATCTAACATTATATTGTTTATTCCTAACAATATAATATCAATGCTTTAACAAAAACTTAACCTATTATTCATATGGTTAGTAACAATAATATAAATAAATTACATAATTAACTTACTATTAACCACTCATGTAAATAATAATTCCTAACATTCCCCCCTTAGTTTTTACATGGGAAGAAAGCACATTTAAAAAACTAGAAACAAAATTGTATGCGTCCTCATACTTTTAGGTTTGCATACTGTTGGCTTAGATCTTGATGTTTGGATCTTGCCGCACATGACCAATCTGCTTCACCACAGTGACTCCCATAATGGATGGTCACATTTCCACTGATTCACCTACATACATGAACTCAATAGTTCCCTCTTTCATTTCCAGTAAACACTCTTTCACCAGTCGATCAATGTTAGAAGTATTACAGTCAAAGAATCTCAGTAGTCAGAGCATCATTCCAGTTCATTTTCCCTCCTATATAACTGTTCACATATTTTAAAATGAAAATCCCCATCATTTCAATCATAATAGGGGAAGGAAACAACACACCATTTTATATTGTACACATCACACAAGTGGAAAAGAGATGCCACCATACCAAAATGTGGCCTCGTCGTTGATGCTTGATAAGAGGCGCTGATTGCCCTCTATCCTCCATTACCTCCGAGCTCCAATGGACATGTTGCTTACTTAGGAAGTGTGGCAGTGAAGTTCAACATTTTCCACATTGGATTTATTGGAATAGTCCATCCCACAATGTGAAATAATTTGGATGTCGGTTTCCACCGAAAATACATCCATTACAAACAATTTATTTAACTATTGACAAAATGACTCAACATATATTATTTAACCTTTTAAGAATTTAAATATTAACAAGAAAATGATATATAAGGATTTTTCATTACAATCGACTTGACTAACTTTATATATTTTATTTTTATAGAATTTTGAATAATGAATAAAAATTTATCCACAAACTACTAAACATAACCTAAATGCATAATATTTTATGACTTATCTACTCCACATAATAAATATAAGGAATCTAACCATTTTAGACAATGAGTTCCTTGCAACATGGTAGCATGCAAACTAGAGTTGGAAATACTTATTCTGCATGATGTATTAAAAATGTATGCCTCTTCCAATGGAGATAGCTGCCAGAGTGTAACACGTAAACATAGGTCCCATGAGTCCAACAAAGCACCAATCTCACTATGGTGATAGGTGGAATGGCTCTGAAAAATATTATGCTTGAAAAAAATTATATGGATGCAGGACGTATTGGTACCAAAACTGATATTACTTTGCTAAATTCAATATTTGGACCAACGAGATTCAGGTTGGAATAATACAAGATGCATAAGAAACATACACAACATTTTCTTTTGTCAATATTCAAATTTTCCTTATAAGCCTGTCAATAGAAGTATGAAATGACAACTTCACTATTAACGTCCCATGCACTTCTCCCAATTTTTATGAAATTAGTGCCCTAATATTGGCATTTTTAATAGATAAAAATGTCAAAGCCACAATTTGTAACAATTGGTAGAGAGACAGATCATGCATTGGGAGTGGAATCACACCAGATAAACAAGGAGACAACTTATTCATAGGAACCTGAGCACATAAGATCTAAGAATGAATTTGTAGTTGAAGGCTTGGACACAATCATATGTAAGATTTGGATCTCTTGTAATCAATAATAATATACAATTATTTTTGAACAAATTTTTTTCACGGAATTATCACAACACCCTTGAATGCTTGCAATTTGAATGATTGGGCAGTCAATGTGATTTTTCAAACATGGAGATATCCTAAAGTGTGGGACTTTGTGAAATGGGATAACTCTTTGGAGAAGGTTGGTTTCCTATCCTAACCTAGTGCCAACTACTCCCTAAACCCTAAACCCTAAACCCTAAAATCAAATACAATATAATCCAAAGATTACTTGAACAATCCGAGAAGAAGTGTTGAAAATGCTGAATGCAAGGATCATTTTTCCAATTCATCACTCTACATGGGTGGAAAATATTATCCCTATTCGGAAGAAAAATGGAGAAATGAGGATTTGTGTAGAGTTTCGAAATTTAAACCAAACTTCTCTAAAGGAAAATTACCCACTTCCAATCATGGATCAGATCTTACAAGCAGTCACGGGTTCAGAAATTCTTTCTATGTTGGATGGATTTTTCGGCTGCAATCAAATTGAAGTTGCTCAAGAAGATCAATATGAGACTACTTTCACAACCCTGTGGGGAACATTTTCCTACAGGCGTATGCCATTTGGTCTCATCTATGTTCGGGCTAAGTTTCAAAGAGCAATGGACTTAAATTTCAAGGCTTTGAGGAAGAAATGTATTGTTGTGTATTTAGATGATCTCAAAGTCTTCTCTAAGAAGAGGAAATAACATTTAATACACCTTGAGCAAGTTTTTCTAAGGTGTCGAGAACATGACATATCATTGAATCCAAATAAGTCAATCTTCGAAGTGACTGAAGGAAAAATCTTGGGACACATTGTGAATAAAGAGGAAACAAAGATTGATCCAGGAAGAGTACAAGAAATTCAAAACCTCTCCTTACCCAAAAGCAAAAAGGGAGTTTATTCATTCTTTTCTAAGGTCAAATTCCTCCATCGTTTTGTTCCATATTTTGCTGAGTTAACGAAGTATATTACTAAAATGATGAAGCCTCAAGATATTTTCAAGTGGAGAAAAGAGGGAAAGGAAGCATTCGAGGATATTAAAAAGGCCATAGTCAAAGCTCCAACCCTGTTATGTCCTAATTTCAGTAAAGATTTCATTTTGTATTGTTATGCATATGAGCACACTATTTCAGCTATTTTAGTTCAGAAGAATGAGGAAGGACTTGAGTCCCCTATTGCCTTCATGGGCTGCCCATTGAAGAATCATGAGCTCAAATACTCGTCCATTGAAAAGCATGTTTATGCAGTGGTCAATACTGTCAATAATTTCAGATTCTACATCCTACACTCTCACACCATTGTAATGGTTCCTAGATCATCTATAAAATATATCTTGGTGCAACAAGATCTTGAACCATAAAGAGGAAACTGGGTGTCAAAGATTCAAGAATATGACGTGGAGATAAGGCCATCTAATTTAATTAGGGGTAATGGGTTATACAGGAAGATGAGTCTCTCCTAGATAAGTATGAGGAGAAAGAATGTCATTGCTATGAATGTGTAAGTAAGGATCTTCCCCAGGTACTCTTTGTAAATACTACCAATGAATGGTAAAATGATATTTCTTACTTCCTCACATATTGTGATTGTATAAAGCATATGAATTACAAGCAAAGGACTCTCAAGCTCAAAGCTGCAAGGTATGTAATTTGGAACCATGTATTATATACGAGATCCCTTGATGGATGTTTCTTAAGGTTTGTCGATAAGGAGAAACATGAACACTTGCTAAAATCATATCATGACTAAGCTTGTGGTGGAATTTTTCTACCATGGTCACTATGCAAAAGATACTTAGGGGAAGATACTACTAGCCAACTCTCTTCCAGGATGCTCAGAAATGGGTATCTAAGTGTGAGCCTTGCCAATAATTTGTGGGAAAACCAAAACTTGCTTAACTTCCTCTCAGACCAGTGGTGATTGAAGATCATTTCCAACAATGGGGTCTAGACTTCATCTGTACTCTTAACCCATATTCTAGTGTAGGTCATATCTTTTTGCTCACAGTAACAAATTACTTCACTAAGTGGGTGGAGGCCATACTAGTCAAGCTAGACAATTCATAAATGATAGGTAAATTCATTAAAGAAAATATTATTGTCCGTTTTGGCATTCCACATAAGATAGTTGTGGATAATTTCACTTATTTTTCTTCTATAGAATTAACTGAGTTATGCTATGGATACAAAATATCTTTAGCCCATGCATCTAACTATTACCCTCAGGGGAATGGTCAAGCATAATATAGTAATAAGAATCTTGTGACAATTGTGAGGAAGCTTGTAGATCAAAATAAGAATATTTGGCAAAAGAAACTATATGATGCATTATGGGATGATTGAATCACTCCAAAAAGAGCCATTAGCATGTCACTGTTCCAGATCCTATATGGAATAAATGCAGAAGTTCTAATCACTATAGAGTTAGCAACATTGTAACTAATTAAAGTAGTGGAGGATGGTGAGTTCTAAGACTCACTAGATAAAATAATTTTGTATCTAGAGAAGCTATGTAAAGATAGAGTGTTGTTGGTTGATTGGATAAATGACCATCAATTGAAAGTAAAGAAAATCTTTGACAAGAAGGAAAAGAAAAGAGATTTTTAGATTGGCAATCTTGTCCTACCGTACGATAAGAGGAGAGAACCAAAAGGAAGCCATGGAAATTTTGATTCATTATGGCTTGGCCCATTTCAGATACGAGACTCATGTGGAGAGAATACTTTCTGACTATCTTACTTGGATGACACTCACTTGGAATTTCCTCGCAGTGGGCGATATTTAAAATTATACAATTAGTAAAATTGGGTTATCCCCCGCATGTATCATAGGTGAATATAGGTTTTTGCGTCTTCTTTTATGTTATGTGTTTCCCTTTCTGTTATTTTTCTGTGTTTTTCTTATGTTGTGATCAATAAAAAATATTTTGTTGTATCTACTAGGAACCTGCTTTGCAATGACTCCATAGCCCAATGGATAAGACACTAGTCCTCTTTGTGTCTTGAGATTATGGAATTCATACTTGCCCTATATTCACATTGTTCAATCCAATACAAGTCTCCAAGATAGATTTATTTGTTGCCATGTTAAATGTCAATCATAAAATTTGAAATTTTGGCCATGAAAATCAAGCCCACACTAAAAAAAATCCCTGAACTGGGTAATGTGAACCTTCCCTCAAACCAATCTCTGAATATGTAAACCCCATCATGGCTAAGAGGGACATGCTAACTAAGTTTTTAAAGTTTGATTCATGTGCAGGTAAGTTGGTGAGAAACAATTCATGAGTTCGTTATGATTTTTTTGGAATAAGTTTCTCCCGGAGGCCTAGAAAGGGCCTATTTTCATACTTCTTGCACCTGCAGAGCACCCGTGGATATGTCCAAAGAAGATATAATGCCTTCAAGAAGTGTGTGATAGAGTTGTGTAACTATCCAGGGAAGTTTAGGAAGGTTCTGGAAGAAAAATTGTGTTTAGGAACAAGTTATGTGAAACTAGGTCTTTGAGAGCAGGATATTGGGAAATACAAGTCCTAAAAAATCTAGTCACCTTGTTCCAAGAGTTTCAAGAGATAATTGAACATTCAGAAGCTCTTACCCCAAGAATTGGAGAGAGAAAATATCATACTTCATGTTGAAATCATCCAGGAAAGGTTTTGCAAACATTGACAGGTGAAAACTTGTCTGACAATGTGACACAAAGGTCCTGATATTAGTTGTAACTTGCTTGAAAGGTTTCAGGAGCCTTGTGAATATTTGGGAGCCTAACTAAGGATCCAATGAAATTATATTTAATTTTTTTCATGACTCATCTTATGTGTTAGTTTTTGGTGCTCATAAACTCTTCCTATCACTCAGTTTATTGGCACGTACCTAGATGCAAAATCCACAAATTGGGTTAACGATGATGAATAATTCATTTTAAATACTTCTATATACATTTATTGGATTCATTGGAAATTTTCCATATAGATTCATATATTATACGACCTATTTTCATTGAAAATTGCTCCCAAAGTGGTGAAAACAAGTTCGTGCCAAAATTGTCAGTGGCTGACGCACGACAACAAACTTGTTGACGCGTGTCAAAAAGGGTTTTGCTGATGCACGATAGAAAATCAACTCTTGATGATAGAAAGAAAAGTCTTGACGCCCGATAACAACTTTTTTTGTCACCCAAAATTGATTTTCAGGTGTCTGGAAGGCTCGAGACATGCGACAATGAGGGTTTTTGATGCGCGATACGGAAAATAAGACAGCAACAAAAATCTTGGCACGCAATAGGAAGGAAAATGCTAACGGGTGATAGGAATAGAAATGTTGACATGCAAAAGGAAGGGAAATTTTGACGCGTGACAGGAAGGAAAATGCTAATGCACGACAAGAAGGAAAATACTGACGCATGACAAGAGAGTCCAGATGTTGTCGTGTGACATGAAAACCAAGGTGATAATCAAAATGTTGACGTGTGACATGAAGGGAAATGATGACACATGATAGGAAGGAAAATACTGATGTGTGACAGGATTGAAAATGTGGACGCATAATAAGAAAGTTAAGATGTTGTCGTGTGACATGAAAAATGAGGTCACTTTTTCAAGTAGAATTTTGACGACCTAGTCAAATGTTGTGCATTAAGAGGATGATGTCATGCACGGAGGGGATTTTTTGGTGGCATAAAAAATGATGTCGTACGTCAAGCAAATATTTGGTGGCATGAAAAATGATGTCATGCGTCAAGAAGTTTTTGAACAACTTGAAGATTATATGAGCAAAAGATGAAGGGTAATAGGTGATGAAGGAATATCAAAGGTCACGACAAGAACTTGAAAGGTCAATAGTCATGAAAGAAGGAAAAATTTCATGAAGGGGAGATGAAAGGACATTCTTGGATCTCTAAATAGGAAGGGCGCCCTCATTTTAGAGGAGGCCAATGCTTGTTTGCTAGTTCTCACTATCTTTCTAGAAGCAATTATATCTATTTCTTTTGTTCCCTATCTACTATTATTCTCTTTCCATCTCAACATGTACATTAGGATCATTGTGAATTGTGAAACATGATGCACTAAGACTATGTGTTTCTTATTGATTGTTCCTCTTTCTTTGCAAATGGATTCTTCTGATTGATTACAAGTGAAATGTTCTGAATTTTATGCAACAAACTCTACTATGTTATTTGTTGATTGAAATACTTTTCTCATTTTCCTTTCCTATGTCCCTCACTAAGCAATTTTATTCTCTTGTATCTAATACAAGTGATTGCCACAGGTTTAGGGAAGTATTCCTGTGTGATCTCCGGTCTTTAGGCCACCCTAAAAATTAGTTTAGATTATTTTCATTTCCTTTTTTTCAATAAATGGAATTGCCCCATTCAAGAAAAGGGACTCAATCTCATGCACTGTTGGTGAGAACTCACTAATTTTCTCACTTGAAAAATTATTTCACCAACATTTATACATGACTTAGCAGCCAAATGAACATTAGTACACTGGGTTTGAAAAATTACAGTTCACTCCACAATTGAATAATCCCGGTGAGTTTCAGGGATGCCATTCTAGCTTAGTCATGATTCCCATGTTATACCCTCTTCAAATATTCATTATTTTTTAATATATACCCAAATCTATAAACTTTAGGGTATTTGGCAGCATGGTATTTAATAATTAGTGAGACAATTCTACATCATTGTCTCCTTTGTATTTGTCATTGAAACTTGTATTGTTTAGAAATACTAAATGAATTTAAAAATACATCTAATGAAAAATGTAAATGGGTAGCAAAGGGAATGGAAAAATTATATTTTTCTTTAGTAATTACTACTTAACGACTTATACGAACAATGTCACTAATGTATTTGTTGCAACAATATTAGGCTATAGATATAACAATTTGATCACAATGATGTTCAAGAGAAATGTTGTATATATCTTCCCCTGGGTAGAAATAGACAAACGAAAGAATATGGAAATCAAAGAAACTCAGACGTCGACATTTAGCAAGGTTCACCTTCACAAGGCGCAGGTTAAGGGTGCATGAAAAATGATGTCGACATGAAAATGGATACGCCAAGGTGCAGGTTAAGGGTGCATGAAAAATTATGTCGACATGAAAATGGATGTGCTAAGGCACAGGTAAGAGGCGCACAACAAGAGGTGTCGACATGCAAAAATTCACGCCAAGGCGCAGGTAAGAGGCGCATAACAAAGGATGTCGACACAAAAATGGATGCGCCAAGGCACAGGTTAAGGGTGCATGAAAAATGATGTCGACATGAAAATGGATGTGCCAAGGCACAGGTTAAGGGCGCATGAAAAATTATGGCGACATGAAAATGGATGCGCCAAGGCACAGGTAAGAGGCGCACAGCAAAGGATGTCGACACAAAAATGGATGCGCTAAGGCGCAGGTTAAGGGCGCATGAAAAATGATGTCGAAATGAAAATGGATGCGCCAAGGCACAGGAAAGAGGCGCACAACAAGAGGTGTCGACATGAAAAAATTCACGCCAAGGCACAGGTAAGAGGCGCACAACAAAGGATGTCGACACAAAAATGGATGCGCCAAGGCACAGGTTAAGGGTGCATGAAAAATGATGTCGACATGAAAATGGATGCGCCAAGGCGCAGGTAAAGGGCACACAGCACAAAGTGTTGACATGGAAAAATTTGCACCTTGGAACATGTAAGGGTATGTCGACATAAGGATGGATACGCCAAGGCGCACCTTCAGGAGGCACAACATTCTGAGCGCTGACAGGAAGTAGACCCTGACCCAGATATTCAGATGGCCATAACTTTTCACAGGGAGCTTAGATTCATGCAAGGTTGGACTTTTTGGAAATATTACGAGGTCCTCTATCAAACAACATGTCAACATCTATATAAAATGTCTCTAATAATCATCATGAATCATATATGAATTAGAGTCAACAATAATCCATGATCTGACATCTAACACCATACTAAATCAAAACTATAATAATGTCTGTAATATAATCAGCAATGTCATAATCAAGATAAAAAGTGTCGAATGGAAGTGGGCACTATAGTCATCCTCCACTGGAAAGATAGACATAGATACAATAGTCTTCGGCACACAGAAGATTAGACACAGTCAAAACTGGGAACCATGAAACCTGACTTGCAAAATTCCACAACCTCCATCAACTACTCATGATACCCCACATTACATTGTCATTTAAAGATTCAACAGACTTGTTATTTAAGGAATCAATTTGTGTTGGTATTAACTCGCTCCTCTTTAAATCTGAAATAAAAAAATAAATCGTTGGAGCAATTTCTAGCATTCAATGTACTAGTTTCAAATATGACATGTGAATATCTTATCAAGGTTTTTTTTGTTCCAAATGTCAAATCTCATGTAAATACTATCTATCCAATAAATTAGATTGTTATTATGTTGAAGGCATTTCTCCAAGTTAGATAGAGTGAGTGAATTTTGACAACATGAAAGTCACAGATATAATCTCGGCCATTCCCAATTTAAGTTTTATCAACATGCTTTGACTAATCTCCATTGTCCCTGTGTGCATTTTAGATTTTTTGGCCTTGCTAATGCTCTTAGAAGCATATATGAAAATATTTGAAATGGCACTACAACATCATTCACATGGAGATATTACAGTCCATGTGACAACATGTCTCTCATGAATGTTTTGCAATAGTTCACACGCTTCCACACATCTAAAGCAGTCACTAGCAACTACATCTGCCAAAATTCCCCTTTGCAATAATGCTTTGGTGTGTCCACAATGTGTTTCCAATCTCCTTTATTGGTACAAGCTAGAAAATTGTTAGGAAAGGTGCAATGATCATTTTACACATCTGTTGGGTGTACTTGCAAGGTGGGGACGAACACCAGTTTGACCTTAATGTTGAAATTCTTATCTAGTTGAAGGTGAATGCGTGCAACATTCGAGGTACTAGTGAAATAAGAATTCATTTATCCTAGGGAGGTTAGAAGCTTTGACAAATCAAGGAATGGGATGAGGTAGCCTTATTGGATGAAGGGAATATTTCCCACCACATGAGGTTTATCATTATCTATCCTCTTAACCTCTTCGTCAATGTTATTTAGTGCCATCTTTGATTGACCAGCTCCCAAGATTTATAACACCAGAGCGTTGATGTTGTAAGTAAAATAACAAGAATCAATCAAATTAATAAAGAAAATTTTGTTTGATCAAAACCCACCATGCTTAGGATATTTACAGAGGTTCAAGAAAAATTCTATGCCCAATACTATTATGTCGGCCTTGTTGAGCCCCTAAAATGGTGACCTTATCGGTTGAAACATTGCCCCTTTATATGGAACGAGGAATATAAATTGGAAATTTCTATAGATTAGCATGCCCAAAAACTTCTTATATGCCTTCCCACCCTATGAAAATGGATGTTTTGTGCCCCGACTTCATCGAAATTGAGTGAAACATTTTCAGATTCATGAGAAACATCTAATGTTGCTTTCTATAGACTCTCATGTCATTAATTTTTTATGTGCCTTTCCCAACATGTTAATTTTTATAACCTATATTTTAGGCATGTGAATTTGTATGTATGGATAGATGTATTTGCGGGGAAGGTATTTCCAAACCATAATTGAGGTTGAGGTTTTTGACTCTACCATATGTCATCACAACAAAGGGCATGGATACATTCAATACGGACAGATAGTCCATATTTGTAGACTGAGATAAGCCATGGATTTTTCTTACACTGCAACCTTCAAATTTATCTATATCCTTTCTAATTTGATAATTATCCTTAGAGATCAATGTGAAAACTTGACCATACTAATAACTTTTGAAAAATCAGATCCATCCCATGAAAGTGACATCATTTGGATTGTACATAGTTGTCCACCAATGGAGGGATCATGAAAATAGCCTCCCTACAAAACCATGGGATAAATCATACATAATCTCAAATGGAAGACATGTATAGTGTGCAAAGAAATAGTTTTAAAGAAAAAACTTAAACTAATCCTAATCTAATCAAGAACAAATAAATCTTAACAAAATCAGATACTAGTTGGGAAAAATAACTTCCATGTTTCCTCAAATGGGAAAGAGTGGCCATGAGACTAGTTCTGCAACCATAGATCCAGAGTGTAGGAAGTGATAATAGTGTACATAATCATACGCTTTCCTTATTTCTCAAAATATAAACCTAAAAAATAATAAACACCTCCTTCTAAGGAACTGCTTTGCATTTGATTCTTATCAAAGGTGCATTGGCTGACCTTTGAGACATTTGGACAATCTTCCTCATGTTTTGAAGTGAACATGAATTGTGGAAAATCTAATCTTTGACCATTATGGAACTCATCCAAATCCATTTGGTATAAGGGTAACCTTATCCTCCCTCTTCCCCTAGTGATTCCAAAATCCATCTCAAATAGGAACAGAGATCCCAGAACATGACAACAAGGCTATAGATTTTCTAAACGCCCACATCAAGCTTTTTAGAATCCTCCTACCATTTTTCTTAGAAATTTGAGGGCATAAGGTGATGCTTTTATTATCTTCCAATATGAAGTATGAAGACTTCATAATCTTCAACATTTGGTAATAGGATCTTTGAGTTGATTTCAAGAAAGCTCTAAGCTCCTTTTTGGGTATCTCCAACTTTCTATTGTTGATGCCTGAGAAGATTCTTAAAAGTCCTCATAGGGTTTTTGGTGGCTTAGAGGAGGTAGGATTGGAGGAACATAATCAAAAATCTCTCACAACATGTGAGGGTGTATGTCACCCATAGCCACATTCTCCAATTTAAGGTATCTATTTATCTTTATTAAAACTTAATCAAAATTCCTCTTAGGAATCAGTTTCCTCATGCATTCTGAGCTCTATATATGACAATTATCCATATTACTTCAACTTTGGAGAAGGAGAGGAAAAAGGAAAATAAGACGGAAACGAAGGATGGTGGAAAACAATGAGGAGGGGAGAAATGAGAGAAAATGAGGAGACCTGATGAATGGGACCCCCCTACCTCATATGTAACTCCATAGAAATGGATTTTTGTGATCAGTAGAGTCGTCCAGATGTGTTGATATGATGACCCTTCATAAGGCTGGATATCAGCCTAAATACGAGATTGGGTAAAGTAGCTAATTAGTGAAATGAGATGCAATCGACCCAAGATGGTCCCATTAGGGTGTGCCATAACCACTATTATCAAACTTAAATTTTTACACCATTTTTTGAGGCCATGTTCAGGGACCATCAGTGATACATTGGAATAGTTCAGTACAAGGTGTGGGACCTTGATCCTTATGACATACCTCCGGAGAATTTTGACCTCCTCTAAGGCTATCTATCCTATATGCTAACACATACACATGGTAAGCTAAGATACTGGTTCCAATGGGAAAAGGATTTTCTGACCTAGGAGCCAATGTGTGAACTTGAGGTGCAACTAAATGAAACGTTCCCCTGTGATAGACATCAAAATTGAAAGGGGATCATTTTCACACATGAGGGGAAGAATATTTTTAGGATAAATACAACGATTATAGGGTAAAATATATGCCATTAAACCAATTTTGCAAACCCCATCCCTTTCCCCACATTTTAGACACATAGAAATGAAACATGATGATAAGTATAATCCATATAACAACATAAAATTGAAGTAATGGAGAGATAAGAAGATCCATCTAATATATTGCTATGAAGACATCTACTACAAGCCATCAATATCAACATCATATTATATGCTTGGAATGACATGCACACATTTATTAATACCATCATATATGGAAGGAATTAGACTGCATTGCACAATCTTAGTTCAGAGTATCTGCAATAACTGATATAGGTGCAACCACCATTTTGACATGGTGAATAATACTAGATTAGGCACCACATGATTCTTAACAATGACATATGCCACCAAATCATCTATTATGATAGACCACATAATATCAGGATAGAAGCTAGAGAGGAGATGGCAAATCTAATAAATGAGAATCAACCAGCCCCTCTACCCACCAAAGACTAATCATGATTCAATTCTAGACAATAGGTATGGTTGATATAATTTTATTGAAATGTATTCTATCAGATCATCGGGGAAAGAGGGATTCATTAAATAGAGTTTAATTCTGGTGGTTGGGAGTGGTTCACACTTTTTTACAGATTCAGGCACAAATTATCCTTTTATGGAAGATCTTGGATGTTCGTGGAATTGTTTATTTGTTGTAGCTTCCTTTTGCATTATCTAATGGTTCCATTATGATCTTTGACTTTATTTTGGTTTCCATGGTCTTTCATGGATTTTAACGGCTTCTAAATTATCCAAGGACTTGTCTCCTTTCTAATCCTGATCTGTAACCATACTTCACTTTCCATGGCCCCTTCCTTCACCATGCGTCCTCTTCAAGTGAAAATTTTGTTTTACTTTTCACTCCACCACATTCCTTGTAGTGTTTTCTTTATCAGGTAGCCTTCACCATATTTCGTGGTTCTTACTTTCATGTGGCATATCCTTCATCCCAAGGATTCTTCTCTACCTTATATGTTTCACAACATTTGTATGTTTCTCTCTTTACGACACTTGCATATTTCTCTCTTTACTTATAAATTACAAAAAGAGACTATATATATGGTTTTCAACATTCTCTTTCTAGAATTCGTAACCTAATTACGCCAAAGGCGTTATCCCTATGGGAAAAGGATTTGTAGACATTCATGGGACTATGTCAAATTTGACGGCTTAAATGATGGTTTTTCTATTTTTAACAATTTTGTTTTTCTAATTTTGCATGTTGCTTTGGATTTACTATTTTTAAATTTTATTTTATATCTTTTGCATGCATTAACCTTTAAATACTGTTCACTAACACTATAATTTCATTCTTCAGGCTCTCCAAGTTCTAGTGGTGCCTCTGCTCGCGCCCCAACCCACGCCACTATCCGCGCCTCTGTCTACACCCCTACGCGTGCCTCTGCTCATGCCCTCGTGCCCTCTACTCGCGCCCTGCGCTCACGCTCAGTCTGAAGAATATATACTCCGCCTACTCTCGTGCCTGCCCTCACTCCCCCTTCACATGCACATCCTCGCGCCCTGCCCTACCCTAATGGTGTCTACGCACACCCTTCCTATCGCTACACGCAAGCCTGCAAACCCTATAGATCTGTGAGATCAGATGAGACGATGGGGGCTCGAATCTTGTTTCAGGGGCTTCTCCTTGGTCGTGGATCGACCTCACCTTTACCAATGCTGCGACTGTTTCAGATGGTTCTACAAATCCTAGCCATATTCAATCACCATATGGGGGTGTTCTTGGGAAAGGTGAGGTTCGTGGTGAGCTGAAGCAAGGAGATCTACCTGTTATTCCATTATTGGATAAAGAGATTAGGCTCGGGTCTCTTGAAACCTCCTTCAAGGATGTCTTAAAAAGCATGGAATCCTCCATGAAACCTACAGACATCACCTCATGTATTACTTTTGGGGAGGATGTCATTTCATCTGAGATCTACTATAAAGAGCATGCTCTGATTTGTAGATTCGGGGGTTTACGGCCCAGCCTTCCCATTCTTCACGCATGGATCTCCAAGCATTGGAATCCATCTTTAACTGGTAAGATAGACTTATATCCATGTGCTAAAGGCATTTTCATTATGGTTTTCTCTTCAATAGCTAATAAATACATCATTGCTTCCAAGCTCTAGACCTGCGATTCAAAATATTTGATCATGAAACCTTGGTTCCCATCCTTTAATCCGCACACAAATACATTCTCATGGAAACCTGTTTGGATCAGGCTGCCTGATTCTCCAATTATGGAGTCATGAATGTATGACAACCATTGGAAATACCTTGGGTACTACACTGCACATAGATTCTCAAACAACTAATTACACCCATACTACTTATGCCCGAATCTTGGTGGAGCTTGACACTGATAAAAATCATCCTGCTACCATAGACCTTAGAGTGCAAAATAGAACTTGGTCACAAAATCTTGATTATGAAGGTCTACCTTTCCGATGTAGAAGGTGCTTTGGATTAGGAAACACCTCTACTGCTTGTGGGATGGAAAAACGTCAACATGAGAAGCACAACTAGTGGAAAGACGCACTACCGGAGCACCTGATTTTTGTGGATAGAAAGGATCCTGAATCTAAAGTAGTAGATGAACCAGAGTCAAGGAAAACCCCTTTATCTGAAACTCAGGTTGTTAGCAACATAAAAAATACACAAGTTGTTGAGGGCAGCATGGAAAATGATAAATATCTCTCTCTGGATAACAACGTGGCTGTTCCAAATGGGACAAATGCAACTAAGGAAAATACTCCTCCCTTGTCTTCTTCTCCAACCACGAAGGCTCCATCAGGGTGGATTACGGTCAACAAAAAGAAAAAATCTACCACTCTGAAGGGTAACACTTCGCCTTGATGATTCTCATCTCTGTTATTGGCTGGCTGGGTTTCATTGGTCTCATTTTTATTAGCCGGATAGCAGTTTGCTTCTAATGGTGTTGATAGGCCATTGATGTTTGATTGTTGTACATCAGTTGTTTTTTTGCTGTTATTTTGTCGGTTGTTGGTTTTTGCTTTGCAGTCTGTTTTCTGCAGTTGGGCTTAATTGTTCTTTCAGGATTTTGATCCTTCTCTTGTGCTTTAACTTTCAATTCTAGCTTCTAAGCCTTAGTGTACAAGGGTATAATCCCTTTCAAAAAACTATTTGCCAATAATAAAAAAAAAGTTCTAGTTAATCCCCTATGTTAAATTAAATTTCGCAGGTATGCATTTAAATTCTGTTTATACTTGTATATAGGAGTAGAACTATATTTCTTAGCCTCCTCTTATGCCTAATTCTATAGCTTTAGTTCTTGGTGAATGAGGTTCTGTTTTGTGTTGTGCATGTTTAGATTTTGAGTCATTTTTAAGATATATCCTCATGCTTCAAACACAAATACCTTAAGCTATAACATCTGATGATGGACCTTAAATGACCTTTTCTCTTCTGTAACTATTTAATTCATTTTCTATATTGCACCATTCAAGTGTCATGGAAATTGTAACGAAGACCTATCTCAAATCTTTAGAATCCTGTGTTGATGCCCTATAATGGATTGTGGGCACATTTGATTATTCTGATTTAATATCAACCTGAGTTAAGGAGATTGCGTGGAAAAGATGTGCATGTAAAAAGAAAGGGAAAATTTAAAAGATAATACTATGAATTTGATTTGATTTTATTTGATATTGTAGGTTAGAGATTTATTGGATTCTTCTATTTCAAAATATGAATCTACAATGTATAGATCCATTTTTCTTCATAACATAATCATTTTACTCATCGTGTAGGATGTCCCACAAGATTTCATTTACCATGTAATCATAAAACATCAGGTTTCCAGGTGGAGAAAGTGAATATCCATGCAGACTCACAAGATTCCTATGCTTGATGCTTCCAACTATTTTGAGCTCAGTTCTAACTTCATGCAAGCTTTGTGGGTAGTGACTGTGCAGTTTGTTTATAGCAATTTGATTACAATTATTTAGAGAACATTTATAAATAGTTCCTGCATGGAGTGAGGTTTACCAGTGAGGGATTAACAAATTTGAATGATTAAATGTCCAATTCAGAATGCTATCTATATCGTTGCTTAAATTTGAGCATCTCCTATTACTTTAGTTCACAGAGAAGTTCCCAATTTCACTGAATTCTCATCTACGAGCTTAGTATTATCATCTTACATCTAAGATGGAATATTAGTTATTAGAAGTAAAAAAAGAAGTATGAAAGCTTAAAGCTTTTACCTTTAGTTACCAATGCTGACCTAATTGCAGAAAGACTCCACCTTGGGTGCAAGGCTTTGAGAAGACTAACTATACCTGATACATGGGGGAAAGCCGTAGATGTTCTAGATATGATATTAAAGTTAACAATGTGTCTGTCATTCTGCATATCAGAGGGTGGAGAGATAGGAGTCCATGCTGCCAAGATATTGTCACCTGGTGCAACAATGTTTGGCTATAAACACGAATGATAATAATTAGGAGGTTATTCATATCTGCTCACTCTATTTTTAGCACCATGATATTTAGGGTCAGAGGACAGACACATGTGAAAGAGTTCCAATAAAATAATTCTTAGCCTACTCAAGAAAACATTAGCTTGGAGGACTGCATGGAGTGAGGTTGAAAATGGCCAAAGGCAAACAACCACCTTTGAAACAAGATATGAAAATGCATCAAAACATAATGAAAGAACATTTTTTTATAGATAACATAGTTACAAATTCCATGGTGGCCAAAAAAATGCTCGACATCATTGCTCATTTTTGGATTTTTACATTCCTCCCTTTCAATTTAGGCACAACTTGAGATAATTCTTTTCTTAAAATATGTAAATTCAATATTCATGTGTATGGATCAACCATACAAATTGCTTTGGTACAAATACCACTAGTTTTAGACATCTATCAAATTAATAGTAGGCCCCTCATAATTTACCCCCTTTTGTCAATCACAAGGGGTTTTAGTAGGTTTTTCCTTCAATAATTTGTTTACAAATTTGTATTATTTTTAGTTGTCTTCGATTTTTTTTGGATAAATGAATTAGAATGCTAAAGAAATAAATATTGAGAATGAGCTTAAGTATCTATATAATGCGAAAAACAATTATACCTTTGTTTTGCTGGTATGGAATAAATGAAAGAAAGATAATATTTTAATAACATCTACAATCTAGAAAACAGTCTATGGAATCAGGGGTTGCCATGAAAATTATCAATCTTACAAACTTTACAACCCTTTTTGATATTGGATATTTTAATGCATATCTATCTTGATCTTACAATAATTTTGAAGCTTCTCCTACTGAATTTTTTTTTTTGATTTGCATACAAACATGCAGAGCTAGAATATGTCGATAGACACATATGATACTATCCATTTCATCAATCAATTTTTACAGCTACAGTTATCTACTGGTAGAAGAAATAACTATAGTTATATACAAATTTAAAGGAGCAACAACTATGGACTAGTGTTAAATCAAGGTAGTTCAGTAAAAATATAACATTATTAAGGAACTTCACCTATAATGCTCAGATACAAATAGATATCAAGTGTAGTACCCACTTCCCTTCGACACCTGTTTGTTATTGATTTCGATATTGTCGATTATACTTACGGATATTATTGTAGCCCTTTGATTTAGCATGATGTTAGATGTTAGAGATATTGGACTGTTGTTGATTTTTATTCATTTATGATGTGTTTGGATCATTAAAGAAAATTTGATATTGATGATGATATGCTATTGACATGGATATATATATATATTGCTGACATGCGATATTTTCGTCACACTGAGTAGGCCTTGATAATTAAACTAATGTTGTGATCATTTTGACATGCATGAAATATAGAATAGAGATAATGTTAGAAATTGTAAATGATATCGTAAATGCCTAGATGATGATTTGATGCATATATAGATGATTGTGGACTTATATTACACATTAAATTTTGGATGTTTTGATGCAGCTGCGAGGCTGAAGGAGGTGTTATGTGTTTTTTGGGAAAATATATTCACAACAAACATCGGGGGATTGGAGACCAACCACATTGGAATTCTAGACAAGGGGTCACCATGGCAACATATATTTGTGTGTGATTTTGAATTATTGTTTGGGGGAAATTGTGACCAAGGGGTAATGTGTTGTCTTTTATTTAGTTTCCTTTATTTGATGTAGTATGTGATTTTTTTAGGGATGTAATTTGCTTGTTTTAATTATTTATAAATGATGTGTTCTTTCCCCTTTATCTTAATGGGTTTAAGTGTCTCAATTAAAGTTAATTAATCATGTTCTAAACTAACTATAGATTTGACCAAAAGAAGATCATTTATTAGACTAGATGGCTCTTGGATTTTGTGTTGTAAGTCGAGTGCTTGGGATCTTGAGTGTTGTACACTCCAACCCTTCATGGAAATTCAAATTTGGCCTTAAGGTCCTGTTGTATATATCTCCCCCTAGGTAAATATAGACAAACAGAAGAATATGGAAATCAAAGAAACTCAAAACCTGACATTTATTTGCACCACCAGGCGCCCTGGCATAGGTAAGAAGATGTCGACATGAAAATGGATGCGCCCTGGCGCAGGAAAGAAGATGTCGACATGAAAATGGATGTGCCCTGGCACAGGTAAGGAGATGTCAACATGAAAATGGATGCACCTTAGTGCAGGTAAGAATATGTCGACATGAAAATGGATGCGCCATGGCACAGGTAAGATGTCAACATGAAAATGGATGCGCCCTGACACAGGTAAGGAGATGTCGAAATGAAAATGGATGCGCCCTGGCACAGGTAAGGAGATGTCGACATGAAAATGGATGCGCCCTGGCGCAGGTAAGAAGATGTCGACATGAAAATGGATGCACCCTGGCGCAGGTAAGGAGATGTCGAAATGAAAATGGATGCGCCCTAGCGCAGGTAAGAAGATTTCGACATGAAAATGGATGCGCCCAGGCGTAGGTAAGAAGATGTCGACATGAAAATGGATGCACCCTGGCGCAGGTAAGGAGATGTCGACATGAAAATGGATGCACCCTGGTGCATGTAAGAAGATGTCGACATGAAAATGGATGCGCCCTGGCGCAAGTAAGAAGATGTTGACATGAAAATGGATGTGCCCTCGCGCAGGTTAAAGGCGCAAATCACAAGACGTCAACACCACATTCTAAGTGCCTATGGCACACTTAAGAGTATGTTGACATGAGGATGGATGCGCCGAGGCGCATCTTCAGGAGGTGCAACATTTTGTGCGTTGACACCCCGACAGGAAGCAAACCCTGACGCAGATATTCAAATGGCCATAAATTTTCACAGAGAGCTCAGATCCACACAAGATTGGACTTTTCAAAAAGCTTACAAGGTCCTCTGTCCAACTATGACTTTAATTTGGTGAGAACAATTTCCTCAAAAATTCAAAATACAATTCACCATTTTTTGGGTTTGTTAGGGTTCTTACCTACGGCCATAATGAGATGAATTAAATACAACTCTTGAGGTAGTTGGGGTAGATTTGGAATTTCCTCTCTCTTCCCTCTCTCACTCTTCCTATAAATTGTAAGGAGGGGGATTCTTTCAAAAGGTTGGACATTTTTGTTTTTCCCCTCGCTTCTTCTCTTTGGCAGGTGAATTTGTGGAGTTCAAACCTCCCATTTAAAACTGTAATGCAACTTTGCCTCTTAGAATTTTGTAGTGTGTTGTATCAATATTTGGAGAAAATTATGCATGTCTGTGGATGATTCTCAACCCTCTCTCTGTTCATTTTCATCCTCCTGATCTTTCACTGAAAATATGGTTATCTGTGCATGATCTTGCATTGCATTTTAATGGTTTGTGTTTATTGGCAAGACTGGCGTTTCTTCATTCCTTGGTCCATAACCTTTATTAGTTTAGGTTTATTTTTATGCATCTTCTTACCCTATCTCCTTGGCAAGTTAGATTAGGTTTTTGAGTAAACCCTCTGCATTTTTATATGTGCTTTCTGAACAGAGGAACAGGAACTGGCCTTCATTTGGAGAGCTTTCCTAATTCGCAAGGTCCCACACTTGGGGAAAGCTCCACGTTATGCAATCACACTGAGATTCTCAACCCGTTGAGTTACATACATTCATGGGTGCTATGATTCTCCATCAACAGTTTTTGCATGCCCAGGTGGGACCGAGAGGTAATTCCACAAGATTTGAAGGAACTTTCAAGAAATTTGCACTTATAAATTACAAGTTTTACAATTTTAGATTTTTTTCACCTTCCAGGCTGAACTCTGAAATCGATTTTTCAAATGCTTAAATTGCTCAAAACAAGTCAAAATTTCACCACCTGATAGATCGCGGGGTAATCTTCAAAAGGGTATTCTTAGATTTTTGAGATTTTGACTTTCAAAATTTCATAGTTTTAGTATTTCAGGTTTTCCCAGGTGTCAAGCCTGTCCCATGTTCCAACACAGCGTATTTCAGGTCTTGTAAGTTGCCTTGCATGACCTGAGTTTTGTCTTTACCTTTTGGGGATTAGTAGCTGCACAACAAGACCCGATAACCGAATTGAAGAACTGTATCTTCTGGGTCCTTCAAATTTTTAATTTTTTTTTTTAATATTGTCATGTTTTGGTGTGTAACTTGGCAAAATCCAGCCTTTTGAGGCTTGTTCCCCAACACATCTGGCGACTCCGAAGGGATAGAATTTAGATGGTATAACAGAAAACAGTTTCCCAGGTACATGAGAATAATTCAAACCAGGTCTGATACTGAAGAAGAAGGGTTATTTGTCTTCTTACAGCTATCACCAGGCAGAGGAAGGAGAGGAAGAAGACCACAAAGATCACCATCTCCACCTAACAGGACTTTATCAACCCCTCCACCTGGTATACCTTTAATCCAATCAACAAGGGTTCTTAGGCCAATCAGAATGGCGCAACAAAAACCCTTTTGTCAACTTCATTGGCAGTAGCCAACTTGCCCTCAATGCACAAAATCTATTTCCAATTGTAGCATTGAAGAACATTCCATTTTTTATTGGAGAAAATCATACCACTCCTGGTGATCATGTCAAAGACATTGCTAACATTTGTGCAATCCATGAGATAAATGAAATGGATGTTGCTGTCAAATTGCTGGCATCTTCATTCAAATGGAAGGCATTGCAATGGTTTAGGAGCCTTGGAGCTGGTTCTATCCAAAATTGGAATTAGTTATGCATAGTTCTCCATGAGCAGTTTGGAGAAAAGGGAGACAATTTGTCTCTACTAGAACAATTGACAACTATCAAGAGAGCTCCCAATGAGTAGCTGATTGACTTCAACTTCAGATTTCAAAGGTCTTGGGATAGGATTCCAGTGGCCGTTAGGCCAACAGCTGAAGGTGCTTTTCTATATTATCTTAAGGCTTTGAATTCTGATATTTCTATGTTAATTCAATCTATGGGAGGCACAACCTTACCTGCTGCTTATAACATTGCCATTAGGGCTGAAAACTGTCTTATTCAAGCTGGTAAGCTGGCTCCTAGGCCTCCCATGCCCTTGTATCCAAACTTAGAAAATCTAAGCACTAGTCAAACACCCACTTTGGCTCCTATTCCCACTCCTAGGAATCAAAGTTCAAATGAAACTTCTACTTCATCCTCTAGTGCTTCAAATGAACTCCAAGAGTTTATGAAACAATTGCAAAATTTGGGAAATGAGATAGTTACACTCAAGAGGCAGCAGGCCCAAAGCTTTAGACCTTATTATCAGCCTCAAGCTCAACCTAATAGGCAACCATACCAGCCCAATAGTCCACCAATCTAGCTGCAAATCAAAGTCAAGTAAGGCCTCCCGCCAATAGACCATTTCAGCCCTATAACCCCAATGTTGCATCTACTTCTAAATCATTAGTGCCAGTGCAAAACAACATAGCTCAAGAGTATGATTGGTGTTTCCCATGTAATGAACCTCACAACCAATCTATGTGCTTCAATGGTGCTTTGAACCAAGCCTTGATGGTGACAACTACTGGCGTAGAGGGTGAAGTGAGTCAAGAAACAAATCAGCAATAAGGGACATCTCAACAAAACACAACTCCAAATGATACCGCACTTGTGAATTGGCAAGCTGAGGATTTTTGTGGCATGAATCAAACAATTTCTCAGAGTGTAGCAGCTAACACAAGATCAAAGAAGAGGAATATTAGTGAAGGGCAGTCATTGGCTCCAAGTGATCTACAACCTTCCATCACTCCACAAGGTGTTGGTAAGCAAAATATAGTTCCAAACACGCAAGGACAGCCCAAACCACCTTCTAAACAACTCAAATGCCAACTGTTGCTGCCCATGCACAAGAAAGGAATGTGCAGGATAAAGGACAACAAAGAGATGTTTCATCCCCATTTAGCATCATTGATCAAATGAAGAAGACAAATGTGAATATATCAATGTGGGAATCTTTATCCATCCCAGGCCAAAGAGATCTTCTACAAGCTGCCATGAAGAATTGGTCAACTTCGAACCAGCAGGTCCATATGCAAGAGAATGTCCTCACAAATGCTGCTCAGCCTGAAGGGAATCATGGAGGACAACAAGGTAAAGTTTTGAAGCCCCCTCCATTCTATGTTTCATTAATCATTGGGGATAAACTAGTACACAATTGCATGATTGATTCTGGGGCAAGTAGTTCTGTCATGCCCAAGCAAATAGCTGATTAGCTGGGTCTCCAATATGAAGTCATATCAAAGGGGGTAGTGCAATTGGATGGGACAACAGTAACAATGGTGGGAGTGATTAAAGGTTTGAATCTTACCTTGCATGTATGCCCCAACGTTACCGTTTTGCAAGATGTGTCAGTGATAGATATGTTGCCACTCTTTGCCCTATGCTTATCAAGGGATTTCATAGCTAGAATAGGAGGCTACTTATCTGCTGACTGGTTACACATGTTGTTCAGAACGAGATATGGTACTAAGGTCACAATCATATCCTAACCAATTACAAACTTTCACATTGAGCCTCATACTCCAAGACAAATCAATGCCAACTGTTTGGCATTTGATCAAGAAGATTATCCAAGCACAGATGAAGCTAACACCAAAGTTGGAAGCATCCCAGATTTGACTCTTGATGAATGGGCAAGCAAGGTACATGCTTTTGATCCCTACCAAGAAGTAGAAGAATTTGAGCTAGGAGTCTATTGCATACATGAAGAAAACCATCCTATTCCTAGCATCACCAAACCAGACCATAAGGATGACAATGAGGTATGGCAGTTATTTTTCGATGGATCAAGGAGTAGGCAAGGTGCAGGAGGAGGAGTTATGCTTGTTTCACCTCAAGGCATCAAATATTATTCAGCTTTTTGTTTCCATTTTTCCTGTTCAAACAACACAGCTGAATATGAGGCCTTGATTCATGGACTTCATTGGGCCAGGAAAAAGGGCATAAAGAACTTGCAGGTGTTTGGGGATAGCGAGCTAATTGTCAACCAAGTCAGGGGACAACATGCTACAAAGAATGACCTGCTGAAGAACTACAAGAACAGAGGTATGGGACCTCATTGAGGATTTCGAAGCTTTCAACATCGTGTCCATACCCAGGAAGAAAAATGAAGCCACAGATAGGCTCACAACAGTTGGAGCAACGTTTGATGTGGTTGACAACATCAGAAGGGAAAAAACACAACCACATATCCATGTGATTGTGAGGAAAGTAGTTCCAGATAATAACACAAGCTGGCAGGTGTTTGAGAATGATCAACAGATCGTCAATTTTTTGCAAGAAGAGGCTGAATTCTCAGCTAGGAATCAGGACAGACTAGAGCAACAGTACGGGGATCAAGTAGTGCAGCTGCGGACAAACAAGCTTCCCAAGGGTTTAGTAACATTGGAGTCTATCTTCAACCCTAACGACCAGTTCCGTAAGGAAAAGGCTAACATATAGGTCAAGAGAGAAGATTCATAGCCAATTCCGGTTGGGGAAGGAAAAACACTTCAAATTGGTAAAGTGGCCACTGAGCAGGAGAAATCAGATTTCATACAGCTTTGCCAATAATTTCCAGATGTCTTCACTTGGAGCTATGAAGAATTGAGAGGATTCAATCCGAAGTTGGCACAACATACCATAGAATTGGATCCAGATGCTAAGCCCATCAGGCAGAAGCAGAGACCAGTCAACCCTCACATTGAGCCTCTAATGAAGAAAGAGCTAAACAAGCTAATAGAGGCAAGCATTATATTCCCGATCAAGCACTCAAGCTGGGTTGCAAACTTGGTTCCAGTTAGGAAGAAGAGTGGAGAAATTAGGTTGTGTGTGGACTTCTGAGACCTCAATAGGGCATCTCTCAAAGACCATTACCCACTTCCTTCAATGGAACAAATATTGCAAGTGGTGTCTGGTTCAGAGAGATTCTCTCTCCTAGATGGCTACTCAGGGTATAATCAGATAATGGTGAAAGAAGATGACCAGTTTAAGACAACTTTCACCACCAAATGGGGCACCTATGCCTACAAGAAGATGCCATTTGGGCTATCAAATGCTGGAGCCACTTTCCAAAGGGAAATGAATATGGCATTCAAGGGGTTGATCAATAAAATAGTTCTGATATATCTTGACGACATCACTATATTCTCCAAAAATGTAGCGGATCACCTCTTTCATTTGAGACAGGTATTTCAGAGGTGTAGAAGATTTGGGGTATCATTGAATCCCAAAAAATGCATATTCTTGGCTCATGAAGGAAAACTTCTAGGCCATATTGTTTCAAAGGAGGGGTTGACAATTGACCCAGAAAGAGTTGAAGCAATTCGAGCGTTGCCATTGCCAAGTCACAAGAAGGCTCTTCAAAGCTTCTTAGGAAGGATCAATTTTGTCCGCAGGTTTGTTCCAAACTTTGCAGCTCTCGTAAAGCCAATAACGCTGATGTTGAATAAGAGCATGACATTTAAGTGGAAATCTGAAGGCAAGGCAAGTTTTGAGGCAATAAAAGAGGCTATATCTCAAGCTCTGACTCTCATCAATCCAGAATTCTCCAAGGACTTCATGCTATATGCCTTCGGTGGTAGAGACACAATTTCTCCAATCCTGGTATAACAAAACAAAGAGGGATTATAGAAACCAATTGCTTTCTTCAGTCAAGGCTTGGAGGAATACGAAACGAGGTACTCTTTCATTAAAAAGCATGTCCTTGCAATGATTACGAGCTTAAAGAAATTCAAGCACCTAGTCTCAAACAACAAGATCCAATTGTTGGCCTCTCATGCGGGAGTCAAGGACTTCCTTCTAAACAAGGACCTGAATGAGAAATGTGCAGGATGGATCACTCGTGTCATGGAATATGACATTGAAATTAAGGTCACTAAACTAGTACGTGGAAAAGGACTATGTGAATAGTTAACTTTGAGTTAGCGAGTTGAAGCAGGTGATGAAAAAGAGACTGTCTTGGTACTACAGGATGGTCAAGAACAGGAAAATGATGACGTGCCCGCTCCTTGTTGGACTCAGAATATGATACACTTCCTACAGGCAGGCCTATGCCCTCCAGAAATGAGCAAAGCAAAAAGGAGATACTTTAGATTACAAGCCATTCCATATGTGCTTGTTGATGGTGTTTTGTTCAAGAAAGACATCAATGGAGTTCTATTGAGGTGCATTGGGACAGGTCAAACTGAGAGAGTGTTACGAGATTTTCACGATGGATATTCCGGAGGACATTTTGCCCCACGAGTAACAGCTCTCAAGATAATGAAGGCAGGGTATTATTGGCCCACAGTGTTCAGTGACTGCTATACATGGATAAGAAAGTGCAAGAAATGTGCACTCTTCACAGGCAAAGAAAGACTAGCAGCACTTCCATTGCACCCAATTTTGGTTGACCAACCATTTATGCAATGGGGATTGGACTTCATCAAGGTCATCAATCCAAACTCAAGCCAAGGCCACAAGTGGATTCTCATGGCAACGGACTATTTCACCAAGTGGACCAAAGCAGTAGCGCTCAAAGAAGCAAATGAGTCTAACATACTAGACTTTTATGAAGGAATAGTGACTAGGTTCGGTGTGCCAGACCACTATCATATCAGACAATGCATTGGCGTTCATAGGTTTCAAGATTGCAGAATGGGCTGTCAAGAATGGAATCTATTTGAGCACCTCTTCAAATTATTACCCGCAGGGTAATGGACAGGTAGAGTCCACGAACAAGAATTTGCTAAGAATCATCAGAAGGACTCTGGATGAAAACCAAAGGACATGGCATACCAAGCTAAAATCAGTGTTATGGGCTGATAGGATAACACCAAAGAGGTCTATAGGTAATTCTCCCTACAAGTTGGTCTATGGGAAAGAGGCAGTATTGCCTATATCATTAGAATTGCCAGCATTGGAGCTCATGAAGTAGTTGGAGTTGTCTGAGTTCGAACCAATGGAGGCTAGATATGCAGAGTTGATGGAATTGGAAGAAATTAGAGAGCATGCAGTTCAGACGATTGAGAAAGATCAGGCCTTAGTAAAAATATGGTTTGATAAGAAAGCAAGAGCAAGGACCTTCCAGGAAGGGGACCTAGTTCTGAAATGGGATGTAAATCGAGAAAAACCAGGAAGGTATTCCAAGTTTGATGCCATTTGGAGTGGCCCCTACATGGTCACGGGATGTAAGAGTAGTAATTCCTTCCAATTGTCTACATTGGATGGAGAAGAACCCCCAATTCTGGTTAATGGAATCTACCTTAAACATTGCTATTAAAAGGAAAAGGTTCACCCTTGTAAATATTAGCCTAGTTTTCAATTACTCTAAGTGCGGGTACACATTTTCTTGTTGTAGTTAGGTTTCAGTTTCCCTAAGTTCTTCGGCATAGGTTTTGTTGCTCTCAGGTTGAATTTCTATAGTTCAGTGTGCTCTCAGAGAAGGAGTTGTAGTATCAAGATCAGGATCAGATATCAAGTTGGTTTTAGGTTATTGCTTATGACTCCATGCCCAATGGATTGCTAAAAGGCCACTGATCTTCTACCTAGCAGGTAGGTGATCCCATTGAGTCACCAAATTGTTGTATATATCTCCCCCTGGGTAAATATAGACAAATGAAAGAATATGGAAATCAAAGAAACTCAAAACCTGAAATTTATTTGTGCCAAAAGATGTGCCCTGACGCATGTAAGAAAATGTCGACATGTAAATGGATGCGCTCTGGCGCACATCAAAAGGTGTCGACATGCAAAAATTCATGCCTTGGTGCAGGTTTGGGGCGCACATCAGAAGGTGTTGACATGTGAAATGAATTCGTGCACTTGCGCAGGTTGGGGGTGCACATCAGAAGGTGTCGACATGAAAAAATTCATGCCCTGGCGCAGGTTGAGGGTGCACATCAGAAGGTTTCGACATGTAAAAATTCATTCCTTAGCGCAGGTTGGGGGCACACATCAGAAGGTGTCGATATGCAAAAATTCATGCCCTGGCGTAGGTTGGGGGTGCACATCAGAAGGTGTCGACATGTAAAAGTTCATGCCCTAGAACAGGTTGGGGGTGCACATTAGAAGGTGTAGACATACAAAAATTTGCGCCCTGGCGTAGCTTGGGGGGTGCACATCAGAAGGTGTCGACATGCAAAAATGGATTGCACCTAGACGTAGATCGGAAAATTTTGACACCACATTTTCAGTGCCTATGGTGCACTTAAGAGTATGTTGACTTGAGGATGGATGCGCTGAGGTGCACCTTCTGGAGGCACAACATTATGAGTGTTGACACCCCAAACCTGACAGAAAGCAAACCTTGATGCAAATATTCAAATGGCCATAACTTTTCACAGGGAGCTCGGATTCACGCAAGGTTGGACTTTTCGGAAATGCAAAATACAATTCGCCATTTTTTGGGTTTGTTAGGGTTCTCACCTACCACCATAATGAGATGAATTAGATACATCTTGGAGGTAGTTGGGGTAGACTTGGAATTCCGCTCTTTTCCCTCTCTCACTCTTCCTATAAATTATAAGAGGGGGCTTCTTTCTAAAGGTTGGACATTCTTGTTTTGCCCCTCCCTTCTTCTCTTTGGCAGGTGAATTTGTGGAGTTCAAACCTCCCATTTAAAACTGTAATGCAACTTTGCCTCTTGGAATTTTGTAGTGTATTGTATCAATCTTTGGAGCAAATAATGCATATCTGTGGATGATTCTCAACCCTCTCTGTGTTCATTTTCATCCTCTTGATCTTTCACTGCAAATCCGGTTATCTGTGCATGATCTTGCATTGCATTTTAATGGTTTGTGTTTATTGGTAAGATAGGTGTTTCTTCATTCCTCGGTGCATCACCTTTGTTATTTTAGGTTTATTTTTATGCATCTTCTTACCCTGTCTCCTTGGCAAGTTAGATTAGGTTTTTTGAGTAAACCCTCTGCATTTTTATGTGTGCATCTGAATAGAGGAATAGGAACCGACCTTCATCCGGAGAGCTTTCCCGATTCACAAGGTCCCACACTTGGGAAAAGCTCCATGTTATCCAATCGCATTGAGAGTCTCAACCCATCGAGTTGTCTACATTCATGGGTGCTGTGATTTGCCATCAACAGGGCCAATTTTGAAGGCTTGTGGGACAAGTTAAACTTGTCAACAACCTCTTAAATTGATATACCAACCCTACCTATGGGTTGAGTGTTCAAAAATAGACCCCATTATGTGTTTTGGTAAGACAAAAAGGTAAAATATTTATTGCACTTTCTTTCTTGTAATTAATTTTGTCATTAGGGCATGTGGGCTTTCATTGTGTGTGTAAGTAATGTTTCATTTCTCTCACCCATCAAGTTATTGTGTGTTGGAGTTGAGGATGTGTGATCTCACATCCTACATGGAACCACCTCACCCTCCTCTCTTCCTTTTCTATTTATTGAAGTTTTTTTGCTTGTTTGGGGGTTACCTCATTATTTTGTGCTCTTGCATTTTTTGTAGTTAGAGGATTTTGGAGTGCTTGTGGTCTTGGTTGGGGCTTATTGGTGATTTCTTGGGTTTGGAGAAGCTTCGAAATTGATTCTTGGAACAAGCTCTACTATGGAAAGGTATGAGTTTTACTCTTGTTTATGTTATTCCTTTGTTTTGTGTTTGTGTGCTTGTTTTTGTGAGTGTTTGGAATAATTTTTGGGTACCTGGGTAGATTGCCTAAGTGCGGTGTAGGAGGGGACTATGGCGATAATTCATGTAGGGAGGCATAAGAGTTATTTAATGTTTTGGAGGGATTTTGGGTTGGGTGCCCTACCTTGGACAAGGAATTCTTGCATTTCTTACTTGTTCTTGTATGGGGGAGGCATAAGAGGTACTTGAATGAGGCATAAGAGTATGTAGGGGAATTGAGATATGCATTGGAGGGTTTTAAGAAATGATGTATTGTTTCCCCTTTATCTTAATGGGTTTAAGTGTGTCAATTAAAGTTATTTAATCATGTTCTAAACTAATTATAGATGTGACCAAAAGAAGATCATTTATTATACTAGATGGCTCTTGGACTTTGTATTGTAAGTTGAATGCTTGGGATATTGAGTGTTGTACACTCTACCCCTTCATGGAAATTCAAATTTGGCGTTAAGGGCCAATTTTGAAGGCTTGTGGGACAAGTTAAACTTGTCACACACCTCTTAAATTGATATATGAACCCTACCTATGAGTTGAGTGGTCAAAAATAGATCCCATTATGTGTTTTGGGAAGACAAAAAGGTAAAATATTTATTGCACTTTGTTTCTTGTAATTAATTTTGTCATCAAGGCATGTGGGGTTGGATTGTGTGTGTAAGTAATGTGTCATTCCTCTCACCCACCAATTTATTGTGCATTGGGGTTGAGGATTGACTTGTGAGGTGGAGTTGAGGATGTGTCATCTCACATCCTACATGGAGCCACCTCACCCTCCTCTTTCCCTTTTCTATTTATTGAAGTTCTTTTGCTTGTTTGTGGGTTACTTCATTATTTTGTACTCTTGCATTTTTGGTAGTTGGAGGATTTCAGAGTGCTTGTGGTCTTGGTTGGGACTTGTTGGTGATTGCTTGGGTTTGGAGAAGCTTAGAAATTGATTATTCGAACAAGCTCTACTATGGAAAGGTATGAGCTTTACTCTTGCTTATGTTATTCCTTTGTTTTGTCTTTGTGTGCTTGTTTTTGTGTGTGTTTGGAATGATTTTTGGGTGCCTAGGTAGATTGCCCAAGTGTGGTGTAGGAGGGAACTTTGGAGAGAATTCATTTAGGGAGGCATAAGAGTTATTTAATGTTTTCGAGGGAGTTTGGGTTCGGTGCCCCACCTTGGACAAGGAATTCTTACTTTTCTTACTTGTTTTGTATGGGGAGGCATAAGAGGTACTTGAAGGAGGCAAAAGAGTATGTAGAGGAATTGATATATGTATTGGAGGGTTTTAAGAAATGATGTGTTCTTTCCCCTTTATCTTAATGGGTTTAAGTGTCTCAATTAAATTTATTTAATCATGTTCTAAACTAATTATAGATGTGACCAAAAGAAGATCGTTTATTATACTAGATGGCTCTTGGACTTTGTGTTGTAAGTTGAGTGCTTGGGATCTTGAGTGTTGTACACTCTACCCCTTCATGGAAATTCGAATTTGGCCTTAAGGGCCAAATTTGAAGTTTTGTGGGATTAGTTAAACTTGTCACACACCTCTTAAATTGATATACCAACCCTACCTATGGGTTGAGGGGTCAAAAATAGACCCCATTATGTGTTTTGGGAAGACAAAAAGGTAAAATATTTATTGCACTTTTTTCCTTGTAATTAATTTTGTCCTTAGGGCATGTGGGCTTGGATTGTGTGTGTAAGTAATGTGTCATTCCTCTCACCCACCAATTTATTGTGCGTTGGGGTTGAGGTTTGACTTGTGAGGTGGAGTTGAGGATGTGTGATCTCACATCCTACATGGAACCACCTCACCCTACTCTCTTCCTTTTCTATTTATTGAAGTTTTTTTGCTTGTTTGGGGGTTACCTCATTATTTTGTGCTCTTGCATTTTTTGTAGTTAGAGAATTTTGGAGTGCTTGTGGTCTTGGTTGGGGCTTGTTGGTGATTTCTTGGGTTTGGAGAAGCTTCGAAATTGATTCTTGGAACAAGCTCTACTATGGAAAGGTATGAGTTTTACTCTTGTTTATGTTATTCCTTTGTTTTGTGTTTGTGTGCTTGTTTTTGTGAGTGTTTGGAATAATTTTTGGGTACCTGGGTAGATTGCCTAAGTGCGGTGTAGGAGGGGACTATGGCGATAATTCATGTAGGGAGGCATAAGAGTTATTTAATGTTTTGGAGGGATTTTGGGTTGGGTTCCCTACCTTGGACAAGGAATTCTTTCATTTCTTACTTGTTCTTGTATGGGGGAGGCATAAGAGGTACTTGAAGGAGGCATAAGAGTATGTAGGGGAATTGAGATATGCATTGGAGGGTTTTAAGAAATGATGTATTGTTTCCCCTTTATCTTAATGGGTTTAAGTGTGTCAATTAAAGTTATTTAATCATGTTCTAAACTAATTATAGATGTGACCAAAAGAAGATCATTTATTACACTAGATGGCTCTTGGACTTTGTGTTGTAAGTTGAGTGCTTGGGATCTTAAGTGTTGTACACTATACCCCCTTCATGGAAATTCAAATTTGGCCTTAGGGGCCATTTTTTAAGGCTTGTGGAAGAAGTTAAACTCTGTCACACACCTCTTAAATTGATATACAAACCCTAATTATGGGTTGAGTGGTAAAAAATAGACCCCATTATGTGTTTTGCGAAGAAAAAAAGGTAAAATATTTATTGCACTTTCTTTCTTGTAATTAATTTTTTCATTAGGGCAGTGTGGGCTTGGATTGTGTGTGTAAGTAATGTGTCATTCTTCTCACCCACCAATTTATTGTGCGTTGGGGTTAAGGTTTGTCTTGTGAGGTGGAGTTGAGGATGTGTGATTTGACATCCTACATGGAGCAACCTCACCCTCCTCTCTTCCATTTTCTATTTATTTAAGTTATTTTACTTGTTTGGTGGGTTACTTCATTATTTTGTGCTCTTGAATTTTTTGTAGTTAGAGGATTTCAGAGTGCTTGTGCTCTTGGTTGGGGCTTCTCGGTGATTGCTTGGGTTTGGAGAAGCTTCGAAATTGGTTCTTGGAACAAGCTCTACTATGGAAAGGTATGAGCTTTACTCTTGCTTATGTTATTCCTTTGTTTTGTGTTTGTGTGCTTGTTTTTGTGAGTGTTTGGAATGATTTTTGGGTGCCTAGGTAAATTTTCTAAGTGTGATGTAGGAGGGGACTATGGTGAGAATTCATGTAGGGAAGCATAAGAGTTATTTAATGTTTTGGAGGGAGTTTGGATTGGGTGCTCCACCTTGGACAAGGAATTCTTGCATTTCTTACTTGTTTCTTGTATGGGGGAGGCATAAGAGGTACTTGAAAGAGGCATAAGAGTATGTAGGGGAATTGAGATATGCATTGGAGGGTTTTAAGAAATGATGTGTTCTTTCCCCTTTATCTTAATGGGTTTAAGTCTCTCAATTAAAGTTATTTAATCATGTTCTAAACTAATTATAGATATGACCAAAAGAATATCATTTATTATACTAGATGGCTCTTGGAATTTATGTTGTAGGTTGAGTGTTTGGGATCTTGAGTGTTGTACACTCTACTCCCTTCATGGAAATTCGAATTTGGCCTTAAGGGCCAAATTTGGAAGGCTTGTGGGACAAGTTAAACTTGTCACACACCTGTTAAATTGAGATACCAACCCTACCTATGGGTTGAGTGGTCAAAAATAGACCCCATTATGTGTTTTGGGAAGAAAAAAAAGGTAAAATATTTATTGCACTTTCTTTCTTGTAATTAATTTTTTCATTAGGGGGTGTGGGCTTGGATTGTGTGTGTAAGTAATGTTTCATTCCTCTCACCCACCAATTTATTGTGCATTTGGGTTGAGATTTTACTTGTGAGGTGGAGTTGAGGTTGTGTGATGTCGCATCTTACATGGAGCCACCTCACCCTCCTCTCCCCCTTTTCTATTTATTGAAGTTTTTTTTGCTTGTTTGGGGGTTACTTCATTATTTTCTGCTCTTGCATTTTTTGGGAGTTAGATGATTTTTGAGTGCTTTTGGTCTTGCTTAGAGATTTTTGGTGATTTCTTGGGTTTGGAGAAGCTACAAAATATGATTCTTGGAACAAGATATACTATGGAGAGGTAGGATCTTTACTCTTACTTATGTTATTCCTTTATTTTGTGTTTGTGTTCTTCTTTTTTGTGAGTGTTTGGAATGCTTGTTGGGTGCTTGGGTAGATTTATCTAAGTGCACTGATGTAGGAGGGGAATGTGGAGAGAATTCATGTAGGGAGGCATAATAATTATTTCATGTCTTTGGAGGGAGTCTTGGGTTGGGTGGTCCACCTTAGATAAGGAATGCTTGCATTTCTTACATGCTCTTGTATGGGGGAGACATAAGAGGTACTTGAAGGAGGCATAAGAGTATGTAGGGGAATTGAGATATGCATTGGAGGTTTTTAAGAAATGATGTGTTCTTTCCCCTTTATCATAATGGGTTTAAGTGTCTCAATTAAATTTATTTAATCATGTTCTAAACTAATTATAGATGTGACCAAAAGAAGATCGTTTTGTTACACTAGATGGCTCTTGGACTTTGTGTTGTAAGCTGAGTGCTTGGGATCTTTAGTGTTGTACACTATACCCCTTCATGGAAATTCAAATTTGGCCTTAGGGGCCAATTTTGAAGGCTTGTGGGAGAAGTTAAACTTGTCACACATCTCTTAAATTGATATACCAACCCTAATTATGGGTTGAGTGGTCAAAAATAGATCCCATTATGTGTTTTGGGAAGACAAAAAGGTGAAATATTTATTGCACTTTCCTTCGTGTAATTAATTTTTTCATTAGGGAGTGTGGGCTTGGATTGTGTGTAAGTAATGTGTCATTCTTCTCACCCACCAATTTATTGTGCGTTGGGGTTAAGGTTTGTCTTGTGAGGTGGAGTTGAGGATGTGTGATCTGACATCCTACATGGAGCCACCTCACCCTCCTCTCTTCATTTTCTATTTATTTAAGTTATTTTACTTGTTTGGTGGTTACTTCATTATTTTGTACTCTTGCATTTTTTATAGTTAGAGGATTTTGGAGTGCTTGTGGTCTTGGTTAGGGCTTGTTGGTGATTTCTTAGGTTTGGAGAAGCTTCGAAATTAATTCTTAGAACAATATCTACTATGGAAAGGTATGAGCTTTACTCTTGCTTATGTTATTCCTTTGTTTTGTGTTTTTGTGTGTGTTTGGAATGATTTTTGGGTGCCTAGGTAGATTGCCTAAGTGTTGTGTAGGAGGGGACTATGGGGAGAATTCATGTAGGGAGGCATAAGAGTTATTTCATGTTTTGGAGGGAGTTTGGGTTGGGTGGCCCACCTTGGACAAGGAATTCTTACATTTCTTACTTGTTCTTGTTTGGGGGAGGCATAAGAGGTACTTGAAAGAGGCATAAGAGTATGTAGGGGAATCGAGATATGCATTGGAGGGTTTTAAGAAATGATGTGTTCTTTCCCCTTTATCTTAATGGGTTTAAGTGTCTCAATTAAAGTTATTTAATCATGTTCTAAAATAATTATAGATATGACCAAGAAGATCATTTATTATACTAGATGGCTCTTGGACTTTATGTTGTAAGTTGAGTGTTTGGGATCTTGAGTGTTGTACACTCTATCCCTTGATGGAAATTCGAATTTGGCCTTAAGGGAAAATTTTGAAGGCTTGTGGGACAAGTTAAACTTGTCACACACCTCTTAAATTGAGATACCAACCCTACCTATGGGTTGAGTGGTCAAAAATAGACCCCATTATGTGTTTTGGGAAGAAAAAAAGGTAAAATATTTATTGCACTTTCTTTCTTGTAATTAATTTAGTCATTAGGGGGTGTGGGCTTGGATTGTGTGTGTAAGTAATGTTTCATTCCTCTCAGCCACCAATTTATTGTGCATTTGGGTTGAGATTTTACTTGTGAGGTGGAGTTGAGGTTGTGTGATGTCACATCCTACATGGAGCCACCTCACCCTCCTCTCCCCCTTTTCTATTTATTGAAGTTTTTTGGCTTGTTTGGGGGTTACTTCATTTTTTTCTACTCTTGCATTTTTTGGGAGTTACGGGATTTTGGAGTGCTTGTGGTCTTGCTTAGAGCTTTTTGGTGATTTCTTGGGTTTGGAGAAGCTACAAAATATATTCTTGGAACAAGATCTACTATGGAAAGGTAGGAGATTTACTCTTACTTATGTTATTCCTTTATTTTGTGTTTGTGTGTGTCTTTTTTGTGAGTGTTTGGAATGATTGTTGGGTGCTTGGGTAGATTTCTTAAGTGCACTATTGGAGGGGAATATGGGGAGAATTCATGTAGGGAAGCATAATAATTATTTCATTCTTTGGAGGGATCTTGGGTTGGGTGGCCCACCTTGGATAAGGAATGCTTGCATTTCTTACTTGTTCTTGTATGGGGGAGACATAAGAGTATGTGGGAGACATAAGAATATGTAGGGGAATTGAGATATGCATTGGAGGGTTTTAAGGTGAGCACTCATTTCCCATTGGGAGACATAAGTGGCCTCCCCATAGGTTCTTGCTCCTTTGGATTTCATTTTTTAAGCCTTGTTTGTTTTGTTGTTATTCCTTCTTATGTTTATAGTTTGCATTGAATGTGCATTTGGAATGGTTGTGTGATACTTGGTTTGTGATGTGGAAGCTTCTTGTTGCCATGTGTTAAAATAACCTCTCATTTTAATGTGGTTGGAGCTCGGGGGCCAATGAGGAGGATGGATTCTTCTCCTCATTAGATTTTATGATTGGGTTGAGAGTGTTGTCTCTCCCCCCATTTTGTTATGGATCAAGAAAATAATGAAGGAGCTCTCTTGGTGGTGTTGGGATACTTGGAGCTTTTTTTGGAGTCCTTAAAATATCTTTCTTGTAAAAAACTTTTGGTTATTCCCAATTAGAGTGGAGAAACTTATAATATTGCATTTCATTTTAGCTTACATTCTTGTATATTTTTCCTAGTTAAAATGGAAGACATTGTATAAATCTTGTGAAGAAAAGTTATATTCATTTTTGGATGTCAAGATTTTTTTCTTGTAGAAAAAGGAAAACAAGATGGTGTTGTAAAGTTAGTCTTGTGAAATAGAAAAGAATGTTATTATCTTTATTTTAAGTTCTAGTTGTTTGTGAGAAAAGAAATTCCTTATTTTTTATTAAAAGATGAGCTATACTCAATGGAAAAGAAAGTTACTTTCATTATGAAGTTGTATTATTGTAAACAAGGAAGAAGAAATGTAGAAATTTGTAAGATGTTAAAAATGTATGTATAGTAAACTTGAATATAGAGCAAAGTTTATTTTACATAATTTTGTATGTATATATATATATATATATATATATATATACACATATATGTATATGTATACATATATGTATATATATGTATAAATTGTAGTGAAAATGAAAGAGACAACAAATTTGAAGTGTATTGTTATTTGGGAATGTTGCTTTTGTAGTAAGAAAAATAACAATGTGGAAGTAGATATAAATATTTTATTTTACTCTTGGCATTCAAAGAAAATTAGTTGAACATAATGGAAAATGATCTTGTAAGTAGTTGTAATTTTATTGGAATAGATGATGCTTTAAAATGAGTATCTTTACCTAAGAAATAAATAAATGGAACTAAACCTTGCAAATGAAAAACTTAGACATGTAAAATTTGGTTTAGAATGTATTTTGGAACATTTTAGTAACTTTTGATTTTGTGAAAATCTCAGTTTTTAGATCATAACCACGGCTCAGGCATGGCAGCGGTCTTAGAACCACCACTCCATACGGCAATGATTCATGGTTTGTCACCCAGGTAGGGCAGTGGTCCCAAGGCCGCCGGCCTACTCTAGGCGGTAGTTCTGTCACTTACGACAAAACTTATCGGATCCACACCTGTGTAATTTTTAACTGGTATATACTAATTTTAAAGTTAAGAAATTACCAAAAATCAAATAATGCTCAAATATTATTGTATAAAATAATTAAACCTACAAATGGTAATTAAATAAATCTTTTCTCATTTACATTCATGGGGATAGGGTTTTCCCTAAATAGAGAACCCCAAATACAAATAGTCTTGAAATAAAACCAGATTGGTAAAGGAAACCCTTTCAATCCTTGAATGGGAGAAATTACAAAAATAAAACTACAATCTAATCTAATCTAAGCTTGATATCCTTAGAGACTCCTTCATAGTTCTTCCTCTCTTGCTCTCGTGGCTTCCTTCTCTCTAACCTACAATTTTAACAAAAGAAAATAGACCAAATGAGGAGAATAGGGTAAGAAGAGGTTTTAATAAGAGTGCTTAAGAATTTTTAGGGTTAGTTTGGAACCCTAGGATCTAGTGGTCAAGATTGATTTCATCTAAGGGTGGAAGATCAACCCTACTTTTGTTTGGTAGGAATATATATTTTATAGATATTTAAATTAACCCTTAAGGGTATGTATAGATAAGTGAATGGGGTCATTTAATTGCCTTTGGGTGCAAAGTATTTATTAGTTCTTAGTATGCCTTAGGAAATTAATGGACATAACTTCCAGCAAATAGGATAAGGAAACTAAAATAAGTTAGTATAAGGCTAACCTTTTGGATTGAACATTAACTAAAGAAGAGAAAACATTTAACCAAGTAAATTAAATTAGGGCACCTTACTAAGTAACTTTTAATTAATTAACCTTAGAGGTAAAGTAATTTTAATATTTTAATTATTTAACTAGACCTGGCCTATCAATCATAAAGTTGAGTTTAGTGGTGTAAGCTAATTTAATGTACCCTAAAGGTTAACACCCTTGTAACTTTTATAACTTCAACAAAAAAATATTAGTCATAATTTTCAGGTTAAGTGTTGGGTTTTAACAAGTTCCTAGAACATCATTTTAGCAGGCGTTACACTTGTTATCAGAACCGTGGGTTCAAATCTTGGACCCTTGGGCACACTAGAAAACATGAGGCATGAATATTTAACATAGCACAAATTTGTTTTCTTTTAAACCAAGAAAATTGCACTACTTGATAATTGTATAATTGTAGAAAACATAGAAAACTAGAAAATAGACCTAAAATGATGATCTAACTCTCACCTTGGTCTGTGTAGGAGGCGCGGACCAGACGAGGGGTCCTTTCAAATAGACCTAGATATACCACCTCCAGAGCAGGTGGTAGTAACCATTCTACCTCAGATTTTATAGACGCTTCAGGACATTAATGTCACTATACATGGAGGGTCCTTGGGAGGATAACTTGCTAGACATGACATGGAGCCATCAATGGAGGCCCATGCATCCCCTCAACATAGCGAGGAGTATAGGGCAAAGAACTTTCATGTGAAGTCGGCTAGGAAAGAGTCACCACAGAGAGGGAATGGAGACAAGATTTCAGGATATAGGGACAGATCTCAGAGCCCTAGACAGAAGGAGGAGCATGCAGAGAGACCTAGGGGTCATCAGTTGTCAGCTGCAGAAAATATCAGGGAGATCATGAAGTTGCAACCATCTCACTATTTGGGAGATACAATTGTTTTTTAGGAAGAGACCTGGTTGGTGAACTTGAGTGGATGCTTCAAGCTCTGCCCTTATACTAGTAACACGAAAGCTCATGTTGTGATCCATATTTTGAGGGATGGAGCAAGAGTCTGATGGAGGACCGAGGAGCAGAAGCTCCACATTAACTCAGAGACAATTACCTGGGAGCTATTTAAGGATCATTTCAGGAGAAGGTATTTGCCTAGGAGGTTTATTCAGCAGAGGATAGACAATTATCATGACCTCTGTCAGGCATATATGAATGTAGCCGAGTATAAGAGTCAATTTCTAGACTTACACCTATATGTCAACTATATGCAGAATGAGCAGGTATGGATTCATAGGTTCATTAGTGGCATGAATTTTGATTTGGGTGGTGTGGTACACATTCACTACCCGCAAGCTTTAGAAGAGGCCTTAAAGAATGCCTATATTACAGAGGAGACATGGGGGAAGACGCAGCAGGATACAAACAGAGTTTAGAGCCGCATCCAGCAGATGAAGGATGGAAAATCGAGGGGGTTAGTTCCTCCTCTATGTGGTGGACATGGTTTAGGATAGTCTTCATTTAGGCTACCACAGCAGCCACCTCAGTAGTAGCAGCAACAATAGCATACTTACCTACCTTATCGACCTCCTCAGATATTTGACACACAGAGGGGACGGAGTATGGGGCCTCCTTCTAGGGGACCCATCAGGACACAGGGTGCACTAAGAGCTCAGTCAGTAGGAGCTCACCAGCAAAGACCTTAACAGTCCATAGCCGGGTCCTCAGGATCCACAACTCAGACCTCTAGAGTACCGGTTGGAGCTACATCTCACTGGAGAGGACCAGATAGCTGCTATGGTTATGGCCTTGCTAGACATCATATGAGGGAGTTCCCCCAGAACCTTGGTAACAAGGGTAAGATGCAAATCTTAGAGGACACTATTGGAGATATGGGATAGAGCCATCAGATATACGTAATGGTCGAGAACTATTAGGCTAAGCACCAGAGTACTGTGATAGAGACGACATCTAGTATTAGTGGTATTTCTGCCTCTATACTATTTGAATCCTGTTCGTCTGATTCTTTTATTGCACCATCCTTAGTAGAGCGTTACAGGGTGGTTGCAATTAGGAATGGTCATAGTTAGGATGTTTTGATGGCTTCTGGAGCCAAAATTTATGTAGAATCCTTAGTTAAGGAGTGTCTAGTGGATTTGGGACCCTTCACCACTACCTCGGATCTTCATATACTTCATCTAGGTTCATACAGAGTCATCTTGGGCATGGAATGGTTGTCTACACAAAGAGCTAGAGTGGACTGTTACCATAAGAATATTGCTTGTAAAAATTATCTAGGAGTTGATTAAGTGATAACGGGAGTTGGGAGGCCCGTTTCCATTCACACCATCTCTGCCATATAACTTAAGCATTGTGTGAAATGAGGTTGTCAGATGTATGTTATTACAGTTAGTGACAGACCTGAGGATGGGTCTAGTGGACCATCCCTTGATGACCATCACATTTTAAGAGAGTTTCCTACTATTTTTCTAGGGGAGTTACCAGGATTACCTCCCCCACGTGAGATAGATTTCTGCATAGATCTAGTTCCAAGCGCAAATCCTATCTCACGAGAACCTTATCAGATGACTACCCCTGAGCTATGTGAGATCAAGTTACAAATTGAGGACCTTCTGGAGAAATGCCTAATCCATCCTAGTGTATCCCCTTGGGGTGCACCAGTGATTTTCGTAAAGAATAAGGATGGATCTCTATGGTTGTGTATTGATTACTACCAGCTGAACAAAGTAACAATCAAGAATTGATACCCCCTTCCACACATTGATGATTTATTTGATCATATGAAGGGTGCTACAGTTTTCTCCAAGATATAACTTAAGTCAGGGTATCATCAGCTGAGGATCACGGAGGTATATATTCATAAGACTATCTTCCGTACGAGCTATGACCACTATGAGTTCACAGTGGTACCTTTTGGTCTGACGAATTCCCCCACAGTGTTCATGAGATTGATGAATGAGGTATTCAAGAAATTTTTTGATCACTTCATGCTCATCTTCCTTTAAGGAATTATGATTTACTCACGTACGTGTGAGGAGCATGAGGATCATCTTCACCAGGTTCTTCAATGTCTTCGTGAGAAACATCTTTACAGGAACTTGGAGAAGTGTGCATTCTTTCAGAAAGAGGTGTAGTATTTAGGCCACATAATTTCTGGGGAAGGAATGACAATCAATCCTTCCAAGATTAGAGCTATCATGGATTGGCTAGCACCCACTAGTGTGACCGAGGTGCACAAATTTATGGGTTTGGAAGGATATTATAGGAGATTTATTCAAAAAAAAATTTGGATTGTGCACCCCATCACTTCCCTTCAGTAGAAAGGGAAGAAGTTTGTATGGTTAGACAGATGTGAGCAGGGCTTTAGGACATTGAAGGAATGTCTCATGACAATGCCTATTCTTGTAGTGCTAGATCCTTTGGATGAGTTCTATGTTTGCACAGATGCTTCTTTGGCATGACTTGGAGGCATGTTGATGTAGGAGGGTAGAGTAATTTCTTTTGAGTCTTGAAAACTCAAGGATTATGAGATCAATTATTTGACTCATGATTTTGAGCTTGCAATAGTTGTGCTCACCTTGGTGCAATGGAGATACTTCCTCCTTAGCTATATATTTACACTCAGGACTGATCACTTGAGTCTTCGCCACCTCTTCACGTAGCGCAATCTCAACGCTCGTCAATAGCATTGGATGGAGTTGCTTTGTGAGTACGATATGGAGATAGAGATTGTAAATGGGAAGGAGAATGTGGTTGTAGGTGCCTTGAGTAGAAAAATACATGTGGCTATGGCTACTTTAGTGGGTACATATTTGCAGAGTAGGATTTTGTAGTAGCTTCCTCATGACAGTTTATACCTAGCAGCCAGAGAAGAAATTGAGTCTCAGAGACCCCTTAAGGGGAGATTTTTTGGATTTTAATTAGAGGCAGATGGTCTTATCAGAAACAGAGGTTGTATATATGTTCCTAGATATGGAGGCTTGAGACAGGACATTTTGAAAGAGGCTCATCATGCACCTTATTCATCCCATCCCAGGGTGAAGAAGATACACGCCACTTTGAGATAGTTGTACCATTGGAGGGGACTTAGGAGAGACATGGCTCAGTTTGTGTCACGTTATTTAGAGTGTCAACAGGTGAAGGTAGAGCATCAACATCTAGTTGGAATTATTTTTCCTCATGCTATACCAGAGTGGAAATAGGACACCATTTCCATGAACTTCATTGTTGGGTTACCGACGTCAAGATACCACCATGATGCCATCATGGTCAAGGTGGATAAATTGACGAAAGTGACTCATTTTTCTCCAGTGAAGACTGCATACACATCTCGTGCAGTGACACAAGTATATCTTGATGAGATTGTTAGGTTAAATGGGATTCCATGGAAGATCATTTCTGACTGCGATCCTTTATACACTTCCCACTTCTGGACCACCAAGTAGCCTGCTCTCGGGATAAGGATCAATTTCAATACAACATATCTCCCTGAGACAGATGGACAGACTGAGCGGGTGAATCAGATCCTGAACGTCATGCTTAGTATGTACGTTATGGATTGTTTAGGATGTCAGGCTGTTGTTAGAGGATTTTATAGTGCTTGTGGTCTTGGTTGGAGCTTGTTGGTGATTGCTTGGGTTTGGAGAAGCTTGGAGATTTATTCTTGGAAAAATCTCTACTATGGACAGGTAGGATCTTTACTCTTTCTTATGCTATTCCTTTATTTTGTGTTTGTGTGCTTATTTTTTGTGAGTGTTTAGAATGCTTGTTGGGTTCTTGGGTAGATTATCTAAGTGTGGTGTAAGAGGGGACTATGGGGAGAATTTATGTAGCGAGGCATAAGAGTTATTTCATGCTTTGGAGGGAGTTTGGGTTGGGTGCCCCACCTTGGACAAGGAATACTTGCATTTCTTACTTGTTCTTATATGTGGATGGCATAAGAGTATGATGGAGGCATAAGAGTATGTGGGAGGCATAAGAGTATGTAGGGGAATTGAGATATGCATTGGAGGATTTTAAGAAATGATATGTTCTTTCCCCTTTATCTTAATGGGTTTAAGTGTCTCAATTAAAGTTAATTAATCATGTTCTAAACTAATTATAGATGTGACCAAAAGAAGATCATTTATTAGAATATATGGCTCTTGGATTTTGTGTTGTAAGTTGAGTTCTTGGGATCTTGAGTGTTGTACACTCTACCCCTTCATAGAAATTCGAATTTGGCCTTAAGGGCCAATTTTGAAGGCTTGTGGGACAAGTTAAACTTGTCCCACACCTCTTAAATTGCTATACCAACCATACCTATGGGTTGAGGGGTCAAAAATAGACCCCATTATGTGTTTTGGGAAGAGAAAAAGGTAAAATATTTATTGCACTTTCTTTCTTGTAATTAATTTTATCCTTAGGGGGTGTGGGCTTGGATTGTGTGTGTAAGTGATGTGTCATTCCCCTCACCCACCAATTTATTGTGCGTTGCGGTTCAGGTTTGACTTGTGAGGTGGAGTTGAGGATGTGTGATGTCGAATCCTACATGAAGCCACCTCACACTCCTCTATCCCTTTTCTATTTATTGAAGTTTTTTTGTTTGTTTGGGGGTTACTTCATTATTTTGTGCTCTTACATTTTTTTGGAGTAAAAGGATTCTGGAGTGCTTATTGTCTTTGTTGGAGCTTGTTGGTGATTGGTTGGGTTTGGAGAATCTTGGAAATTGATATTTAGAAAAATCTCTACTATGGAAAGGTAGGAGCTTTACTCTTGCTTATGTTATTCTTTTATTTTTTCTTTGTGTGCTTGTTTTTTTTTTTGAGTGTTTGGAATGCTTGTTGGGTGTTTGGGTAGATTTCTTAAGTGTGGTTTAGGAGGGGAATATGGGGAGAATTCATGTAGGGATGCATAATATTTATTTCATGTTTTGGAGGGATTTTGGGTCTGGTGCCCCACCTTAGATAAGGAATGCTTGCATTTATTTATTGTTCTTGTATGGGGGAGGCATAAGAGTATGAGGGAGGCTTAAGAGTATGTGGAAGGCATAAGAGGTACTTGAGGGAGGAATAAGAGTATGTAGGGGAATTGAGATATGTAGTGGAGGTTTTTTAGGTGGGCACCCATTTCCCATTGGGAGGCATAAGTGGCCTCTCCATAGGTTCTTTATCCTTTGGCTTTCATTTTTTAAGCCTTGTTTGTTTTGTTGTTATTCCTTCTTGTGTTTGTAGTTTGCGTTGAATGTACATTTAGAATGGTTGTGAATTAATTGGTTTGTGATGTGGAATATTTTTGTTGCCATGTGTTGGAATCACCTCTCATTGTAATGTGGTTGGGGCTTGGGGGCCAATGAGGAGGATGACTTCTCCTCCTCATTGGATATTTTTGTTGGGTGGAGAGTGTTGCCTCTCCCCCCATTTTTTTTTGGATCAAGAAAATCATGAAGGAGCTCTCTTGTTGGTGATTGGAACCTTGAAGCTTTTGTTGGATTTCTTAAAAATTTCTTCTTGTGAAAAGTCTTTTTGTTATTCCCACTTAGAGTGGAGGAACTTGTAATATTGCATTTCATTTTAGCTTACATTCTTGTATAAATTTCCCACTTAAAGTGGAAGAAATTGTATAAATCTTGTGAAGAAAAGTTATATTCATTTTTGGATGTCAAGCTTTTTTTCTTGTAGAAAAAAGGGGAAAAAAATGGTGTTGTAAAGTTAGTCTTGTGAAATAGAAAAGAAAGTTATTGTCTTTATTTGAAGTTTTAATTGTTTGTGAGAAAAGAAATTCCTTTTTTTTTTTAATTAAAAAAAAGATCTATACTCAATGGAAAAGAAAGTTACTTTCATTGTGAAGTTGTATTATTGTAAACAAGGAAGAAGAAATGTAGAAATTTGTAAGATGTTAAAAATGTACGTATAGTAAACTTTAATATAGAGCAAAGTTGATTTTAAATACTTTTGTATATATATAAATTGTAGTGAAAATGAAAGAGAACAAATTTTAGGTGTATTGTTATTTGGGAATGTTGATTTTGTAGTAAGAAAAATAACAATGTGGAAGTAGATATACATATTTTATTTTACTCTTGGAATTCAAAGAAAATTATTTGAACAAAATGGAAAATGATCTTGTAAGTAGTTGTACTTTTATTGGAATAGATGATGCTTTAAAATGATTATCTTTACCTAAGAAATAAATAAATGGAACTTAACCCCTCAAATGAAAAATTTAGACATTTAAAATTTGGTTCAAAATGTATTTTGGAATATTTTCGTAACATTTGATTTTGTGAAAATCTCATTTTTTAGGTTCTGTTTCTAAGAAACAGGACCTCCGCCCTGTGTAGAGTAACAGTCTCGTAACCACTGATTAGGCAAGGTGGTGGTCTTAGAACCGCCACTTTGTAAGGTAGCAGTTCATGGTTTGTCACCTAGGTAGTGCGGTGGTCCCACGACCGCCATCCTACTTTGGGTGGAAGTTCTGTCACTTATGAAAAAACTTCTCGGATCCACGCCTGTGTAAATTTTTAACTGGTATATAATAATTTTCAAGTTGTAAGTTTAACTAAGAAATTACCAGCAATCAAATAATGATCAAATTTTATTGTATAAAACAGCTAAACCTACAATGTGTAATTAAACACATTCTTTCTCATTTACATTCATGGGGATACGGTTTTCCCCAAATAGAGAACCCCAAATACAAATAGTCTTGAAATAAAACCAGATTGGTAAAGGAAAACCTTTCAATCCTTGAATAGGAGAAATTACAACAATACAACTACAATCTAATCTAATCTAAGCTTGATCTCTTTACTCCCCCATAGTTCTTCCTCTCTTGCTCCCATGGCTTCCTTCTCTCCAACCTATAATTTTAACAAAAGAAAATAGACCAAATGAGCATAATAGGGTAAGAAGAGGTTTTAATAAGAGTGCTTAAGGATTTTTAGGGTTAGTTCAAAACCCTAGGATCTAGTGGTCAATATTAATTTGATCTAAGGGTGGAGGATCAACCACACTTTTGTTTGGTAGGAGTATGTATTTTATAGATGTTTAAATTAACCCTTAAGGGTATGTGTAGATGGGTTAATGGGGCCATTTAATTTCCTTGGGGTGCAAAGTCTGTATTAGTTCTTAGTATTCCTTAGGAAATTAATGGAAAGGACTTCAGACAAATAGGATAAGGAAACTAAAAAAAGTTATTATAACGTAAACCTTTTAGATTGAACATTAATTAAAGAAGAGAAAACATTTAACCAAGTAAATTAAATTAGGGCACATTACTAAGTAAATTTTTTAGTGGTGTAAGTTAATTTAATGTACCCTAAGGGTTAACACCCTTGTAAATTTTATAACTTAAACAAAAAAAAATTAGTCAAAATTTTTGGGTTATGTGTTGGATTTTAATGTGTTCCTAGAACGTCGTTTTAGCGGGCGTTCCATAGAGTGTACACAAATTTGTCTAAATATGATTACTTGGTCATTTTTTCATCTTCCCCCCACCCCCACCACCTCTCTGTTGTCCCTATTCTAAAAAATTCATGGAGTTCATATTCAGTGTATTAAATGTGCCCTTGTTTATGTTCTAGAAGTGTTTTGAACTACACTGCATATATAATTCATTTAAAATATTGTAAAATTGCCTCTATATTAGTTTGTACCTATGAAAATTGGTGCTTAGCTATTCATTGATCAATTTATAATCTCGTTGAAAATAGGGTTGTTTTTTATGGAACTAATTGAATAAGTATAGATATATTTAGTTTTATTAACTTCTTTTTCACTTTTTTGTAGGGAATTTTTGATTCTCTTTCTCCTGCAGTAAAGAAGAGAGTGTCATCTCTAAACTAACTTCAGGTGGGTTTCAATATTGATTGAATTATTTATTAATTTGTTTTGTTTATTGTATGTTATGGATTAAAAAATTATTGTAGAGTGCTTTCATGTTATTTGATTTTGATTGTTACATTTATATTTAGACTCCAATCCTTTTTCTAAAGTGACATGTGGGGGCATGTGCCTTCATCAATGACAAGATTCGTTATGTGTTGAGGGACTTGTTCCCCAATGAGGCCATTTCAAAGCGTCCCAACTTGGATGTTAGACTGATCATTGATAAGGATTTTTAAGTTGTCCATCATACCTAAAAACATCTTCTAGAACTAACATACATCTTTTCCCTCTCCCTACAATGAGACTGACATTAACTATGTCTCGCTCGTAGAGGGAAGAAGAGTTTAAATGTCTTCAATGTGTTGTTAATGTTTTACATTGCAGGAAACCAAAACCACCTAAAACAGTGATAGCTGAAATGATCAGAGATCGCCTCCACTTGATGCCAACATCCCCAATTTTTCTCTCCAAAATCCGAACAATTGGAGATCATTCATGAGGCTTCTGCTTGATTTATGATTCTAATGAAAATTCATTGCAATATGAACCACCCCACAAATTGAGGAGAATGGGAAATCCTATCGAGGCATCTACAACTAGACAAAAATACAAGAAACATGCAAAGAAAAATGCACAAGTAAAAAACTAGAAATTTGATTTTAAAAAATAGATTGTAGTGGTTAGTTTATAAGTGTTTTTGAAAAAAACTGTAACTTGTTCCAAATAATTCCATGTATGTATTATGGCAGTATATATCTGACATGTTGGTCATCAAAAAGGACTCCAAGGAGAACAACAGTCAGGGGACAAGATCTCCCTTCTCTTTAGTGGGAGAGGTTCCCTTATTCAAAAGCAAAACTTATTTACATATGTACATAGCATAGTTTTAGTATGGAACTTGGATATCATGAAAGTGTTTTAAAAAAAATAGATCATCAATCACAAAAGTAAAGAGGAATGAAGACGTGGAAATGAGCAGATAGGCATTCTCCAGAATTATAGATGGAAAAATAATTCCTCATGCATGCCAAAGTATAATGAATTGGATTAAGACCATTTTTACTTGAATTAATGAGATGCAATTTGAAAAGACACACGAGTTCTATAAATAGCATCTATAAGAATACAAAGTTTCTTGGCATAATGTAGACAAATGATCTAAAAAGATTCTACAGATAACTACGAATAAAATAATCAGATGAACAAGGAAAGAAGGTCCTTTTGTATTGATTACTTTACTATTTCATACACTTTCAAAAATAAGCCAAGTTTCCTCCTCTTTAAAATGGCGAAGAGAGACCATTATATAGTTTTACAAATCAGTTACCCTTGGTAACTAATTCTTTTAATTAATGTTTAGTTAAAGGGCTGCTTAATCGCAAAACCAAAACTAATTACAATCAATCCAAGATGAAGAAAGAAAGAAAGGAGAAAAGTTAGGAGGAAAACACAAGTGTTCATGACTGAGGAGGACCCACTGATTTGAGGATCCACTGTCTAAACCTTTTCACTGCCTCTGCTATGTCTTTGCCACGTGGGACTGATGTGTTGGCAGTGGACTGGGTCCAAAATCCAAGACACTTCTCCATCTCTTTGTCGAATTTGACGTGTGTATGATAATCCTTAGTTGCTTCTTTAATAACAGACTTGAGAGAGTAGATTTCTTTCATCTTTTCCTTGGTGATTGAATCCTCTTTGAACAGATTATCTTTAACAAAAGCTCTAAATTGAGCTTTAATTTCTTGCAAAGAGAGGGGCACACCTGAGGTCTCATCATGGAGGTGGCAATGGATATCATTAAAAGTAGATACCACCAAATTCTTGAAGGCCTCACCTTTCTACTAGCTATTTCTCAATTATCCAAAAGGCTCCTCTAGCACCTTGATTTTCCATTCCACATTGTATACCCATGATTTTGACAAGTTATCTTTTACATCATCAAAGACCTTGCTTTCCATTAAAAGATTTTCATCAGCTTGCCCCATAAGGCGAAGGTCTACTATATAGCTGCTCCAAATTTTGAGCTCTTTATCTATATTTCCAATGGTGGAGGAGAGTTTTTGTTGCAGATTATTTACCTTCTCATTGAGTTTGAAGGCTTCACTAATGAAATTAAACACTGCAATAAGCATATCATCCACCATGGCCTCCATATTCCTTCCATAGATGGAATATCTAAGTATATCTTTGATACTCTGGACTTCATCTTTGGCTGAGGATCACAGGTGATGGAAGAGTAGTTAGTGGGGTGGGGTCTAAAACTTTATCTTTGGACAGCAGTGACTTGATGAAACCTTCAAGAACCTGAGCCTACTTTTCTAACTGCTCTATAGATTTTTTCCCTTTTTCCACTCTCCCAATGACCCTGGTGACTATTTCTTGAAGATTGTGAATCTCACCTTCAGGAGTGGACTCTCCCATGGGGATCCACGAGAGCTCTAGATCAGATGCCTGCATATCCTGTTCTGGCTTTTCAACCTTTGGCTTGGCTATCTCCAGGAATTGCTAGCCCTGAGCATAAAATACTATTCGTGAGGTGTTCCTGGCCTTTTCAACAGGAGTAGGAGGGGTAGTACCCAATAAGGCTTCCATAGCATCTAGTTTGGGTCCTGAGATCCGAGAGGAAGAATTTCTCTTCTTATTATCAATGAAAGGATGTACCCATTGAAAAGATGAGGAGGAAGAAGAAGGCGGGGAAAGAGGACCAAGAGAAAGAGAAATCATGGCACTCAAAGTGTGCACTGTTGTTGCCTCCAGTTGAGATATGAGTGGGGCACTCGGGGCTTCTGGTACAGAGGAGTCAATGGTGCTCGAAAGCTCAGTGCTTTGAACTTCCTTCTCTTTATCCATTGGGGGTTCTAGAGTGCTTATTGAGAGTTGCACTTCACTCTCTTCACTTTCACTGAGAACAATAATGTTCTCTAGACCTGAGGGAAATTTTGAATGCTTCATCATGGGATCTTCTTCAACAGGATCCTTCTTGACTTCCTTGATTTTCTCTTGATATACTTGGGTGGATGAGGAAGGAGTGGAGGATGTAGGACCTTTAGTTGATGAGGCATGAGGGGTCTGTACAGGTGCTTCTGAACTGGGTGTCAATGCCTCCTTCCTTGGTGTTGAAGTATCCTTGGAGGAGGACTCACCTGAATGCCTTCTAAGCTCATGAACTCGCCTGTCAAACCAGATTTCGGTTCTTACTAGGACTAGGGCTAAGATTTCAGCCAAATCATCCTTCTGATTTTTTGAACCAATCCAAATCCTCTAAGGGAGTGTGTTTGATCAAGGTGTCATATTCATATGAAAACAGGTCGGAATTGTCATCCTGAAGCCCTTCAGGAACTTGGTACAAGTTAAGCTCTTGAATCAGTTGGAGAGAAAACCTGCCATAATGTCTCCTCCTTGCCTCAAAATCATCAGTATAGTCAGCCCAATAGTCTTTTGTGTCTGCCCTATGATGGTAATTGATTCTGAGGTTCTGCTCAATAAATTTCTTCAAGTCAAAACAAGTTATTGGCCTGAAGAAATGGACAGTGATGGGAGCTAGGACTCTCTCTATGTTTTGTGCATCTAGAGCCGTCTTGTAGGTGTAGTTTCCCAAAGATATAGGGAAGTGCAGGACAGTGATTTTCTTACCCCTACAGGTTTGGTGCAATTTGTCCAATTTCATGTATATCTCTATCAAGGACATTTTATCATTACAAAACATAGGGAGCTTGAGAGGGGTGCTCTCATAGCCTGTTAGCCTGATATAGGAGAATTTTCTTAACTGGATGAAGTAGGAACCGTACTTCGATATTAGGCTCATGGCTTCATCATAGAGCCTCCTTGCAGTGTCGCTCTCCATAAGTATTACAATGTACATGGTGAAAGCATCATTCACCCTCCTGAAGTTGCGATTGCTAGTGTCCAGGGTGAATTGAGGGCAGTAAGCATATATAGGGTCACCTTTATGACCATCAATGTATGTGAATCCAAACCATTGCCTTGATGCTGCTAGTGTATACATCAGATATGAAGTCATGTAAAACTTCTTGGTTTGTTGTATAATGGACAACTACTATGCTAAGTTCATGCTAATGATTTTTTCCCAGTTGATATTCTAAGTTCCCTCGCACACCATGTTGATAAGTGGGAACATCCAGAAATGGAACTCATTGGTAGAGGGTAAGCTCATGACCTGAGATAATAAGATTATAAAATCTGACAGCTCCTAGATGAAATCGGCACGAAACAAAGCTTTAGATAGACGAGACACCCCCTTTTTAGGGTTTTTAAGCCAAGACTTTACCACCCTTGCCTTGTATTTTTCCGTCCTGGTCGAAGAGTGCCTATGCCTGGTTATGAGAGATTACTATAGAATTGTCCATTTCAGGAATCTTTAGGGTAGTGCCAATGGCGGTAGCATTGAGCTTGGTAATGAGCTCCCCATGCACATTTATTAGTTCACTCGAGTCAGGATTGAAATGAGCACCGCAGGCGAGTACCATGTCTGCACAATGCACTGAGATTGGGAAACCAACGACAAATGCCAAGCCACTATCGTGAATCATTTGTGCCATAGGAGAGGGGTTCGGGTCTATCATCCTTGTCTAGAAATCTCCAAAGTCCAGGTGACGAACTTCACTGTCCCCGATATCGGGAACGACAGACTCGAGCTGTGAAACTTGCTCCTAACCTTGGAATTTGATCTTTATGTTGATTGCACTTTTAAAAAGAAATTCACAGTCTGAACTCTTGATGAAATTATAGGGGGAATTGGTACGTGCACATAAATTTTGATTGCAAGGGTATGAGCAATCGATAACAAGAAAGCAGTGTGCAAAAATGCGTAGGGGGAAAGCTTATTAAATAGCCATTTAGGAGAGAGAAAGATAATAAATGTGCATTAAATACACATCTACCAAATTGAAAAACAAGATATTCGGAAAGAGTTGGAAAAATTATCCTGGATGGCCTTTGGTTCATTTGGGACACGAGGGACGCAAAAGAGCGACTCAGCCGATGCGGGCGACATGGGAAAAGAATGCACAAATGTTTTTGGGACATGAGGGATGAAAGTACGCGAAGTGCGCGATGCAGCTAATGTGGGAAAAAGGTGAACATTGAGCCTGAGCGAACTTCTGTTATTTGGAACAGAAAGTTCCGACGGGCCCGCGAGAAAATAAAATTTCGGGTAAAGCGGTCGATCGGCAAACAAGGAGCCCGAGTGAACTTGGGACATTTGGGACAAAAATGTCCGACAGACCCGTAAATCACACAAAATGACCCAAAAACGTAGATTTTTTCCAACTTCTTTACTTTTCCCCTTACCAGAACAACAGAAAAGGTGTTTAACTCAAAATTTTTCAATTTTGAACTTCTCAAAAGAGGGGAAATTTATAGAGGACAAAAAATGGCTCCTTCTGGGGATGACTTGGCTAAAGTCCAAAAGAATAAGATAAGGAAAGAATTCAGAAAATCTAGGAGAAGTAGACCAGTACCTTATCCATTGGGCCACGAAGTCAAAATCAAACCAATACAGAAGACAACACTACAAATGAACAACACACCAAAACAAGGAAAAGGAAGGGGAAACACACACACACACTACTACAGAATATACAAAGGACTTCCTAATCACCTATGACTTAAACAATTTTAGGTACTACCCACTATAAGGAAGTGGGAGAGAAGAACCATCCATATAATCAAGGTAAAAAGAATTCTCACCAGCAAAGTGCCTGATCTTGAAAGGTCCGAGCCAAAGAGAATCAAACTTGCCATGGCTGCCACGAGGTTCATGCCTTTTATCCCACAACAGAACAATGTCCCCAACTTTGAAATCCCTGGACCTGGCCTTTTTATCAAACAATGCCTTTACTTTCTGTTGGTGAGAAAATATTCTATCAGAAACCATCAACCTTTCCTCATTCAATTTGTAAAGGTACATGATCCTTTTATCCAAAGAATCATTGAAACTGGTGTCTTCAATGGCCTTCATTAAATGCAAGGCTGGTAGTTCCACTGTTACTGGCAATTGAGCTTCCACTTCATATACTACCTGAAAAGGGAACATCCCAATGGCTCTTTTAGGTGTGATCCTATCTGCCCAAAGAGCATCATAGAGTTTCTTGTGCCAGTTCCTCTGAGATTCATTAACTAATTTCCTTATTATAGCCACCAAATTTTTGTTTGTTGATTCTGCTTGTCCATTCCCCTGAGGATAATAATCTGAGGAGTGAGTCAGGGAGATGCCATATCCATAACAAAAATCCATCATCTCAGTTGAAGAAAAATTTGAAGCATTATCTTTCACTATTTTTTTTGGTACACCAAACCTCACCAAGATGTTTTCTTTGATAAAACTGCATACTACTTCTGAAGTAGTACTCTTCACTGGAATGGCTTCTACCCACTTAGTAAAATAATCTGTGGCAGTTAATATGTGGGTGTGACCAGCACTAGAAGAGGGATTAAGTGTTCCAATGAAATATAAACCCCATTTTTGAAAAGGCTCTTCAATCACAACTAGTTTAAGGGGCAAAGAATCCAACTTGGGTCTACCCATGAAGGTCTGACAAGCTTCACATTTATCAATCCACTTTGATGCGTCTTTGAACAAGGTAGGCCAGTAATATCCTGCACGAAGAATCTTATGAGTAGTGATAGTTGATGAGTAGTGCCCTCCACATGCTTGATTATGAAAAGCTGAAAGTAGCTTCCTCTATTGTTCCTTGTCCACACATTTTAGAAATCTTCCATCCAACCCACGCTTAAACAAGGCATTTTCCCACAACACATATTGGGCTGATCTTAGCTTAACAGCTCTCCTCTCTTTGGTAGTCAAATGAGAGGGACATTCTCCATATGTGAGAAAGTGTGTGATATCAGGATACCATTCATCAATTGAGCCAAGAAATAGTACTGTAGGAAGATCAAATTTATTCTTGGATAACTCATGTCTAGCTCCCTCAGCAATGAGTTCACACAGGCCTTTTCCATGGACGAGCTTGGTTGGTCTGATGTCAATGTCATATTCTTGAACCTTGGCCACCCAGTTCCCTCTCTTGGATCCAAACTCCTGTTGTGTGAGAATGGACTTGATGGTTGTATCTGGTACAAATACTGTGGAGTGAGAGTTAAGAATGTAAAATCGAAACTGCTTGACAACTTTAACCACTGTGAAAGCATGTTTCTCCATTATGGTGTATTTTAACTCATGATTTTTTAGAATGTAGCTCATAAATGCAATTGGGAGTTCGTGATCATTAGAATCTTCTTGAGTCAAAACAGCAGCTAGGGTGTTATCTGTGGCATAACAATAGATAATAAAATCTTTGCTGAAATCTGGACATGCTAAGACGAGAGTTCTAGCAATAGCCTTTTTAATACCTTCAAAGGCTTCTTTACCTTCAGGAGACCAGCCAAACATTTGTTTTCCCTTCATCATTTGGGAGATATTCAAGGTTAGCTCTATGAAATCAGGGATGAATCTTCTCAGAAAGTTAATCTTACCAAAGAAAGAATGCACTCCCTTCTTGCTGGTTGGAAGGGGAATCTGCTGAATAGCTTGAACTCGCTCAGGATCAATTTTTATACCGTCTTTAGAGACAACATGCCCTAAAAATTTTCCCTCTGTGACACAAAAGATAGATTTCTTAGGATTTAAAGAGATCCCATGTTCTCTACATTTCAAAAGAATTGTTTCTAGATGTTGAAAATGATCTGCCCTTGTTTTGGAAAATACGGTCAAGTCATCAAGGTATACAACAATACACTTCCCTTTCAAACTTCCAAAGGCCAAGTCCATAGCTCTCTGGAAAGTGGCACCAACATTAATGAGCCCAAAAGGCATCCTTTTGTAGGAAAAGGTACCCCAAGGGGTAGTGAAGGTTGTCTTGTGTTGATCTGCGGTATTAACTTCTACCTGATTATATCCTGAGAAGCCATCAAGCATAGACAACATTTCAGATCCTGTCACAGCTTGTAAGACTTGATCCATCATGGGCAAAGGATAGTTGTCCTTTAAAGAAGCTTGATTCAGATTTTTGAAGTCAACACAGATACGAATCTCACCATTTTTCTTTCTAACAGGCACAATGTTGGCAATCCATGTTGAATGGTGGATAGGAAAAATGATTTTGGATTTTAATAACTTCTGTATTTCCTGAAAGATGGTGTCAGCTATCTTAGGATTGTATTGCCTTTGTTTCTGTCTGAAAGGCTTAATCCCAGGTTTGAGAGGGATGAAATGCTGCATCTCCTTTGGTTGAAAAGCTTTTAAATCCTCATAGGAATAAGCAAGAACATCTTTATACTTCCTTAAAAGATTAATTACTTTCTTCTTTTCTTCTGGTGTGCAACATTTTCCAATGTTCATGAGTTTAGGGTTAGTAGAACTCCCAATATTAGTTTTATCATACTCAGCTGATTGTTGTGATCTAGTAGAAGCTTTAAACTTCACATACCTGTCATGTTTGTCAAACAATTCTTCTAAACTCACCAGTCCCTTTGGAATCTTGTTCCCTTTGAGTTTGATACATCCATCTTGATCTGTCTCTTCTTCTTTGACATCTTCTTTATTGGAAGGCACACTTTCACGAGGCAAATTGTCACTTCCTTCAAAGTACAACTGTTCAAAGTTATCCCTGAGTTCTAAGAAAGAAAGCAAATGTTGATCATCATTGAAAACTTGCCAGTTACTTGCATTATCAGGTACACTGGGCCTATGGATCATCTCGATGGTAAACCTATCTTGAGAGAAGTCAGGATGAGGTATCAACAATGATCCTGAGACTGCTAGTGAATCAGCCCTGGTGTTCTCCTCCCTAGGCACTGCTTCGATAGAGAAGGCATCAAGAAATTCGATAGAGTCCCAAACTTGATTCCTATAATGTTTCAACCTTCTATTCTTTACCTGGAAAAGGTTTCTAACTTGCTTGACAATCAGCTCCACATCTCCACGAGCTAGAAGATTCTTCACACCCTTTTCTTTTGCCACATGAAGCCCAAGAATGAGAGCTTCATACTCTGCTGTATTATTAGTATTTTCAAATTGTAACTTGAATGAGAAAGGACAGACCTTTCCCTTAGGAGACACCAATACTACGCCAGCTCCAGAACCGGCTGAGGAACAACTTCCATCAAACTCTAATATCCAAACACCATTAGGATCCTCAAGTGATCTTTTGGGAAGTTGGATTTCCTCTGAGAGACATAATCATATAGTTGCCATGCCCCATATCCTCATAAAGTATTTGTGCTTTGGGATCATCTGTTTTTTGTACAATATACTCAGACTGCTTCTCAGGCAACAACTTCTTCATTTGCCCATTAACAGGTATGAGGGCATGTGACCAATCCATTTGAATTTCTCCACCCACATCCTTACAGAAGTTCCTACTTAGCAACATCCCATATGAAGGAGGAATGTCTGCTACTAGGATAGTAGCCAAAACCTTCTTCTCAGCCAAAGTAGCAAAAGCTACTTGTGCATCTTTAATTCTTTTGACTAGGGGCACTTCCTTACTCTCCATAGAATAACAAGACCCATAAGTGCGTGTGAGAGTTAGGCCTAAGGCATGGGCTACTTTAGCAGGCATTACATTGTCTGATGCCCCTGAGTCTATGACGCAGTTGTTGAGTCTATGGCCTGCTATAAGGAGGCTCACATAGAATGGTTTGATCTTGTCATTGGGTGAGGTGACAGCGGCTACCAGATTGGGTTGTGTTGTAGAAGATGGAGTGGATAAAAGACCTTTAGAGGTAGTTTTGGAATGAGAATTGACAAAGTGAACCATTTTAGCAAAAGCCTTGGGATGGGTTTGATAATACTCAGCCTCTGAGATTTGAACCTTGGTCTTTTTCAGGTGATCAATGATATCGAAAGACCCAGAAGTGGACGGGCTATCATCGCTCAGAACCTTAGGTTTATCAGTTTTAGGAGTTGAAGAAGAAGTAATTTTAGTAGTAGAATTGACAGGACTCACCTTTGGTGTGGACGTAATGGGGATAGGAGATCCTCTTTTTGCAATTACAGGGATAGTCGTCGGATGCTCCTTGGATCTTTTGGTAGGCTGCATCACTTTCTCCTTTTTGTTTGTCTGCTCTCGAGTCATGAAAGTGTATGATTCGCTATTCATGTCCGCTACTACTTCATCATAATCATCTCCTTCATCAACACCTTCAGTAGTGAAGAAATTAACTTGAGATCCCTCAAGTTCCTCTGCTTCTTCATTGACCTCTTCAACAAATTCTTCACAATCTTCACTAACCTCTTCATCCTCCGGTTCTTCAACTTCACAGGTTGTGTTAACAGGGACTTTAATAGGAGGTCCTTCAAGTGCTAGCCTTGTTTGAGAAGCAGGAAAATGATTTCTGGGCTGAAAATTCCTCCTTGGAACGTCTGCATAGGGGGCGTGCTGGGCCAATTGTTTCTTAATGGCGATGAGATCATTTGCAAGTTTTTGTACTAATGGATCAGTATTAGGCCCAGGAGTGGAAGAGGAGGAAGAAGAAGACCTAGATTTAGAAGGATCTCTTCTCAACTTCCCTGACATGATTAAATCATCTTCAACACTAACAGCAAGAGTTTGATCCTTGGCCAATGTTGCAAGATTAGCTCTTCTCAATGCATAACTAACTTCAGGCAATTGGGCATTCAGGAAGAAGCATTTTTGGATTTGATCTACAGGTTGAGTGTCTGGTGGGATTTTGTTAATCAACTTGTTGAATCAAGCCACAAATTCTCTCATGGGCTCTTGTGATTCCTTCTTTATTTGAGAAATTTGGGCCAGCAAAGCATGCACGTCTTCCGCCGGTTTGAAACGATTCTCAAACCTTGCTCTCATTGTGTTCCAGCTAGTGATAGCTCTGGCTAGAAGGTGATAGAACCAATCAACCGCATTATCTTGTAAAGTCTCAACAAAAAGCCTCACTGAGACATCTTCATGTTCAACTCCCAGAACTCCACATGTAACTATGAAGGCCGCGATATGTTCATCAGGATGTACCTTGTCATCACCTCTGAACTTGGGAAAGTTCTTCCGGTTACCTCTGGGTAACTCATGCAAAGGCTGAGGAAGGGTGAGAGGCCCAACACGATGGCCCCAAGGCAATGGTACCACCATTCTTGGAAAAATGGCTTGAAGGGGAACTGAAACACCAGCAAGAATCAGAGCTCGGAGATTAGGACTGAGTTGCTCTGAAGGAATACCACCCGTAGGGGTTCTATTTTTGACAGGAGGAGTGCTTGTTGAATGAGCTTTTCTATTTCTTCCTGCTGAAGGGAAAGGAAAACCCTATTGTTCCAAAAGCTGAAACTGAGAATCTTCAATACCAAGGGCCCTTCTCCTGCGAGTAAAACATGGAGTCACCAGATCAAAGGATGATCGATAAATGGTTATGGAACTAGAATACCTCAAGAAATGATTCCCCAGCGGAGTTGCCAAAAACTGTTGGTCGTCAAAAAGGACTTCAAGGAGAACAACAGTCAGGGGACAAGAAGTCCCTCCTCTTTAGTGGGAGAGGTTCCCTTATTCAAAAGAAAAACTTATTTACATATGTACAGAGCATAGTTTTAGTATGGAACTTGGATATCATGAAAGTGTTTTGAAAAAAAATAGATCATCAATCACAAAAGTACAGAGGAATGAAGATGTGGAAATGAGCAGAAAGGCATTCTCTAGAATTATAGATGGAAAAATAATTCCTCAAGCATGCCAGAATATAATGAATTGGAATAAGACCATTTGTACTTGAATTAATGAGATGCAATTTGAAAAGACACACAGTTCTATAAATAACATCTATAAGAATACAAAGCTTCTTGGCATAATGCAGACAAATGATCTAACAAGATTCTACAGATAGCTACGAATAAAAGAATCAGATGAACAAGGAAAGAATATCCTTTTGTATTGATTGCTTTACTATTTCTTACACTTTCAAAAATAAGCCAAGTTCCCCTCTTTAAAATGGCGAAGAGAGACCATTATATAGTTTTACAAATCAGTTACCCTTGGTAACTACTTCTTTTAATTAATGTTTAGTTAAAGGGATGCTAATCACAAAACCCCAACTAATTACAATAAATCTGAGATGAGGAAAGAAAGAAGGGAGAAAATTCAGGAGGAGAAGACAAGTGTTCATGATTGAGGAGGACCCACTGATTTGAGGATCCGCTGTCTAAACCTTTTTAACGCCTCTGCTATGTCTCTGCCACATGGGACTGATGTGTTGGCAGTGGACTGGGTCCAAAATCTGAGACACTTCTCCATCTCTTTGTCGAATTTGACGTGTGTATGATAATCCTTACTTGCTTCTTCAATAGCAGACTGGAGAGAGCATATTTCTTTCATCTTTTCCTTGGTGATAGAATCCTCTTTGAACAGATTATCTTTGACAAAAGCTCTGAATTGAGCTTTAATTTCTTGCAAGGAGAGGGGCACACCTGAGGTCTCATCATGGAGGTGGCAATGGATATCCTTAAAAGTAGATACCACCAAAGTCTTAAAGGCCTCACCCTTCTGCCAGCTATTTCTCAATTCTCCCAAAGCTTCCTCCAGCACCTTGATTTTCCATTCCACACTGTATACCCATGATTTTGACAAGTTATCTTTTGCATCATCAAAGACCTTGCTTGCCATTAAAATATTTTCATCAGCCTGCCCCATAAGGCGAAGGTCTACTATACAGCTGCTCCAGAGTTTGAGCTCTTTATCTATATTTCCAATGGTGGAGGAGAGTTTCTGTTGCAGATTATTTACCTTCTCATTGAGTTTGAAGGCTTCACTAATGAAATTCAACCCTGCAACGAGCATATCATCCACCATGGCCTCCATAGCCCTTCCATAGATGGAATATCTATGTATATCTTTGATACTCTGGACTTCATCTTGGCTGAGGATCACAGGTGGTGGAAGAGTAGTCAGTGGGGTGGGGTCTAAAACTTTATCTTTGGACAACAGTGACTTGATGAAACTTGCAAGAACCTGAGCCTGCTCTTCCAGCTGCTCTATAGTTTGTTGCCCTTTTTCCACTCTCCCAATGACCCTGGTGACTATTTCTTGAAGATTGTGAATCTCACCTTCAGGGGTGGACTCTCCCATGGGGATCCTTGAGAGCTCTAGATCAGATGCCTACAAATCCTTTTCTAGATTGTCAACTTTGGGCTTGGCTATCTCCAGGAATTGATGGCCCTGAGCATCAGATACTATTTGTGAGGTGGTCCTGGCCTTCTTGGAAGGAGTAGGAGGGTTAGTGCCCAATAAGGCCACCACAGCATCAAAATTTGGGTCCTGAGATTCGAGAGGAAGACTTTCTCTTCCTACTATCAATGAAAGGTTGTACCCATGCAAAAGAGGAGGAGGAAGAAGAAGGCGGGGCAAGAGGACCAAGAGAAAGAGAACTCATGGCACTCAAAGTGTGCACTGCTGTTGCCTCTAGTTGAGATATGAGTGGGGCACTCGGGGCTTCTGGTACAGAGGAGTCAATGGTGCTCGGAAGCTCAGTGCTTTGAACTTCCTTCTCTTTATCCATTGGGGCTTCTGGAGTGCTTACGGAGACTGACACTTCACTCTCTTCACTTTCACTGAGAACAATAATGTTCTTTGGTCCTGAGGGCAATTCTGAATGCTTCATCAGGGGATCTTCTTCAACAGGCTCCTTCTTGACTTCCTTGATTTTCTTCTGATATACTTGGGTGGATGAGGAAGGAGTGGAGGATGTAGGACCTTTAGTTGATGAGGCAGGAGGGGTCTATACAGGTGCTTCCGAACTGGGTGTCAATGCCTCCTTCCTTGGTGTTGAAGTATCCTTGGAGGAGGACTCACCTGAATGCCTTCTAAGCTCACAAACTCTCCTGTCAAACCAGATTTTGGTTCTTACTAGGACAGGGGCTAAGATTTCAGCCAGATCATCCTTCTCCTTTTTGAACCAATCCAAATCCTCCAAGGGAGTGTGTTTGATCAAGGTGTCATATTCATATGAAAACAGGTCAGAATTGTCATCCTGAAGCCCTTCAGGAACTTGGTACAAGTTAAGCTCTTGAATCAATTGGAGAGAAAACCTGCCATAATGTCTCCTCCTTGCCTCAAAATCATCATCACAGTCATCCCAATAGTCTTCTGTGTCTGCCCTATGATGGTAATTGATTCTGAGGTTCTGTTCAATAAATTTCTTCAAGTCAAAACAAGTTCTTGGCCTGAAGAAATGGACAGTGATGGGAGCTAGGGCTCTCTCTATGTTTTGTGCATCTAGAGCCATCTTGCAGGTGTAGTTTCCCAAAGATATAGGGAAGTGCAGGCCAGTGATTTTCTTATCCCTACAGGTTCTGTGTAACTTGTCCAATTGCCTGCATATCTCTATCAAGGCCATTTTATCATTACAGAACATAGGGAGCTTGAGAGGGGTGCTCTCATAGCCTGCTAGCCTGATATAGGAGAATTTTCTGAACTGGATGAAGTAGGCACCGTACTTCGATATTAGGCTCATGGCTTCATCAGAGAACCTCCTTGTAGTGTCGCTCTCCAGAAGTCTTACAATGTACATGGTGAAAGCATCATTCACCCTCCTGAAGTTGCGATTGCTAGTGTCCAGGGTGAATTGAGGGTAGTAAGCATATATAGGGTCACCTTTATGAGCATCAATGTATGTGAATCCAAACCATTGCCTTGATGCTGCTAGGGTATACATCAGATATGAAGTCATGTAAAACTTCTTGGTTTGTTATACATTGGACAGCTGCTCTGCTAAGTTCATGCTGATGATTTCTGCCCAGTTGATATTCTGAGTTCCCTCACACACCATGTTGATAAGTGGGCACATCCAGAAATGGAACTCATTGGTAGAGGGTAAGCCATGACCCGAGCTAATAAGATTATAAAATCTGACATCTCCTCATTGAAATCGGCACGAAAACAGAGCTTTGGATAGACGGGATGCCCCCTTTTTAGGGTTTTTAAGCCAAGACTTCGCCACCCTTGCCTTGTATTTTTCACTGTCCTGGTCGAAGAGTGCCTGCGCTTGGTTCTAAGAGATTACTATAGAATTTTCCATTTTAGGAATCTTTAGGGCAGTGCCAATGGTGGCAGCATCGAGCTTGGCAATGAGCTCCCCATGCACATTTGTTAGTTCACTCGAGTCGGGATTGAAATGAGCACCGCAGGTGAGTACTATGTCTGCACACTACACTGAGATTGGGAAACTAGCGGAAAATGCCAAGCCACTATCGTGAATCATTTGTGCCATAGGAGAGGGGTTCGGGTCTGTCATCCTAGTCCAGAAATCTCCAAAGTCCAGGTGATGAACTTCATTGTCCCCGATATCAGGAATGACAGACTCGAGCGGTGAAACTTGCTCCTGACCTTGGAATTTGATCTTCATGTTGATAGAAATTCAAAAAACAAAGTCACAGTCTGAACTCTTGATGAAATTGCAGGGGAAATGGGTACGCGCACAGAAATTTTGATTGCGAGGGTATGAGCAATTGATAACAAGAAAGTAGTGTGTAAAAATGCGTAGGGGGCAGCTTATTAAATAGCCGTTTAGGAGAGAGAAAGGTAATAAATGTGCATTAAATACACATCTACCAACTTAAAAAGCAAGATATTCAGGAAGAGTGGGAAAAATTAGCCCGGATGGCCTTTGGTTCATTTGGGACACGCGGGACGCGAAAGAGTGACTCGGCCGATGATGCGGGTGACGCAGGAAAAGAATGCACAAATGTTTTCGGGACATGAGGGATGAAAGTACGTGAAGTGCGTGATGCGGCCGACGCGGGTGAAAGGTGAACATTGAGCCTGAGTGAACTTGTGTTATTTGGAACAGAAAGTTCTGACGGGCCCGTGAGAAAATAGACTTTCGGGTAAAGCGGCCGATCGGCGAACAGGGAGCCCGAATGAACTTGGGACATTTGGGACAAAAATGTCTGACAGACCCGCAAATCACACAAAATGACCCAAAAACGCAGATTTTTTTCCAACTTCTTTACTTTTCCCCTTACCAGAACAACAAAAAAGGCGTTTAACTCAAAAAATTTCAATTTTGAACTTCTCAAAAGAGGGGAAATTTTGAGAGGGTTTTCCAATCTATTTGATTAACATAATAATCTATAATTCATTTCAAATAAATGCATCTATACATTGCGATGGAACATATGGAACACGTAATCTAACTTTTCAACAAACATGCTCAAATTTTTCTTTATACAATTGCAAGCTACTTTATGTAAACCAACAACAACACATTTTTAACGTGTTCTTCATTACATCTTTCCTTTATAAAATTGCTCACTTCTTTATGTAAACCATCAACAATGCATTTTTAATTTGTTCCTCATTATATCTACACACAAATACATGTAGTTTTCAAATTTCAAGAAAGAATCATGCAATTTTTAGTTATTTTCATGTAAAGATTTGTACATTATATCATTTTTTTTCATATTGAATTGTTAAAAGGGTTAGACATCATGTTTGCACTTTTTAGAAAATATAAATGAAAAAGGAAGCAAACTTTAAAGGTTCTCATTGCTTACAAATGCATGCTTTCCAGAACAAATCCTACATTTCATCTTTGACTAAACTACAAGTTTACATTTTCCACCATACATTTGTAGAACTCCAAATATCTCAAGCATCTTTTAGTTACCATGGAAATAAATTTGACACACAAAGAAATTTCTCAATTGATTGAGGGAAGTTCCATTGTTGACCCCACATTTCAGATACTGCACTTGTCCTACCTAAGGTCCATTGTCAACCCGGTTGCCCAACATTGTGTTGACCTTTCAGATGGTAAAAATTTTTAGACATCACTTCTACCCTCCAAATTTGTAATCCGTGCAATTGATAAATTAATAGAAGAAGGATCCATTGCGTTCTTACACAAATCGCGCATTAGAATGATCAAAAGTGAATTGTAAGCTTAATTTCCTTCTCGATTACCAATGTATATAAAATCCCTATATTAATTATAATTTATTTATGTATTTTTTCATCCGTTGCTCGATTATAATTCTATCATGATTTTATTTTTCACTACAGGACTATTCTTATCATTGAAATGGATGTTCTTGTCAAAAAATATTTGATAATCGGTGCTCCAACCTGACTACCAACAAATGCTCTTCAAGATAGTCAGTTTCCTCAAATAGATGCAAGTGCCAATCAGGTCAACAAATATTTTGAGAGAAAACCAAATAAAATAAGTGGATTGAATACATCTATGCACATGTGGTCTGTAGAGGGTTGTGCCCTAGCAAAAACAACCCTTCTCGAATATCACAATGCAAGGGGAGATGGTTCTATGTTTGGGTTTGATTTTGTGGATTAGGAAGGAGGGGAAATCCACATCACCTGTTTCAATGAGGCCGCAGAAGAATTCTACGAGTAGATTGAAAATGGGAAGCTATATACAATTTCTTATGGGAGGATTGCTAATGGAAAGCTATGTTAGAACCATTTGAACAATGATTTGGATTTTTTCTTGTAACCTTCCTCAACCATATCTCTACTCATAGTAAATGAGGATACAATACCTTCCCATCAATTTCACTTCACCAAAATTAAGGACATACCTACAAGCATTGAAGGTTCTACAGTTGATTTGATTGGCATTGTTCTTACAATGTCACCATGCTCAAAAATTCATCAACATGACAAGTCTGAAACAAATAGAAGAACACTTCAATTAAAGGACATGCCAAGATTCAGTGTAAGTGTCACATTGTGGGGAAAACACTTAGATGAGATAAGCAATGAACTTGAAGACATGCTTTCTATACCGCCTCTTCCGGTCCTTGCCTTGAAATATTCTTGCATCTCAAGTTTCAATGCAAGCTCAGTTGACACTGTTTAAAGAACCAAATGTTACGTCAAACCTCTTATTTCATAAACAAATACACTTCATGGCTTGGTTGATTCTGATGACTACTCCCTTCTGGTACCCTCTCTCACAAGCCAATTTATGGGCCCTCCAAAAAGCTTGACCTTTGTAACAATGATTTCAGAGCTACTACATATGGGGATCACAAAGAGAAATCAATGGGCCATGGTTACTGTAGAAATCAAAAATATCAACATGGACAATTTTTTTTGCAAGGCATGTCCTCTTCAAAAAGGTGACAAACAATGCAGGAAAAAGGTGAGAGAGAATGGTAATGGTTTATGGTTTTGTTCAAGTTACAACGTACAAGTTTAGAACTATGATTATAGATATGCACTTAGGATCGATCTAAAGGACCCAATAGGAGAACTCCAGTTAATTACCACTTTTCCACTTATTCAGGTTTCTCGAGATTAGATCTACAAAAATAATTATAAAGGAGATAAATGGAAACTGCGGTCGACTAAAGCAATTATTCAGGTCCACCCAAGATTTGTGGATGTCCCAACTCAGAATTCAATGTCATATGACCTTTTCTATTTATTAGAAATCCTTTTATACAAGCCTTTCAGAAATATTACCTCCGAATTTGGCCTAAGCCCACATGACATCAACGACACATGGGACATGTTCAAACACAACTACAAACCATGGCATGTTTTACACAGTACTACAAATACAGGACATGAAACATATGTTAGTTCTGAATTTGAGGTCAAATGCAGTATTCAACACGAACCATTACAAGAATGGCAGGTCTTCGCACAACTTCGTTTGGGAAACAATACGGGTCTTGACAATCTTGAAATGTTAGGGAAATGATATTTTAACATACACAATAATTCAAACATACATGGTGTTACACATGGTTTGATGATAACTAGTTCATCATTAATCGAGAGACAAAAGGCAGACAAAAATAACACCAGCGCACATGCCACACCACCATGTACCACACTACCTTTGTCTTCAAAACAATAACTAGCTCTTGATACCATACTACACCATTCAAAAAACAAAACACTTCTACCTCCACTAAGATTGATAATTCAAGGAACATGTGGCACGGGAAAATCATTTCTGATAAATAAAATCTGGAATTCATTTACAACAACATCAAGAACATCTCTCTCACCTCTCCTTCTGCTCGCCCCTACCAGTGTTTTAGCATTCAACATCTCCACACCCACAGTCCATGCATCCCTTTGTGTTCCAATTAAAGAATTAAAACCCCTTGAAGGCCAAGCATTATCATCTTTTCAAGAGTCCCTAAAACATATAGAATATGTTCTTATTGATGAAATGAGTTTCATCAACCTAAAGTTGCTAGGAAAAATTGACAGTAGGTTATGCAAGGCTTTCCCAGACTCAAAAACATCTGAATTATGAAACAAATCAGTCATCCTCATCAGTGACCTTGGGAAATTACCACCGGTTATGGATATTCCTCTTTATGCCAATAAATCCTATGGAGACACCCTTTGGAAGGGATTTCATTCTTCCATTACATTGTAAACTATATTTTAGCAATAAGGAACAATAGATACACAAGTTTCATTCCAGAATTTACTGCTCAACATGCGAGATTCAACCCCTCTTATTGAGGATTGGGAACTCCTAATTTCTTGCATAGACACACCTAACTCAGTAAGAGATCAAATTTTTTAAGGATGCACCACATTTGTTTGCAAAAAACGAGCTCATGGACTCCCACAACCTTCAAATTATGAAGGCATTGAACGATCTAATCACCCAATCCATTGCTGAAAGTAACAGGCAGGTTAGACCAAGAAATCTTGATGATGATTAGTTGGAGCACAAAGTTCTGTTATGCAAATAGCAAAAAATCATGCTTATTACAAATTTATGGGTTGATGCAGGCCTCGTAAATGGTGCTACAGGAACAATCACTGACATTTTCTATGACACATCAATGCCACCACTAGCATTACCTTTATTTTTTGTTGTCAAATTTAATAGATATAATGGCCCATGTTGGGATCCCTCCAACTCATTACATATTTCCGTAACCCCTATTTTGAGAGGGAATCGAAGACAATTGCCACTTAAAATGGCTTAGGCAATAACTATCCACAAGTCCCAAGGACTTACTATGCATAGAGCAACTATCGACATTAGAACCAATGAAAGGCATGGTCTGACATTCACAACTTTCTCCTGTAAGGAAATAAGGGATAAAATATGCAGAATAATCCCTCACAGAATCGCAACAGTAGAAACTAATATGCAGAAAATATTATATATCTCAAATAAAAGTGCAAAATAAAATAACACAACACAAAGAGACAATATTTAACGTGGTTCACCCAATTTGGGCTATGTTCACCAAGAATCACTTGCTCATATTTTATTACAAGCCACCTCTGTCTAATTTCAATACCTAGATCTGTTTGGGGCTATGCTCAACAAACTCTACAGAATTCACACCCAAATTCAAACCACATCTACAATGTTACATAATACCTACCATATGCATAAAACCATATAAGTAGACAACTACTTAAGCAGTTTTACAAAACTGTGGTTATCAAAACCATGGGCCAAAACCGTCCCATAAACCTATGGGTTAAAAATCCCACCCATATGAGAAAATCACATTTCCCAGTATATGAAGCACATTTTAAGGCAAATTTGTTTTTTCAGGGGCTACACCCCTGAATCCTTGCTATTGGGGGCTGCCACCCCTGGCCGAGCCCCGAACCCCAGTGAGACAACTATGGAAAGTGTACAATACTCTTAGTGTATAGTCTTCAACACTTTCTCACATGAAAATATGATCCACAACCTAACATCTCTAGAGTTGCCTCGCTTGCAAATCTGTGCATTTCACCTCCTTTTCATTCGAAAGGTACTAAAAATTAGTGCACGTAGCAACACTTAGAGCAAGAAGAAAGGAGGAAGCAAGAATACTATCACTCAATCCTTCGTAAATACTACACTCTACTTTGATAACACCTCTGCTACTACTTTACTCAACACTTCTTCTATCCTAGACACCATTTTCGTTCAAGGGGTATCAAATGTACTCATGTTTACTGGAAATAAAATTACCCTCAAAAGGCTACCATTCATGATATTATTCTTCTCATGTTAAGTTCAAATAAAACAATCTACAAAAATATACCACTCATGATATGAGATTTGCAAATGTATATGTACAAATTTGTAACAAATTTGAAATGAAGAGATGATACCTTTAAATGAAGTGGTTTGTCTATATATCTACAATTAAAAAATTACACGTTTCAACATACATGTTTGATTTTTTCTATTTATTGTTGCTCGTTTCTTTATGTTAACCAGCAACAACACATTTTTAATGTCTTCATCTGCACACAAATACCTAAAAATTTAAAATGCTGAGAAAGGACCATACAAATTATAGTTGTTTCAATCCAAAGCTTTGTACATTATATCACTTTTTTGCATTTTGAATAGTTTTAATGGTAACACCTCATGTTTGCAGTTTTTAAATGAAGTGACTCATATATATTTCTACACATACAAAATCAATCACCCATAGTTTAAACAACACAACTATAAAAACAAACTATCCCCATAACACAAATAACATATACCGTTTTTTGTTTGCAAAATGCCTCAAAGAAATGTGGTCTCATGAAATGCTATGATTGTAAGATATGCACAAAATAGCTCTAACAATGATGCTTTCAAACTCGTTGAGATAATAAAGAAATTTGGAATGTACCATTACCATTTCAGATTTGTTTATATATAATTGCATATTCTGTCTCATTTTAGTTTCATGGAGAGATAATATGTTTAAGCACTTAGTCATTCTTTCAATCTACTTTGACAAAAACGTTATTAATTGTATAGGAATAATAGTTAACAACTTTCTATTTTTGTATGGGTTTGTAAGTCTCATTCTTAAGTCGTGTTGTAAGGAACTTTACCATCTCTATAAAGATGTAGGACTTTGCAATTTCATCGCCCTATTAGTTTATGAATAATAATCGACATCCCTTTTATTAATGTAAAATCTCTTGATGTCATCCTCTTGTTCTTATTGGAATAAGGGTTGCCATCATCTATTAGTGTAGGGTCTCTCAACGTCACCCCCTTATTAGTCTAAGACTAAGCGTTGCCAACCCTTATCAATATAAGACCTCTTAACCTCAATTCGTCACTCAAATAGAAATAAGGGTTGTAATCAACCTCATACCTTTTTCTTTTAACTAGTAGTTTTTAATGAACCAACCATCATCACCAATTAAAATTTTCACTTTAATATTTATCATAATTTATTGAAAAATTATGTCAAAGTAATCAATTACTTCTTAAATATTTCATGGGAAAGAAGAAAAATTTCTTGACCATTCTAAACTATTTTTAAAAATGATATACAAATGTATATAATTCATTTCTTTGTGGGCGGTTCATTTTTAGTTTATTGTATAAAATTTCTAATTTTTAATTTTTCATCATGGTAAGAAATATTTTGCAACGGCAAATGGCGTTGTTAGTGGAAGGTTATAATGTATGCGAGGTAATAATTAATTATTGACCATATATTTAGTTTCAATTTTAAATTTGATATCTACTTAACTTATATAAATTATAATATCTTGGATATATAATAAAGTTTTGAGTTTTTCCCTTAAAAGATTGTTTCAAGATTAACATATTGATTTCGTTAGATTGGTGTTTTCCCCCACTTTATTCAAGATTTGATAATAGCTGGGAGTGACATGAATTCAACAAAAATAGAATGGATGATGGCAGAACTGATTTTTAATCCCCATTCAATGAAAAAAGTTCAAGAAGAATAGAAAGAGGTGGTTGGTTACAACAGACAAGTAGAAGAATCTGACATTGGCAAATTTCCTTACCTCCATGCAGTGATGAAGGAAGGGTTTAGGTTACACCCACCCCTCCCTTTTCTCATCCCTCACAGAGCCGAGTCACGTTGTGAAATTTTTGGATATATGATACCAAAAAATAGCGAGGTGATTGTGAATGTTTGGGCAATGGACAAGGACCCTGCTATTTGGAAGGACCCCTCCAAATTCCTGCTAGACAAGTTTTTGGAGTCTGAGAATAGTAACAAGGATTTCAAGGGGCATGATTTTGATTTTATACCCTTAGGATCAGGAAGAAGAATATGCATGGGCCTTCCTTTGGTGTATCGAATGGTTCATCTAATTTTGGGTTCGTTGCTCCATTCTTTTGAATGGACTCTTCCAAATGGATAGTTTGAGTTGAACATGACAGATACCTTAGGGGTGACACTGAAAAAGGAAGTGGGCTTACATGTAGTCCCTACGCCCCGCCTACCCCATCATTTATATTTATAATAATAGGAAAATCTTGCTATTTTCTATAAAAACCAGGACAACACATTATGGAAACTAATTTGATCTTGTATAGCACTGTGACAATGATTGTGATTGTGTCCATCTTTATTATATTGTTCAAGGCATTTATTCTATCTCCATCACAAATATTATATTTTTTTCCTATTAAATAATAATATGCCATATGTAATATTCATTTTTTTGTGAAATTTTGTTAATTTTTTGTGAGAATATTCTCCTACCTTTTTATTAAGTAATATTCCACTATTTTTCTTTTGGACAATAGTTTTGTTCAAACAAATTAAATTCTCCCTTGTATTCATTTTTGTGTCATATGTTTTCTCTATTGAATACCTAATTGCTTGTTTTTTCACACATGTATTCATGTCCTCTCTATCTTCCACCACTAAAAAGACCTCATTTTTATTTGATACTACATAGAAATTTAATGTGAATTAAAATCCAATTTAGAGATAATAACTATTGCTCAAAAATCACAACACAAAATACTTATTAGGGAAATCACACTATGAAAAGTATTGTTATCTATTATAGCTCCATGATAATGATTTTGATTGTGTCCATCTTTATTGTTTAATAATATCTACTGCCAAATGCAATTTTCCATTAAGCTGCCATTGTGAATATCAAAGGCATGTGTGATGTTGTCGATTTGTTAATTCTTATCATTGGAGGTATTCTTTAAAATTTATTACTCTTGGTAACACGATTCTTTTCCTTTAATCTTCATGTAATCTATGTGAACACTATTATTAGTATTTTATTTTATTATTATCTAGTTTTTTAAAAAAATTCTTAAATCATATTACTTTCTTTGAATAAAATTGTATGTGTTTTCGTTATATGTTGGAATAATATTTTATGACCTAGGGATGCGGGAAGTGGTTTTGCATAAAAAAACATTATAAATAACAAATGAATTTAAATATGGGTAAGTGCACCAAGTTGGGGGGCCAAAAGGGGGTCTTAAGTGGACGTATCACTACAACATACTAGATCTTTTACCACAATTTTGCATATCATAAACACAATATTTTTATTGTTAGAATAGACTCCATAAGATGGAAATAGCAAAACTTGCGAGATAATATACAAGAGAGTAACTTCTGTAAATTTTACATTGAAACAACTTCCTCTGAATTACTAATTGCAAACCTAGAGACAATGTTTCATAAAAATTAGCACCAAATGATAATTATCTCCATTCCTACACATATACGCCTTCCTACTCTAAGTGGAAGATAAATGATCCCCACTCCATCCGAATTCACATGCATGACATATTAGCTCCCCCCAACATATAAACTGATAATGATGATGCATCTGCATGTGGAAAGGGAGGACTATCACTGCCACAAATGAGTCCACCCAAAGAACATGGAGGGTTGTCAACCTCCATGTAGTTTCCACCAAACAGAGCTACTGTCACTGAGGGCTCCCCACTCCCCCCCTAAGATTAGAGTATGAAATAAATAATCAACGCACACATGACATATAAACATTTAAAAAAAATAGTAGAACTAGTAATAAATACTAAAGATTTAAAAATTAAAGCTAAAGAAGTTAAGCATGTAAAGATTTACCCAATAACTCAGTTGACATTTCACAAAGATAAAAATGTTCGATCAATTTTTTCGCTATCATAAATATCAGCATAAAAAACATTTGTGATAATTTTACTATTCTCTCCATAATCAAACGTATGAGTCATTGGAAACATCCCTTATCCTCCCAAGTTTATAACCTCGTTTTATAGAACGACCCCTCAAGCTCGAAACAACAGTCTCCCCAAAGGGCCCTTGTTTGTCACATGTAAATTTATGAATCATGATTCCCTGGTACGGCCATACACTCCAGTGGTATGTGGCTGTTACTTAAACCCATTTGTAAGTAAATACCACTCCTTCACCTTTTAAACATTTTTTCTCATATACAGAAAACAATATAAATTGGCTAAAATTCAATGCTTTTCTATGGTTGAGGACCACAAAATTCTCACAACAGAATAATCTTCAACGTCAGGGTTTTTATATGCTCCTCAATCTCTTCAAAACTGGAATAGTGTTGAGCGAACTATGCGAAATCTCATTCTTCAATGAGATAATATTCAATGTCAGGGTTTTATATTCTCCTCAATCTCTTCAAACTGGAATAGTGTTGAGCGAACTATGCGAAATCTCATTCTTCAATGTCCTTTGGCAATGGCAGTCTGCAAAAAAGTAATTTAGTGGTTCCACGCTAATACAAGACCATGCCACAATCTTCTAAAAGTTACGCACAAACGGGACATAATTTCCACTGATTTGACTATGATACGGCAATTGGTCCGCATTGGTCCCAGACATATTCTATGACAGCTATGTAAGGAAATTTTTTTTAGGCATATTCAATAATGAAACGCATTCCCCTCCAAACAATCAACCATTTACTAAAAGGCCAATATATGAAATACAATCCGTCTGTCATTTCAAGAACCGAGGATAGATGTTTGCAATCTTTGACCATATCTGATCTTTGGATAACTCAACAATGAAATGTTCCATTCCGTTTCAACGTACAATGGATCAGAATGATCCACATATCACATTGGAAACCCCATCCACCAGTTTGGCATAAACCTAATATTGACGAGGAATCAAAGAAACAATTCGGGCAAAGCTAGTGCAGGTGACATTATTGGGGATTCACTTAGCTTGGGACATGAGGAATGACTCTAGCGTGGTAAAAGAAACCAAGTTTTCGAAAGCATCTGGAAACGTTTCTAGATTATAACACTGCCATATAGTCAAATCCTTCAATATTTTGAGCTTCCCCATTCCATCTGGAAGAGTCGAGAATAACAGGCTATTCAATACCAAGCTTTCCAAATATATGGATCCAAACACATACAACACCTCCTCCAAAAACGAGTACTCATTAATGAAATTTCAAAAAACCCTGCCACATGTCTTATCTCTCTAATTTTTAATGAAACGTGGGAAGAATTTTCATCCTCTAAAAACGAAAGGATATTAACCATCATATTTAAAATCCTATTTAATAATGGGTCCGTAAAAAATGGTGGCAATTTGTTTTTGAAAAAATGAAGGTGAATGGCATAAATCACGACTACTTTTGTGGAAGGTAAATTCCATTAGGGATTAAAACTAAAACTCAAGTCTACAAGTGTAGACTTTATAGTTAACAATTAATTAAAGATTTATTAGATAATTATAGATGTTTATATATATAATATATATTTTAATATAATTAAAAGCATGCAATAGATAATTCCAAATAATTGTTTTAATTATCTTCGACAATATATATTTATCACTGGAGGAAAAAAATATTTTTGGATATTAAATGATTTTATATATAATTGAATTTAGTATTTCTATATGTATAATTTTATACTAATATTTTTTAATTAAAAATTATCATTATATAATATTATTTAAAAATAATACATTACAATAAAAGTGATTTGATTGATTGATTGATTTTTGTTAATGAGTATTTTCAAGTAAGATTATTTACAAATTTAGATTTTCTATAAATAATTATAATTATAAATTTTGTATAACATTTACATAACTTACAAAATTAAATAATTGAATTACTGTAGATAAGTCATAAATATATAAAATTGATTTAAATTGAGAAATTTTGTGCATTAATTTTATAAAACGAGCTTTTTTCTTCTATTAATAATATTCTACACTCATTTTATTGGAACCATCTCATATATATTACAAATTTTTATGTTAGTGTTCTTAAAATATGGAGAAAGTCAAAAGTTTAAGAAATGTGATATTCACACACACACACAATAATTTAAATTTGGTAATATGGAATTTCCATAATTTAAAATTTTTATAATGGTGTTCTTCAAATATGGAGAAAGTAAAAAGTTTAAGAAATATGATATTTACATATTACATATTATTATATCTTTTTACTAATTTTGTTACCTATCGTACTTGTAATTAAATATGGTAAGTAATTGTATGTAGTATTATTTTTGATAATGTGCAATTTCCACACTATTTGAACATATACGTTGAGAGTTAGATTTTCATAGAATTATAACTAGCAATCGCTTGTGTTTCATGAGATGTGAACGCCGAATGGTATATGTTATTTGATTTAGAGGTATAGTTATTACTTTTGTCGTTCATGTTGATAAGGGGTGTGATTGATTTTGTAAGTGTATGAATATAGATGAAGCACTACATTTAAAGGTTTTATCTCTACATTTCACAGAATACTGCATTTGGGCTTAGAGTCAGAACTAACATCTGTAGCAAGTCCTGTGTTTGCGGTAGTGCGTAGAACATGCCACGGTCTGTAGTTGTGCTTGAACATGTCCCAAGTGTCGTTGATGTCATGGGGGGTTGAGCCAAATTCGGACACAATATTTCTGAAAGGATTATATAAAAGGAGTTCTGACCAACAGAAAAGGTCATATGACATTGAATCCTGAGCTGGGACATCCACAAATTTCAGGTGGACCTGAACAATTACTTGTGTTGGTCACTTTTTCCATTTATCACCTTTACGGTTCTTGTTGTAGCTCTAATCTCGAGCAACTTGAATAAGTGGTAGGTGTTCTATGGTTGTTGGATGGAATTTATATGCATCCAAGAAAGCGGTTGTTTGTTGTGCATCGACATCACTTTCAACGACACGTCTCAGAACTTTTTTTCCAACATTTAATGATACAAATGGACGATTACACATAACAAGTGGCAATTTTTGCAGCATGTGGCATGTTTCTTGTGCGCTTATGTCATGTTCAACAACGCTTTCTGTGAGCATTTTATAGATCACGATATGTGCTAGAGAATCTGAGTCTGCATCTCTTGGAAATCTGGATAGCATTTGGGGATATGTTTCTAAATGTTGCTCAGTTTTCGAAGCATATTTTGCAATATACTTAAGAACAACATGGTAGGAAAGTACCAGTTGGCAATCAAAATTTTCTCTGCATATGTATATCATTGTTCGATTGTGGATGTTAAATCTCTCATCATTTCTGGAAGGGAGGTACTTAATTTTCCCATCACTTTCAATGTGCAAGGAAGAAGTAGGTTGCATGGCCTAGGGGGTGCTGTACCTGCACTACAGATGTGATTGCTTTCTACGCAGGCATGCCTGCTATGAACATTTAGTGTTGCGTTGAACTCGATTAAGCAGTTGTTTAAGGTCTGCATGTGGGGAGGTGGATAGATTTTGTGTTGTATCTAGCAAGCAAGGGTCGTATAGGAGTGACCTGCAAACAAAATCCAAGCGGTTGCAAGTCGGGTGGGGGTTCCAGGAAGACACGAAATTATCAAATTATTGTTTTGTCACCTCACTAACTGTTGTATCCTCCTGATTTGATTTTGTCAACTTTAGGCGCATTATCGAGCCACAATAAACTTGTGGGACATGTGCGGAGCCTCTATGTTGCCATTCATTCCTGCGAGATGAGGGAACATAAATATTAGCTATGTCAGTTTGGAAATTTTTTTTGAAATAAGTATATTTGATTACCTGTACCAAAAAGTCTACTGCTCCAAAGTTTCTTCTGCAATATTTATTCCCGCAAAATATTGTGAATCTGTGATGCAGGTATGCTAATAATAGATGAGGGTTAGAGAATAATGTTAAGTGTTCTCCAATGCTATGTGCAGCTCCAGGATCAGATGGGCATTCACCCCGCATAATATTGTGGATATATCACCATTTAGTGTTTGCAAACACTTAGAGTGAAGAATAAGGTTGGTGTCCCCAATTGTTCTACCATATATAAAAGCTCGCTTCTAGTTTTTTCCCAGAATGAACGTGTCCCCTCGAAGGCTCAATGCAAAATGCATTAAGCTGTCTGGGAGGTTGTCTTTGGGGCATTCTAGTAGTTGTCTTCACAGCCCTCAAATTTTTGGAGGGATTCCAGATTCGGAGGTTTTGTTTCATGAAAACTGCTGTTGTGGACTGGCTTTTTGTTTCGCATTATGAGGTTTAGAAGGAAGTAACGAAGTATTGGGTGGGAAACTGAAGTTCACTCATCATGGTAACTTATCAAATGAACTGTGTATTCATGCATTGGAACTTCTTTTATGCGGGGTTGTTGCCACATTGCTTTTCCTGTCGGAAATAAAGCTGGGAAAGCCATTGAGAACAGGCTTTCCATATTGTAATCAGGCTATTTTTCAAGGTCCATGTTGTTCCATGAAGAGAAGAGGTGGCCTTGTTTTTCACTTTTGCATCTGGTACAGGAGGGAAATCCTTCAAAGGAAATTGTTTTAATTCTTGGGTAATTTTCCAAGCAAATTGAGCAAGTTTGGATATTTGCCAAAAAATCTATTCTTTTGAGAAACTGATGTTGGGCTTCAATAGTCAACATCGAGGGTGCGAATATGGGAAATATTTGTGTATTAGAAGGGGTGTCATGTTCTGTCTAAGCTCATTTATGGATTACGATGTCGAAAGCATTCAGCAGTTAGAGGTGAAAACTATTTTGTATATGCGCAATGAACTGAAGAAAGGTTGGTACTTGAGGATAGTGTCATGTGGCATCCCAGATATTTGGGGCAAAGTGATGGTTGTTAGCAAAGATGGGTTCATACGGAAGGAAGTGGTATGCTCTTGAAAGTTTGTTTCCATGGAAGTTACATGTGGAATGTTGGTTGGCAATTCTTCAGTAGTTGTATTTGATAGCAAGATTGGAATGTTAGGGGATCGTAGGTTGTTGGTCGTTGTAAGTTGAAAGATATTAGAGATTTTCCATGTTTTATGCTATAATTTACGATGTTGTTTGTCAGCAAATAAGTGCACTTTATTATTTTGCGTAGTTCTCTCTTCATTGGGCTCGTTTGCAAGAGTCAACATGATTGTGAAGTCACAGGATTACAGAGTACCACCTGTTGGATAAAGATCATGTAGGTTAGAAATGAACAATACATAGTTTGATGACATACAAATGCATAAATAAGTCAAAATATAAAACTATATACAATTGTAATGCATGTGGAGTTCCAATGGGAAATACACGTAAGAGGTAACAATTTGAGTATCGAAAAACTGCATTTTTTCTTAAGGAAAAGAGTATTAGATATATAGAAAACATACAAGTGCGTTGACATAGGACACAAGGATGCAAATACTTACCTAACAAAAGTGCATGTGCTTTATATTTATTTTCTTAAAAAGTACTAACAATCCACATAGTATTAGGAGACAATAGTATGTCAATGTATAAGGGGATACAATAGTTTTCTTTTAAAGCAGGAAAAAAATCGTTACATAGATATGAAATAAGAAACATAGCAGTGATAGTTCAAAGTATAGAATGGGTTGCGTGAGGGTGTAATGTTTGAAAGGGACAGGGTGGGTTGGAAATCCTTGTGTAAAGGTTATAGAGGAGTTGCACTGTTTTCCGACTTTCTTTAAAACTAAGGATGACACATTTCAATATCTTGTTTCTGACAATATGTCTCTTTTTTTCAGTGAAAGTGTGAAGCAATATTCGTTTCCAATGACGTTACTTATAATTTCACTACTCGCATCTTCTTCTATAGATAATATATGGGAGGTCACTAGATGCACCACCCATGATTAACTCAGGTCGTCTCATCAAAAGCGATAACTGATCTTGAAGTTCTCCTGTTGGGTCCTTTAGATCGATCATCAGTGAATATCTATAATCATAGTTTTGAACTTGTCTGTTGCAACTCGAACATAACCATGAACCATTAATATTCTCTCTCACCTTTTTTCCTACATTGTTTGTCACCTTTTTGAAGAGAACATGCCTTGTAAAAGAAGCTGTCCATGTTGATATTTGTGATTTCTGTACGTGAACCATGGGCCATTCATTTCTCATCAATGTTCCCCATATTTAGTACCTTTAAAAATCGTTGTTACAGAGGTCAGGCTCTTTTGTAGGGCCCATAAATTGGCTTGTGATAGAGGGCATCGGAAGGGCGTAGCCATCGTAATCTACCCAGCTATGAAGTGTATTGGTTTCTATTTAAACTGTATAACCTTATTAAGTAATTTAGTCTAAAAAAAATCATGTTGTCATCTATCAAAAATATAAATCTCATGAAATGCTCATAAATAAAAGATAAAAAAACTAAAATAGTAATAAACCCAAAAAATTCCAAATAGGTTAAAGCTTTATAAACTTTGATTACAAACTCAAAACCCTCGAATCTTGACAGCAAAATTGTACAAACTCAAACACGATGTTTTTCTAAGGGTATAAAATATTATTTATTTCATAGGTGAATCCCCTTGGCGGATTGATTGATGTAGCTTCAATGATGTGAATCATTGTTCCTTGTGAGTCCACTACAACCCTAGACTCAACTTCCTCTATGAATTCACTGAAATAGGTGTGGAAATTGGGTCCGTGACAAATTAACATCCTCCCATGTGGCTGCAGTATCATCATACCTATCCCACTGGACTCGCACCTAGTCAATCTCGCATCCTCGAAGACCAAGGGTCCTACACTCTATGATGTGCACGGGCTCCACAGTCAGCTTCCCTTGCTCCTGCACCTATAATACGGTTCAATCCAATACATGAGAGGGATCTGAAATGTATCTCCTAAAAAAAATAAAAAATACATCGTAATGTGAGACAAGTTGGTTGACAAGGCTAGACAAAAAGGTAAGGGACGGATCTGATCCAAGATCTCGAATGGACCCAAAAATCTAAGAGCTAACTTAGAGCCTTTTTCATAATGGATAGGGCTCTTATGAGGTCTAACCTGGAGAAACACCTTCATGCCCATCTTATAGTTGTGGTTAACTCTCTTCTTTTTTTCATATTTGTTTTGTCTATCATGTGCCTCATGAAGTATCTATCTGATTAAAAAAACTCGTTGCTCCATGTCCTGTAACAAGGATAGCCTAAGAGATACTCTATCCTCCAATTTGTCCCAACTCAGTGGTGTCCTACAATCCCTTCCATAAAGTGTCTGAAACGGAGCCATACCAATAGAAATTTGAAATTTTTCATTATAAAAAACTCCAAAAAGTACAAATACTCCTCCCACCTCGACTGATGCTCCATGATGTACATCTGAAGCATGTCCTCTAAAATGTGATTCACCCACTCCGTTTTTCCATCTATCTTTGGATGATAAGTTGTACTGAAGTTGATACTCATCCCAAGGGCATGATGCATGGTAGTTCAAAAATGAGAGGTGTATAAGGGATCACGATCATAAATAATCTTTCACAAAATCCCGTGTAGTTGGACAATCTCATCTAAGTATACTCACGCCAATGCACTAGCTATATAGGTGGTCTTCACTAGAGAAAAATGAGCCACTTTCGTTAGTCTATAAATCATGACCATGATGACATCATGGTGGTATCTCGATGTCGGTAGCCCTATTATGAAATCCATGGAAATGGTGTCCCATTTCCACTCTAGTATAACATGCAGGTAGAGAAGGCCAGCTGGATGCTGATGCTTGGCTTTCACCCTCTGACACTCCAAAAAATGAGAAACAAAAATAGCTACATGTCTTTGAAGTCCTCTCCAATGGTAAAAATGTCTCAAAGTGGGATGCATCTTCTTTACCCCTACATGGGTTGAATAAGGTGCACGATGAGCCTCTGCCAAAATATCCTCTCTCAAACCTCTATCCCTAAGTACAGATATCCAACCTATTTTTCTAAGAATTCTATCTGACTCTATTGAAAATCCATCAAACTTCCCCTCAAGGGGTATTTAATACTCAACCTCTGCTCTAGCTGCAAGGTAGAAGCTATCATGTGGAAGTTGTCACAAAATACTACTCCACAAGTCTTTACCCATTCAAGTATCCATAAATAAATGTCTCCTTCAACTCAAATAATCTATAACCACATTCTCCATTCCCTTCACATGCTCTATCTCCATGTCATACTCACATAGCAACTCAATCCAATGTTGTTAACGAGCATTGAGATTGGATTGTGTGAAGAGGTTATGTAAGCTCAAATGGTCTGTCCTGATAATGAACCTCCTGCCAAAAAGGAAATGGATCCATCGCACCACAGCATGTACCACTACCACAAGATCAAGTTCATGAGTCAGATAATTTATCTCATATTCCTTAAGTTTGGGAGACTCGAAGGCTACTACATGACCCTCTTGTATCAAAACACCTCCTAATCCTGCCAAAGAAGCATCTATACACACGAATAAATCCAATTGAGGATCAGGCACTGTGAGAATTGGTGTTTTCGTAAGGAATTATTTTAGTGTACTAAATGTCTTCTCACATCCATCTAACCAAAAAAACTTCTTCCCTTTCCGCTGAAGTGAAGTGATGGGGTGTGCAATCCAAGAGAAGTCCCGAAAAAATATCCTTTAGTAACCTGCCAACCCCATTAAACTACGCATCTCAGTCACATCGGTTGACACTAGCCAATCCATAAATAGCTCCAATATTGGAAGGATTGATTGCGATACCTTCTCTAGAAATAATGTGACCTAAGTACTAAACCTTTGACTAGAAAAAGACACACTTCTCCTGGATCTCGTATAACTGCTGCTCACGAAGACATTACGGAACCTGTTGAAGTTGTTCCTTTTGATCCTCATACATACATGAGTATATTATAATGTCATCAAGAAACATGAGCATGAAGCGATCCAAAAATTTCATGAACACCCCATTCATCAAACTCATGAACACTGCAAGGGCATTTGTCAGACCAAAAGGTACCACTCTGAACTCATATTGGCATTATCTTATGCAGAAAGCTATCTTGTGGATATCTACCTCCATAATCTTCAGTTGATGGTAGCCTAACTTAAGATCTATCTTATAAAATACAAGTTCCCCCTTCATATGATCAAATAAATCATCTATCTATGGAAGGGGGTAACTATTCTTAATCATTACTTTATTTAGATATCGATAGTCCACACAAAAACACAATGATTCATCCTTCTTCTTCACAAATATCACTGGTGAACCCTAAGGAGATACACTAGGATGGATTATACCTTTTTCAAGAAGGCCCTCCAATTGCATCTTGAGCTCACAATACTAAGGTCTATATCATGTGGGGGAGGTAACACTGACAACTCACTAGGAAAAACATATGAAATTTATTGTAAAATGGGGTGGTCACTAAGTGACAATCCATGAGTCTCATCCTTTGATAGGTCACTAACAATGATGTCAAATTATTGACAACCCTATCTCACACACCGCTTCAGCTGCATAACAGATATGGTGTGAATAGAGATGGGTCTCCTAACTCCAACTATCACTAACTACACTCCCAAATCATTAGCACAAGATATAACCTTGTTGTAACAATCAATTCCAGCTCTGTGTGTAGATAACCAATCCATGCCAAAGATAACCCCATACGAACTCAAGGAAAGGATACAAAGATCCAAATTCATGGTGAAGGGTCCTAGGTCCACTATACACTCCTTAACCAAGGAGTCCACTGAGAGTTTGGCTCCAGAAGCCATCTCAAAATCTTAAGTAAGGCCTTTCCTAACTTTCGCTAGTCATGGAGAAATGAAAGAATATGATGAACCTTAATCAAATAAGACATGGGTAGAAATACCACCAATGGTACCTATGGTCTTAATCACCATGCTCTACCTGGTAGTTCTCAACTGTAACATAAATCATGTGGCTCCTAGCCATGTCACCAACTGTAGGCTCAAAAGAAGGTACCTTACCCTAATTAGCAAGATTATGAGGGCACTCTTTCCAATGATGACCATGTACACTACACCGATAATAACTACCTGGTCCTCTCTACTGAGCAAATACTCCTTCAGGTGGCCTAGTAGTTTGTGCTATATAACTTGATGATCCTCCTATTATGTTTATGGAGCTTGTTTTCATGTTAGAGTTTGGTACACCTTCCATGTGTTACACTTGGATATTTTTATGGCAGTCCTGCTTGCTAGTGAGTGGGTCAAGGGGGTTCGCGGGTGAAGCCCCCGATGAAATTTTCATGGGTGGTTTATTAACCCATGGGTAATAGGTAACCATTATGGGCTGGTTTTTGGCCCATGGTTTTTTCGGTACCCATTGTTTTGTAAAACCGCCTCTTCGGCTACCTATTGATGTACTTATAAATAGGTGGAAATATAATAGGATTTACATGAGTGTGTTTTGTGAAGGTGAATAGTGTGTGTGAATTCAAGTGTGAATTCGGGAGAGTTTGTTGAGTGCAGCTCCAAACAAGATTTGATTATTGTAATTGTGAAGACTGTTGGCTTGTAATAAAATCTGAGCAAGTGTTCTTGTTGGATGTAGCCCACATTGGGTGAACCATGTTAAATATTGTCTTCGTGTTGTGCATTTTTCATTTCTGTAATTCTATTAATAGTTCTTATTATTTCGATTCTGAGGAATTATTCCGCATTAGATATTATTAATTCCTAACACCTCCCATAGATCTCTATGGGTGTTTTGGTGGATGTACTCCTGCTGACTATGCTCAAGGTAGAGCATGTGTCCTATTCGGTCCCCCAGTTGGAGGTCCCATACTACACCCTCTCTGAGCATCATGGCACTGTGGAGGTCAAAAGGGTGGTCATGTCTACTGTTGATGCTACCGCTAAAGAGGAGGCATAAAGGAAGATTGTGCTAAAGTGTGTCCACCACGAGGAGGAGGAGCTGATCCCCTCGATCTACTATCCTGCATATGTTGTATACAACTCCTTACTCTATCTTGAGCCTTCTGAGTCTTCCCCCTAGTTTCCTATATAATGTAGGCCTTCTCTACAGCCTTTGATAATGTCTACAGATAATGAATGTGCACTGCCCCACCCAATTCTAAATTCAAGCCCCTGATGAACCTATGAACCTAGTTATCGTGTATGCAGTCCACATAGTAAAGCATATCCAAAAATTGACCATCATACTTTGTTACTGTCATGGATTTCTATTGCAGATCATGAAACACATTGATCCGCTGCTAGATGAGTCTCCTAAATATGTATCTAATCTTGAAATTCTCCTCAAAGAGATCCCAAGTAACTGCCTTTGAATCCACATGGAGCTTCTACTCCTCGTTCCTCTAACAAACTCCAGATATTTCCCTCTGAAGGTGGATAACAACAAAATATTTCATGTTTCTAGTACAAGGGCATAGCTTAAAGCATCCACTCAAGCTAACCAACCATGCATCGGTCTGAAATCCTCCTGTGTCTCCAAAAAAATGAGGTGGGTATAACTTCAGTATCTCTCTAATGTGGTCTGCCACTGTTGACTCTGTATCTTGAAGCTCTATCTTTGTGCTCTCTAGGTGGTGATTTATGTCTAACCCAATCTACATGGGAGTTCCCTTCGCTATCCTCAGCATTTTGATGTGAAGGCACATGAGCCTCCACTGATGGCTCTCCATCCTGTCTTCTAGGACTCCCTCCTAAAGATCCTTCACATAAAAATACATTAACATCTAGTAGTTTCTATAGTATCTGAGGCAATATAGTTGTTACAACTTGATATGGGGGTGGTAGATATAGGTTCACATGTAAGGATCCCTCATCTTGTCCGCGCCCTATCTCACGTGATACATACAAGAGAACTACCCCTAAGTTTTGTGAGCTCAAGTTATAGCTGGAGAGCCTTCTTGAGAAGGGCATACTCCATCCTAGAGTATCTCCTTGGGGTGCACTGGTGATTTTTGTGAAGAAGGAAATATCACTGCGATTGTGTATTGATTAAAAATAACTGAAAAAAGTAATGGTCAATAATCGTTACCCCCTTCCACGCATCAATGATTTGTTTGATAAGATGAAGGGGGCGATAGTGTTTTCCAAAATAAATATTAAGTCATTTTATCATTAGATGAGTATTACAGAGACTGATATTCATAAGAAAACATTCCACACAAGATATGACCACTCCGAGTTCACAGTTATTCCTTTCGGTATGACGAATGACTTCGCAGTGTTCATGAGTTTGATGAATGGGGTATTCAAGAAAATATTTAGATCGTTTAGTGCTCATATTACTTGATAACATATTGATATACTCATGCACATGTGAGGAGCACGAGGAACACCTTTTCCAAGTTCTGCAGTGTCTTTGAGAGCAACAACATTATGGTAACCTAGAGAAGTGTGCATTATTTTAGTCAAAGGTATAGTATCTGGGATACATTATTTATGGGGAAGGTATCACAGCTAATCCTTCCAATATTAGAGCTATCATGGATCGGCCAGTACCGACCAATGTGACTGAGGTATGGAACTTCATGGGATTAACATGGTATTATAGGATATTTGTTTAGGAATTCTCACGCATTGCTCATCCCATTAATTCCCTACAGTGGCAAGGGAAGATATTTTTTTGGTCAGAAAAATGTGAGAAGGCCTTTAGGAATTTGAAGGATTGCCTCATTACAACTCCTATTTTAGCAATGCCAGACCCACAGAAGGACTTCTTTGTTTGTACAAATGATTCGTTGGCAGGAATAGGAGGAGTATTGATGCATGATGGCCGAGTTTTATCATTTTAGTCTTGCAAAATTAAGGATTATGAGCTCAATTATTTGACTCATGAACTTGAGCTTGCAGCAGTGGTTCATTCTTTGGTTATATGGAAAAATTTTCTATTAAGAAAGAGGTTCACACTCAGAACTGATAATTTGAGCCTACGACACCTCTTCACACATCCCAATCTCAACACCCGTCAATGGTGTTGTACGGTGATTTCATGTGAGCATGATATGGAGATATAACATGTGAAGGGGAAGGAGGATATTGTTAAAGATTCTTTGAGTCATTGGAGGCATTTTGTTATGGCTACATCAGTGGATAAAAACTTGAGGAGTAGGATCTTATATCAGCTTCCACACGACCTCTTGTACCTTTCAACTAGAGTAAATATTGAGTCTCAGAGACTCCTTGAGGGGAATTTCAAGGGATTGAAACTAAAGCATGATGGACTTCTCAAACACAGAGGTTGTATTTATGTACCTAGAAATGGAGGGTTTTGGTAGGAAATATTAGAAGAGGCTCATTGTGCACCATATTCAACTCACCTAGGGGTGAAGAAGATGCACACTACTTTGATACAGTTTTATCATTGGAGAGGAATTTAGAGGGATATATCCCAATTTGTGTCTCGATGTTTAGAATTTCAAAGGGTGAAGGCTGAGCATCAGCATCCAACTGGCCTTCATTACCCTCATGCTATATTGGAAGTGGAAATGGTACACTATATCCATGGATTTCATAGTGGGGTTACCTGTTTTGAGATACCACCACAATGTGATCATGGTCACAGTGGATAGATTGAAGAAAGTGGCTCATTTTGTTTTGGTGAATACTACCTATACAGCTAGTGTAGCAGTGTGAGTATACTTGGATGAGATAGTCAAACTTCATGGGATTCTGTGGAAGATTATTTGTGACCACAATCGTTTGTACACATCACATTTTTGCACTACCATTTAGCATGCTTTTGTGATGAGGATTAACATTAGTAAAAAATATCACCCAGAGACAGATGGTCAAACCGAGCGGGTGACCCAGATATTAGATTATATGCTTCACATGTATGTTATATACCATCATTCATGATGGGAGGAGTACCTATATCTAGTACAGTTTACATACAAGAAATTTTAGAGTTCCATCCGTATGAAACCATTTCAAGCATTATATGGAAGAGAGCGCAAGACTCAATTGAGTTGGGATAGGTTAGAGGAAAAGGTCACTCTTGTACCAGCAATGTTATAGGACATGGAGCAGCAGGTCATCTTGATCAGACATAGATTACAAGAGGTGCATGGTAGGTAGAAGAAGTATGCAGATCAGAGGAGAGTTGATCACACTTATGAGGTGGGCTTGAAGGTGTTTCTTAGATTCAAACCTCATAAGAGCCCCACCCATTATGGAAAATTCTCTAAGCTAGCTCTGATATTTGTGGGTCTATTAGAGATCTTGGAGTGGATCAGTCCCTTAGCCTACTACTTATCCTTTCCACCAAGATTGTCTCACATCCATGATGTTTTCCATGTTTCTATGTTATGGAGATACATTTCAAATCCTTCTCATGTATTGGATTGGACTTCCTTACATGCATAAGAGCAGCAAAAAGTGATGTTAGAGCCCATGTGCATTATAGACCATAGGACCCTGGGACTTTGAGTGTGATATATTGATCAGGTACGCGTCTAATGGGATCATTACGATGAGACATCAACTACTTGGGAGGACGCCACCTTACTACGAGTCCAATAGCCACACTTGGTCCAGTGACTTCTAGGAGGAAGTCGATTCTAAGGGTAGGGGGATGTAGTGCCCACTCCTCTTCGATATTTATTATAATATGATTTTGATTATTACGATTAGAGACATAAATATTATTATTATATTTTGATTAACATGTTGATAGAAAGTACAAATATTTTTATTATTGATATGTTGTGACTCATATTGTGGATGGTATGAACTTCTAAAGGCATGGATAGATATTTCGGTACTGATGATGATCTAGTGTTGTTACTTTATATATACTAACACTTTGGATTCTGAACGTATTGATTTTGTTAGATGATCGAACTAGTCTTGTGATCTCATTGTTGTTGATGAAATGGTAGAATTGAAATATTTAGAAATTTTAAACAATTAATAGAATTTCTTAACTTTGACGATGATTTATCCATGTGTATGATGTTTTTGGATGATATGCATGAGCGTTTTATTTCTAGATGTATTTGATGTGGCCTTGAGGCCTAAGGAGTATTGTCTGATTGGTTGCAAGAAATTATATCACAACAAACAAGAAGGGGCTAGGAGACCAACCACGAAAGAATATTAGATATTGGCAACAAAGGTCACCTTGGAAACTTTGTGTTTGTTTATATTTTTGTGTTATTGTTGAGTTTGCTAGGAGGTCCCCATTGAGGGGGTAACCTCAAATGCGACCATGGATTTATGTGTTGCCTTTCCCGCTTTTTCATTTTATTTATTTTGTGAGTATGTGATTTCTTCATTGTAATGTATTTTCACTTTACTATTGCTTAGTTAATGTGATTTTGTTTAGTCAATTAATCGTGTGTTTAAGTTAATTTGAGATGTGATTATGTGGGAATTAATTGTGGTAGATAGTCATTGTTATACTATGGATTTGAGATGGATTTTATTGGTTTTTATGTTGTGTACTCATCCCCACTTTTCATATCTCGAATTTGAGATTATGAGCCACTTTTGAAGGTTTGTGGGACAAGTTAAGCTTTTCCCATACCTCTTAAACTCACCCACAAAATATAACTATGATATGAGCAGTTTATTTTAGGCCTCATTACGTGTTTTGTTGAAAGGAAAAGTGGAATTGATTGCAGTTTTTTACAACTCTTTTAATTTTTTCCTTAAAAGTATGGAGTAGTGGTTTGTATATGGAAGGAAACTTGTCATAACCTCAAACACCCATTTATGAGTCTTGGGCTTTATGTTTGACTTTGTGAAGTGGATTGGAGGAGAAGTTATATGGCATCCTACATGGAACCACATCACTACCCCCTCCTCATTTTCAATTTATCTAAGTTATTTTGGAGTTTTTCGGGTTGCTTGTTTTTTTTTTCACACTTGAATTTTTGGAGGATCTTTGTTTGAGTTCTTTTTTGGAGCTAGGGAGCTTGTTTTTTAATTTTGGCTTGGACTTGGAAAATTTTGGAGCTTGTACTTGTGAATTGAACATTATTGTAATGGCAAGGTCAGGTCTTTACCCTTGTATTTTATTTTATTTGTTGTGTGATTGTTTATAAAATCAGTGAATGTTGTGTTGTTTTTTATTTGGGTTAGCATGAAATTAAGGATGGTGTGGGAGAAGGAAAATGGGGATATTTTGAGGGAGGGATAAGATTTTTGTATATGAATTTGGAGGGAATTTTGGTTGGATGTCCCACCTTATGATAATAAGAAATATTTCTTACTTATCTTGGTATGTTTCATTTGAGGGAGTGATAAGAGATTGAGGGAGGGATAATATTTTGGTTAAGGTTGTGTGGATGAATTTTTTGGAGGTTTTAATGTGGAAAATTAACCCATTGGGAGGTATAAGGTATTTCCCATATTTATCTTCCCCCTTGGCTTAGATTTTAAGCCTTTGTGCTTGGGAAAATTGTATATTGTTTCTATTATTGTTATTTTTCTTGGATGTGTTGCAATTTTTTTTGTTGTGAATGGATGTTGTTGAATCCTTTGTAAAAGTTTCCATAGTTGTTTAATAGCCCTTATTTCCTCATTGTTGGAGTTCAGGGGCCAATGAGAAGGGAGGATTCCCTTTCTCATTAGAATATGGTTGGGAGGAGAGAATTGCCTAATCCCCCTTAGTTGTTGTTGTGATTTGGATATAAAGAGAATGAAGGAGCTCAAGTTTAAGCCTTGGACATAGTTGCAACTTTTATAAGACAAAGAAGGAGAAAGTTGTTTTTTTTTTTGTAAATTTTTCCATGTTGTTTCCACCTAAAAGGAGGGCCTTTGTAACTTCAATTTTAAAGTAGAGTTCTTTGTAAATATATTATGGGAATCTGATTTGTATTATTTATTCAAGAAATTTATATGTTGGAAAAGAGGCATGCGAGGGTTGCAACTTGTTTGTTATTGTATATTCTTCAAACATGTAATTTATATCAAGTGTGCATTGATTTATCAATGAAAATTATCTTTATTGATGTGGAACTACAAAGAAGTGTATGTTGGATTTATTTTTAAAATGATCTTATTATGCTTCATTGTATTCTAAAAGAGAATGAGTTTGGAAATATTTTAGTTATTATTCTTGTTCTTCCTATTTTAGTGCTACTTAAAATGGTTGGATGCTACTATGGTTGCTATATTTTTCTATATATTCTAAACTCAACTATGTAGACATTTAAATAATCTTTATCAAACCAAAGAAACATGTTCATTTCATTTACTTACACTTAGTTTGAATGAAAGGGATATTTCCCAACTATCTCACATATTTAAATATATATAAATTTATACAGACTACATATGACCTTATATTTTGTTATATAAATAAATATGAACTGATAGAATGTTGAAAATAAAATAAAAAATAACAAAATATACAATTATATATATATACATATATAATTTATAATTATATACATTTAATTCAAAATATATATACATATATAGTTTAAATTGATTTTGGCCCGGATGGGCTTGCGTGGCCCGTGACTGTGTTATATTGCAAACAAAAACAATGGGGTGGAGGCGTCGCCTCCCACAAACATCAACTCAAACCATATATAGTCAGCTATGGTGGTCGACCCCCAATCATATGCACCCCAACATTTTTCTTACTCTGCGGCCAAAACTTTTTCCCCAATAGAACATTAAACAATATATATATATATATTTTCGTGTATTAGATCTTAGCTGCAACCTGATTTTGGGTATTTGGTTTTGCAACGAAACAAATAATAAAAATAATGAAATATATAAATACCTATATATATGCATATGTTTATATAGTTTTATATATATACAACCATAAATCCATGAATATATCTTAGTTTAAACAAAAATAAGAGTGACAAATAATGGCCATAACCTGAATTGGTTAAATCCTCCACAAAATTCAAATAGAAAATAATAGGCCTGCCAAACCCTAGGAGAGGGATGTAAAAGAATCATCCAAATTTGTGTGTATCCATAAAAAAATAGGCTAAACCTCCATAGCTCTTTGCAAACTTTATGGCTTCCATCCTTAATGAAATTGAGCTAAAAGTGCATAAAAGAATTTCATAAGGATTTTTAGAGCTTGTTGGGTCAACCTAGATCTAAGGGTCCTAATAGATCTAATACAATGGTTGAAAAATTCTCCCTACAATTTTAAGTGGTTGACATTTTTATGAGAATGGGTTTTTAAATAAAAGTTATGGGTAATAAGTGAATGGGGCCACTTAGTGGGTTAGGATAAGTGTGACCTTTTTTACCGTAGTTTGATAAATAAATATATGAATTTTGATTTAGGTATTGAACTAATAATATTGTGCATGGAAAATTAGATAATAATATAAAAGAATTAAATTATTTAGAATTTAAATATATAGTTAAATAACTATTTAATGGATTGGGTGTTAGGTTAAACTGAACTAGGAGATGACCCTTTTATAACTTAAGAGGATTTTATTTAAAAGGGTAAATTGACGAGATTGATCTAGTTAATATATTTAAATTGAATTAATAGAAACCATAGAGGAGGATTTAAATTTGAAATGATTGTGGAAGGGAATTAATAGTACTTAATTATTAATTTGGTTATGACTACTTACAAATATGTTGAATTAATTAAGCGTAATTAAAGTGTATTGACTTGGTAACCTTTCAAATAATAAATTCCCGTAATTTTTCGTAAATAATTATTGGGGATTGACATAGTTTGGTGCATCAAATTAGTGGGCATTACACATAATCCAACCAAATTATCTCTTTAGCTCTTCTACAACCTTCTTATCTTTATAATTTTCTCTATTATTAATTATGAAAATATTATTTGATAAACGTAATATTAAACATATTATATTCATGACACAAATTTTATTTTTGCTTTTCATCTATGTTATTCGAAAACATAGGGAAAGTTTGGGATGTGATGTATAATATTGGATGACTTGTATGTTCTTTCCCCTTCACATTCATTGACTTTGATTTTGATTTAAAAATATTCTTTAGGTCATTTAATCTTCCTAGGGTCATCCTCATTAGAATATTTTTCTTAGACAAGGCTATAAAAACAAGTTAATATCATTGTACAACTCACCAGTCACTATTACAATATCATATTACAAATATATTTCCAAAATTACTCAAAGGGTTCCTAAATATAACCAAATCGGATGCACATCATCTAGAGTAGTCCTTGATAGAAGTTTATAACACTTAATGAGGTCAAAGAGTCTAGATTACTCCATTTCCAAGCATGCAAAGGTTGTAGATCCATGTTTTCACAAAAGTAGAGTCACACTAATCATTGCATAAATGTTTTAATCAGTAAAGGGTTAGGTCATATAGCCGAGGCATGCGAAATCTTACTAATACCACATTGGGTACATTCTATAGTATGAAATTACTATGTTATCTTAGTGTTAACATACATGAGGGAACCCTTAGGGGGTTGCATAATTAATCAAACTTGCAAAAACACCTAGGATAACTATACATGAGGGTTGATCCCACAAAGAGAGCATGTAGTGTAACACTTAGATTGGTTAAGTAGCTAGGAGTCCAACCACCAAGGGTAGTCCTAACATATCACACACACATGTGTTTACTTATTTTTTTGCTAACACCTTGATGAAGGGTTCTAAAGGTTTATAAGGTTTCCAATTTTTCGTAGGTTATTATAGGTCATCCCAAAGTTATGTGAGCTATACAGAAAAGACCATTTCTACACAAGTGAGGAATACATAAAGTTGTAGGTCTATACTATCAAATGGTTCAAGACCATACGATTTTAGGTTTGGACTATATAGATTAAGTCTAGACCATATAATAGTTATAAGATCATACCCTTGATGAGTTTAAAACTCTAGAATATTCATAGAAGCATATACAGTTCTTGATCATTCTATTCCACTATCCTACACATGTAGATCATCCATGTCTTGTTCTTAGCAACTAAGTCTATATCTCCTATTGTGTATTTGAGTAATTTACTTATTGATTAATAACCTTTTCAATCATTTCATGTGGAAATTCATTATTTTAATTATGAATAATTAATGTTGGAATTTAATTAGTTAGAATTATATAATTTTTGCAAACCCTTACATTCTTCTTATTTTTTATACATCAAAAACATGTTAACGATTTAATAGGGTGAAAATAGTGACAAGGAGCTACTTGGAATTATTATACATATTTTTACCTTTATTTTATGTTTCACATGTTTCATACCATGAATATTGTAAAGTTATTAAATTGATAATGAATTTTTTTTCCTACATATAAAAAGTTCACATTGGTTAATAACTGCTTACCAGTTCATTATTATATCATGATTACTAATTACTAATTATGCCATATATATTGATTAATAAATCATTGATTACATGTTTAATTTGAAATGCATGGACTTCCATATTGAATTTATACTTATTATGTACTTATTACTAGTATGAGTTATGTTGTTGAAATAACATGTTTCTTGATTTGTTGGCTTTTCAAATTTGTCATGTCAAACCCATTCATATCATATGTTTGTGTGTTATATGATCATGTTGTCATCTCAACTCATATTTTCTTGCATGATTTTTATCATGATAATATCTATAATGCTTCCATGTTCATATTTCTATGATTTATATTAGATATATCTCCTTGCAATGCTTGTATGTTATTATGATTATACTAATTTTTTTTCATGATCTTTATCATTCTTTTTCTTTAAAACATTGTACTTAGTTTTTGTACTATGTTATTTACTTTTTCAATTTCTAATGATACTCACTTAGGACTATGATTTGATGATGTGTTTCATACTTGTTAAAAATGAAGAAATAATTTATATAATTATATATTCATAAATGTCTTGTAAATGTAACGCCCACTAAAATCTCCCACTTGAGACCCATGAACAACCTAGGTTTAGTTACAAAATTATGGAATATTTTTTTTTCAAGTGTTAACAACCAAAGTCTCAAGGACAATTAAATTCAACTGATAATTTTTCCAATTATAATAATTACTAATTCCACATTATAAAGAAACAAGTGCAATAAGTCCACACCTAGCTCAAATCTCCTTAGGGATTAATTTAATCACTGATTACATTGATATTTTAGCTAAATATTCCCTGATTAAAATTTTAGGGTTAAGGGACCAAAAAAAATAAATACCCAAGGTATTTAATTCCGCAAGATAGAAGACAAGAGCAAGGTTTAATTATAGTGGGGGAAAAGAATACATATTAAAATCATCAGAGTAAATTCTTACTTACCCACTCCCATAACTTAGTTAAAGATTCAATTTGATTTTTCCCATGATTAACACAATTAGAACTTCCTGAAAACATTCCCATTAGATAGTGAATTTCCTCACCTTTCCGGTGATATAAAGAAGTCCTCATAACTCCTCATATTTCTCCAATTATGCACTGACGGAACTTGGGGTGAAAATTTTCCCAAGTCAGCTGGCTTGCGGGCCTGGGGAGGAAAATTTTCCCCAACTCGGGCCTGCGGACTTCAAAGAGAAAATTCTCCTAGAGGAGAAAAGTGGAATGGCAGAGCGGGGAAGAAAAATTTTCCCAGACGCGGGCCGGCGGAGTGGGGAAGGAATTTAGCACTTTTTTCCTTTTGGGACAAAGAGAATTTTACACTCGCACCTCTGCTGATGCCCAGGGAGGCCACATGGCAGCTCCTTATTGGGTAAGGGTCAATGGGTTAGTGGGGAACATTTCAAAATTTTGACTATTCAAAAGGAAGGGCAAAAAGGTCGAAAGGAACCCGTGCCTCCGCCGACGTGAGAAGATGCCACGTTTAAGCCAACCTTTAGCTGTGGTTTGGCGGGCTAGCATGGATAATTTGGAAATTTTTCCCAAAATTTTTATGAAGCGTTAAGGATTAAAAATATCTTCTCCCCCGTTGACACCTCGCAAAGCCATGTGGTAGCACCTAATTACTTGTAGGACAATGGGGCTGTGGGGAAAACTTACAAATTTTTCCAAATTTATTTTTGAAAGTGCTTAAGGTTAAAATCAATCTAAGTCTCCATCGACACCCAACAAAGCCTCATGTTTATCAATGATTGGCTGTGGGGCGGCGGGGCCGTGGAGGAAAAATTACCAAATTAACTTTTTGGACTTAGATCATTTTTAGACAAAATGAAGGCTTGCAGATTAGTGGAGAGGCAGGAAACTTCATGAATTTTCACCTTTTGGGAAAAAAGAAAAAAAAAAGAAATTTTTAGCCTGTGGGTCCTCCCAAGAATATTTTATTCATTGAAAATTTGACAGTTAGATTATTTTGAGCCCAAAATGAAGTAAAAACTTTAGAAGGCCATAACTTTTGATTGGGAACTCAGTTTTTAACAAACGAGGACTGTTTAGAAATATCTTGACGTCCTCTTTTCATATAAATATTAATAATTTAATTTTGATAAAGTTTAAAGGGTAAAGTTTGAGAAAACGTATTTTTCTCACTTAGAAAGTGAATTGGTATTTTTTAACTTATCACTTTTGTTCAAATTTGTTGTTAATTATTTTTCCACTTTCAAAACAGGCATGGAGGATTTTGATTGGAAGATTTTGGATATATTGCAAGGTTAAATTCGCTTGATTGATTTGCATTCAAAATTTATCAATTTTATACAGCAAGAAGTCTGTAATTTTGCCTTTGCCCGATTTGAAAGGTTCTACAAAATTTTCATAAGTATTTTGGTATGTTTGTGGTCATTTTGACATTAAAAATAAAATTTGATAGTTCATGTTGTCTTTTTGATGTTGCAGGGTCACTCTATTTAATTTCTGATTAATAATTCCTAGTATGAAAGTTATCTAACAAAGATCAAATTCGAATAGATTTATTTTCATTCGCCAACTATAAACTATGAATTCATTCCAACCCAATCTCACATACTAAGTTGACTCAAGTAAAGTTATCAAATGCCAAATTACAATTCTAATTTCTAAAAGATTTATTTAAAAAAAAACCAAAGTATTATGACATTTCTCCATACGTATTCACTTTTTCATCCTTCCAATAGAATTTCAAAATACATTCAACAATCATATTTCAATTCCCAATAATTCCATTTGAGTAAATTAATACAATCCTTTATTGATTCAAAGAGATACCTTTACAATTTCTTCTTTCAGTCCTCAATTACAATGTACAGATAAAGATTTCTTTCACATTCTTTCAAAAGTAGAAAAAAGAGGATGTCTCTTTCACAATTCAATTTACAAATTTCATAGCCCATAAAAACCATCTTTCCATCACAAATAATATACAAGATCATCCACTTCAAATGGGAAAAGGTTACATTAAGAAATGATCTTAGAAAGGACTTTCAAAATGTCTTCTTTCTCAGTTCCAGAACACTAGTATGAATTTCCATCATTCTTGAATCTGGTCACAATAGAACAGGGCAAAGACAATGCTCTCCACCCAACCAAGACATCCAATGAAAAGGGAGAATCCATCCTTCTTCATTGGCCCCCGAGCCCCAACCACATTGCAATAAGAATTTTTTTTTTCAACTCATGGAAACAATAGGCTTCCACAACACAAAGACATATTTCTCATTCAAAACACAGTCCAAAACAACATTGCATTTTTCCACCACAGAAAAAAACAACAAACAACACTCAAGCTTCATCATGCAAGCCAACAGAGCAAGATATTATGGGGGATGCTGCTTATGCATCCCAAAGGGGAAATGGGTATCACCACCTGAGAACAAACAACCAAAATATATATCATTTGAAATCCCTGACATGCCCTTATGCCTCCCCTAAGTACCCCTTATTCCTCACATTTCCTTATGCCTCCCGAACCTCTTATGGCACCTGATAACGATTAAAGAAATGCAATCTATTTCTTTCTAAGGTGGAACCCAAATCCCAACTCCCTCCACACTTATACCTCCCCAAAACACTTATGCCTCCCAAAAAATGCCCCATAGTCTTCTCCTACAACATCCCTAGACCATCTACCCAACAAGCCAACAAATAAAACAACACATTCTAACATTCAACCATTCACATATGCATATAAATAAAAGGAGAGTATTTCCAAGAGCTAAGCTCTTACCTCTCCATGATGGAGTTTGTTCCAAGTTCAAAACAACAAGCTCTCCAAAGAAACACAAACCAAGAGATCAACAATCAACAAGTATGCAACAATTTCCAAATTTATCCCAATTTGCAAGAGCTCCAAAAACCCAAAGCAAGTTGCTAAAAATGAAGTGATAAAAGTGAAGCAAAAAAAAACCCCTAAAAACAAGCCAAGGAATTTGAATATATAGAAGAGGAAAGAGAAGAGGATGAGGTGGATCCATGTGGGATGCCACATCAAAAATCCTCAACTCCAACTCATAAGTCAACTTTAATCTCCATGGCACAATAAATAAGCAGGTGAATAAATGACAATTTTACTTACACACTCAAATCAAACCCACACCTCATAAGGACTGAAATTGAAAGCATGTAAGAAAGTGCAATAAAAGTATACAAATTCACTTACAAAAATGCATAATGAAGGCTAGATTTAAACCCTCCAACCATAAGTAAGGTTGGAATGAAAATTTAAAAGGTATGAGACAAGTTTAACTTGTCCCATAAGCTTTCGAAATTAGCCTCCACGGAAAAATTCAAATTTCAAATAGAGGTGGAGTGTTTCATACTCCAAAATTAATTTACACATCTCTTACACATCACTTGCAACACATTTTTTACAACACTTTAATTTTAGGCCAACAACTCTAATAATTACTTTCTTATGTCCCAATTTTATTAATTAATTTTAACAACATGTTTACTCACATTAATTTACCACAATTAATAAATAATGAAAGGGGTAAACACATCACTTAATAAACACATACAAACATCAATAAAAAGGAACTAAATAAATAAATACACATAACCTTTGGTCACATTTAAAGGTGATTCCCTCCCATGGGAATCCCTAACATTCAAACACACACACACACACACACACACACACACACACACACACAAACAGTACAAGTTGTCATGTTGACCTTATTGAATTCATCTAGAATTCTAATGTGGTTGGTCTCCAATCCCTCGATGTTTGTTGTGATATATTTAACCTGCATAATACAAATACCCCTTCAGCCTCGTGGTCATATCAGAACATCCAAATAAATATAATATAATTTCAAAATCATCAATATATATATGAATCACAACAACATCTAGACAATAAAAAATATCACTTACAATTTCATCAGTAACTATATAATCATCAATTTTAAATTTAATTTTCTCAGTCTACTAAATATATCCAAATATCACATGTCCTATCAACATCCATCTATATATAACCATGTCTAACAACATGTCAACATCTATATAAAATGTCTCTAACAATCATCATGCATCATATATGAATCAAAGTCAACAATAATCCATGATATGACATCTAACACCATAATAAATCAAAACTATAATAATGTCCATAATATAGTCAGCAGTATCATGATCAATATCAAAAGTTTCGAAGGGAAGTGGGCACTACAGTAAACATGATTTATATGATTTATATTTATATAGTATAACATACCATACATTTTTATTTTAATATTAGTGATATATATACACAATATCCATATCTAGTCTCTAAAAGAGGGCATACAATGTGATTACTTCATAAATTCAAATAATTGTTGGGTAGAATAATCACATAAAGTTGAACTTAATGATAGCCTACATTATTTCTAGTCAAACCATTATTACAAAATTTTTACCAAGATAGAAATTTAAATAGGATATAAATTTCATAAAGTAATTGGTTAGGGTCCTTTTCTTCGATTCAAAAACTAAAATTGGTTTTGGTTTAAATATACAAATGGAAATCGCAGATGGGAGGCGCTGGAAGTTAATCATGCCATTCACTTTCCTCTTCCTTCCATGGCAAAAGGCTTTCCAATTCGTCTCCACTCTCGAGCTGATGACTGAAGAATGTTTTATTTTCTGATTATTTATATATAATATTATTATACATAATATTCTTAATCGGAACATATATCAATATACTATGAATAATAGTAGACTATTATTTATAAAAAAAATTATGTCATGGTAAACTATAATACTATCTTTGAAGTTTTTTATATTATACACATTTCTCGCATTGAAATTTGTAGTTTTGATATTATAAAGATTTCTCTTATCGAAATAAATAGAATGTAAGTTTGGTTTCCACCAATACAATTTCTTCGATGGCAGTCCAATTAACTAACCTACATAAGAACAAAAGTCTCTCCATTCAATTTTCATCCTCTCTGTTATTCCTCCATAAAATGCAAATTCATTTCTATGCAAGTGTATTTATTATTTCTACTTACTTATTAGTTGTATAGTGCTACACATCATCAATTTTGGCATTAAGATTGTGTAGATACAACTACATTTAAAATAAAATATTGTTAAGTTAGTCAATATATTTTGTGAGAATTTTCACCTTTACTATTGTGTTGGTTGTTCTGTTCTGGTTGTTCTGAGATGTTCTAATAGTTAAGTGCAGTTGCTTCATTTGTTAATCTCTCACTGTTTGTTTCTTACAAACTTCACTTGTTGAAGGTGTTCAATCTTGCAATTCTTCATTGCTGGATGTAAATGTAATGCATGTATCATACCATCTCGTTTATGTGTAAATGTTATTTATTTTGGTTAGTTGGATATCTTCTTCTTACTACTTGACATTAAAATCTTATTGTATATATGTTCAATTTTGTGTGAAATACCTTCTTCATCCGTATTTTGAATTGATTTTTTAAAAAGAAAAACACATTTAACAAAAAGTATGATACAAATATTTCCAATTCAATGTACATTATGTTATGTAGTGTGAATTTTTCCTCCCAACTTTTTTGTGGGGAAATTTTCATTCACGTTGGCCTCCTCTACATTTGTCCTTACACTTTTCTTTCTCAAAATTTAGAAAAAAACAATATTAAGGATTTTATGTTTTTAAAAAATATGATGTAAATGCTATATTTTAGACAAAACAGTGAAATTGGAAACAAAATTATTTCTTTGAGGTGAAATGTATATTTATTGCCTCGTGGGAATAAAGAAATGAAAGATAAAATAATATGGCCAAAAGGTTGGATTAATTACTACTTTGTTCACTCAAGAACCTTCTAAATAGTAGTATGAAAACCAAGCTAAATAATGTCTAATGTGCATGATTTTGTGACTACACAATCAACATAGTTTCTTATTTTATTGTTTCATGCCTATTATTACATGTTCTTAAGTAAGAAAAATGGAACAAACCTTGTCATCCAATAACTTTCCTACTTTCAACTTTCTTCCAAAAGAAATTCAGCCCTTTCTATTATCTCTTCCACTCCCTTGGTCACTTCCTCTGCAGTAACCTAACATATGGTTTACACCCCTCCTCTCTGTGAGTCCAAAGCCATCAGAAACAACCCCCATGTTCATACTAACCCCTTTGTTTCTGTTCCTTATAGACTTGTTACAACCCCATCTATCATTTCTTTAGAGACCTTTCAGTCTCTTACCATCCCTCTTGGATGCATGGAATTCCAAGAACTCCTTTATACCAACCTAGTTGATCTTCATGACTACCTTATTCATAAATCTACCAATCTCCCCATCGCCATACCCCCTCTTCAAATAATTTATGCTTATCATTCTCACCCTAAATCCACCCAAGTCCTCAAATCGCAGTTCATTATGTTCTTCCCTAGAGCCATGAATGAGCTTGCCATAGTGCAACATGAAATTAGATCCACCAATATTCCTCTATAATTCCAAAAACTCACCAATCCACTCAACTGGTGGCCCCATTCCTTCCAATCTTCTTCGTACCAACACACACCCACTACTTCCATCCCCATCACTTCCTCATCCAATGTTGTCATTACCACACCTGCCCAAACAATGCAAGAGTCATGTTCAATCCTTCCACCACCTGAACAACATGATCAAGCTTTGGTCCCCATATCTACATCCCATGTCCACACAAATGTCATCACCTCAAAACCACATCCTTTAGATTTTATCCAAACTCACTAACCTCCCCTTCAAAGTGCCTTTCGCTACATATTCCCTAATCAATCTACTCAAGCATCTCAACCACCCGATACTTATATCTCCTCTCACCACATGCAAGGTCTGTCTAACATCCATGTCTCTCAATAATAACAAATACAACCTTATACATATAATTACATCCCTACATTTCAACAAGCCCATATTTCCCAACCCATTCAATCTTAGCCCTTCAACAATCTTCCCCCTTATCAATCACACCCTCAAACACCTACTTATCCACTGATTAACTAAAATATGAATATTCTAGACTAATTTGATACTATTGTAATAGTAAGTAAATGAAAAATTAAGTGCAATGTGTATCCAAGAAAACTAATAATAAAAGTATAGCTTGTTCACAATGATACCAAGGGTATGCCAAAATAGAAACCTAGTAAAATGGAAGTATAGAATGTCATAACCGTGCTCATAAAATTATGTGAATTTTGAATAAGGGCAGACAAAATCTCACACAGAAGGGACTAGGTGTCCACTAGCACCCCAATCTTGATCTAGGATGTGTAGTCCTCACAAGTTTTCAAGATCTAAATTTTTCTAGGTCGGAAGAGTGTTGAAAATAATCACTTTTTTTCACTCTGAAATCACACAAAGATCGATGGATTCGCCGAAAACCATACAATGAATAAAAATCAAATCCAAGCATCAAAACCAAAAAAAAAAAAAATCACATGAATGGGTTGGACTGACCTCAACTTCTACAACAGTGGGCTTATTAACTGAATCCTACAATACATTTCAGACCTAAATGCAGTTCTAGTGTATGTGTGCATAATGTGCCCTAGATTCTCTTGTGCCAGTCTCACTTTGTGAAGTAACGAGAAATAACTATATGTAGAAAATGTAATTATATGTGTGCATGGAATAGAATAGAATCCCTCCCCCTATGCAGTGCGATACAAATCAACTATCCTTTTCCTTGTGATGGAGCTAACGGATACAAATGATCTCCAAATGGATGCAACTCTAGGTGGATGATAGTAATGACTAGTACTTGGTCCCTCATTATGGTCCCATAACTTTATGTTTATAGGGTTCTCTCGATCTAATTTCATAATTAATCCCGAAATGGCCAACCAACAAAAAGATAAAGATCTCAAACATCTAGAAAGAGCCCAAAAAGTGGAAGGAAAGTGTGAAAAGGATTAGGGTGCCCCATGTGGGACTAGGGCACCCATGAGTGCCCCAGTCAAGGCTAAAATAATGTGAGATGACCTAAATAGACTGGGCATGTGGGTCTAAAAGGTCGGGAATGAAAAAATAAAGATAAGAGAAGATGGCCAAAAGATGGGGGTTAATTAGTAATTTCTTCACTCAAGAACCTTCTAAATAGTAGTATGAGACCAGGACTAAATAATGTCTAATGTGCATTATTTTATGACTACATTTACCCCCACTTTATTTTAGTGAGAGGAAATATCGGTAACATAAATTAGATAGAGATGTGAACCTGATGTCCATGAAGATTGTAGTATAAAATGCGTTGAAGAACTAGAAAAAGCGTGGAATGAAAAAAAAGATGATGAAGCATGGAAATTAAAGATGAAAAATTACAAAAAAGTGATGACAGTTGTTGTCCACTCAAAATTCCCTTCTCTTAAGAAAGTGAATTTTCAAAATTTTGATTTTGAGTGTCTTCTCTGTTGTACTCAATGTTAGAAGTCGTGAAATTGACAAAATCTACGTTTTTGGGTCATTTTATGTATTTTTCGGGCCCGTCGAACATTTTTGTTCTGCGTGTCCCAAGTTAAAAAGTGCGCTCTATTCCCTGATCGGCCGATTTCCCCGAAGTTTGTCTATTTTGGGCCCGTCAAATTTTTTTGTCCCAAATGCCCCAAGTCCAATTGTGCAAGTTGTTCCATTTTCGGCCGAAACACCCGAATCGCGTACTTCACACTTTCATGTTCCAAATGTCCCAAGTGCAATTGTGCAAGTTGTTCCTTTTTCGGCCAAAACACCCGAATCACGTACTTTGAACTTTCATGTTCCAAATGTCCCAAGTCAAATTGTGCAAGTTGTTCCATTTTCGGCCGAAACACCTGAATCGCGTAATTCACACTTTCGCGTCCCAAATGTCCCAAAAGGCATTTGTGCATCTCTTCCCCACTTCGCCCGAATCGGCCGAGCCACGTGTTTCGCGCATTCGCATCTCACATGTCCCAAATGAACCAAGTGCCATTCATGCTTATTTTTCCCGCTCTACCTGAATATCCTGCTTATTCAAATTGGTAGGTATGTATTAAAGACGCATTCATTGTCTTTCTCTCTCCTAATCGGCTATATAATGAGCATACGCCCTTTATATTTTTCACATTTCTTCCATGCTATCCTTTTCTCGAACCCTTGCAATCTAAAAACCTGCGCGTGTATCCCTTTCCTCTTTATTTCCTTCCCGAGTCTAGTTTGTGTCTCTGTCCTCCGAGTTACTATCAATATGAAGATCAAATTTTAGGGATAGGAACAAATCTCACCACTAGAATCTTCCGTTCCCAATATTGGGGACAGTGAAGCTTGTCATCTTGACTTCGGTGATTTTTGGGCAAGGATGGTAGATGTAAACCCTACACCAATGGCGCAGATGATTCATGACAGCGGTTTGGCTTTAGCTGGAGGTTTCCCGATCTCGGTACAATGTGTTGATACAGTGCTTTCATGTGGAGCTCACTTTGACCCTGATTTGAGTGAATTAACCAATGTACACGGGGAGGTCATCGCTAAGCTGGACATCGCCGCCATTAGCACTACACTGAAAATTCCAAAAATGGATAATGCCATAGTTGTTTCCTAGGATCAAGCACATGCCCTGTTCAATTAAGACAACGACAAATACAAGGTGCAGGTGACGAAGTCCTGGCTAAAGAACCCTAAGAAGGGAGCATCTCGTCTATCCAAGACTCTTTTCTGGGCATGATTTCAATGAAGAATTGTCTGATTTCATCATCCTATTGGCTCGGGTTATGGGCTTACCCTCTACTAATTGAGTTCCACATCTGGATGTGCCCCGCTTATCAGCATGGTGTGTGAGGGAACCCAAAATATCAATTGGGCAGAAATCATCAGTATGAATCTTAGCAGAGCAGCTGCCCAATGTACAGCAAACGAAGAAATTCTATATGACTTTGTACCTGATGTATACTCTGGCTGGCATCAAGGCAATGGTTTGGCTTTTCTTCCATTGATGCCCACAAAGATGATCCTGTGTACGCCTACTGCCCGCAGTTCACCCTAGAGACCAGCAATCGTAATTTCCGGAGAGTGAATGATGCCTTCACCATGTACATGGTCAGACTTCTTTAGGGGTGACAATACTAAAAGATTTTCTGACGAAGTCATAAAGTCTAATATCGCACTACGGTGCTTATTTTATCCAATTTAGAAAATTTTCTTATATCAGGCTTGCTGGGCTATGAGAGCACCCCTCTGAGGCTTCCTATGTTTCTGCAGTGACAAGATGGCTCTGATAGAAGTATGCAGGCAGTTAGACAAATTACACAGAACCTGCAGAGACAAGAAGATTTCTGGTTTGCACTTTCCCATCTCTTTGGGAAATTACACTTGTAAAACAGCCCTGGACGCATAAAATATAGAAAGAGCCCTGGTTCCCATCACCATTCATTTCTTCAAGCCAAGAACTTGCTTCGACTTGAAGAAGTTCATTGAATAGAAAATCAAGATAATTTATCATCACAGGGCAGATACAGAAGACTATTGGGCTGACTGTGCAGATGATTTTGAGGCTAGAAGGAGGCACTATGGTAGGTTCTCTCTGCAATTGATCCAAGAACTTGGCTTGCACCGAGTTCCTGAAGGACTCCAGGATGACAACTCTGATCCATACTCATATGAGTATGATAATGTGGTTAAGCACACTCCCTTGGAGGACTTGGATTGGAACAAGAGGGAGAAAGATGATCTGGCTGAGATCCTAGCTCCAGTCTTAGTCAGGACTAAGTTCTGGTTTGATAGGAAAGTTCGAGAGCTTAGAAAGCACTTAGGAGAATCCTCTTCTAAGGATGTTTCAACACCAAGGAGGGAAGCATCGACTCCCATATCAGACACAGCTATGTAAACCCCTCCTGCCTCATCAATGCAAGGGCATGCGTCATGAGCTCTTTGTCTCTTGGTCCTCTTGCCCCTCCTGCTCCTTCCTCTTCCTCTTTTGCATGGGTCCAACCTTTTGTTGATGGTAGAAAGAGAAAATCTTCCTCTCGGAGCTCAGGGCCAAATTTTGATGCTGTCTCAGCCTTGTTAGGCACTACTCCTCGTGCCAAGAAAGCCAAAATCACCTTCAGAATAGTGTCTGATGCTCAAGGTCAGCAATTCCTGGAGATTGCTAAGCCTACAGTGGAAAAATAAGATCAAGACTTGCAGGCATCTGACTTAGAACTCTCAAGAATTCCAATGGGAGAGTCTACTCCTGAAGGTGAGATCCACAACCTCTAGGAAACGGTCACAAGAGTCATTGGTAAGGTAGAGAAAGGGCAGCAAACTATTGAACAGTTGGAGGAACAAGCCCAGATTCTCACAGGTTTCATCAAATCTCTTTTGTCTAAGGACACAGTTTTGGACCCTACCCCATTGACTGCTCTTCCACCACCTGTAATTTTGAGCCAATATGAAGTACAAAGTATCAAAGATATGCACAAGTATTCTGTCTATGGCAGACCTATGGAGGCCATGGTGGAAGATATGCTTGTTGCAGGATTGAACTTCATCGATGAAGCTTTCAAACTCCACGGAAAGGTGAATAATTTTCAACAGAAGCTCTCCTCCACTATCGGGGTCATAGATAAAGAGCTCAAACTCTGGAGCAGTTGTATAGTAGACCTCCGTCTCATGGGACAGACAGATGAGAACATTTTATTGGCGAATAAGGTTTTTGATGATGCAAAGGATAATCTGTCAAAGTCCTGGGTTTACAATGTGGAGTGGAAGATCAAAGTCTTGGAGGAGGCTTTGGGAGAGCTAAAGAATAGCTGGCAGAAAGGTGAGGCTTTTAAGACACTGGTTGTATCTGCTTTCAAAGATATACACTGTTATCTTCAGAATGAAAATTTTGGTGTGCTTCTTTCCCTGTAAGAAATCAAAGCTCAATTCAGAGCTTTTGTCAAAGATAATCTATTCAAGGAAAGCTCCATTTCCAAAGAAAAAATGAAGGAGATCCGCTCTCTTCAATCTGCCATTGAAGAAGAAACTAAAGACTATCATACTCATGTCGAGTTTGATAAGGAAATGGAGAAGTGCCTCGGATTTTGGGCTCAGTCTACAGCCAACACGTCAGTCCCTCATGGCAGAGACATAGCCGAGGCATTGAAGAGATTCAGGCAGCGAATTTTGAAGTCAGTGGGCCCCTCCCAGTCATAACCACCTGTCTTCTTCTCCTTATTCTTCTCTTCTTTTCTAATTCTTTTTCTTGGATTCATTGTAATAAGTTGAGGTATTGCGATTGGAAATCCTTAACTAATCTTTAGTTAAAAGAAGTAGTTACAAAGGGTAACTGATTTGTAAGCTATATAATGGCCTCTCCACGCCATTTTGAAGGAGGAAGAACTTTTTTTATTTTCTGAAAGTGTAAATAGATCATAAAGAAATCAATACATAAGGGCTTTCCATTCTTTGTCTATCTGATCTCTGTTATCCCTAAGCTTTCATTTAATTTTTGTGAAGATCATTTGTCTCTAGTTTGTTAGTCTTGTTGATTGCATACTCTCCAACTTTGCAAGCATGGTGATCTTGTATAACCAAGAAGGAACTTTGTGTCCTTGATTAACGAATTTGTAGAACTTTGTGTCTTTAAATTCCATCTTATTTATATGATACAAATGATCTTGTTTCAATTCACTGTAACTTCGAATACATAAAGAATTACTATGTTATCTATAATTCTGCATGTTGCCTTTTTGCTCATTCTCGTACTCTCATTCCTCAGTCCTTTTGTAATTAATGATCTTTATAGAAAGCACTTTCATAATATCCATGTTTAACCAGAAAATCATGTTTTGTATATTTGTAAATAGGTTCGTTTCTGAATAAGGGAACCTCTCCCATTAAAGAGGAGGGACTTCTTGTCCCCTGACTGTTTCTCTTCGTAAATTCCTATTTGACGACCAACAACAGTGAACCTAGGGAAAAAACGTGTGTGTAGTTACTGATGTATGTGATGTACCTGCATGGTTAGTATCGTTTGTGCTGTCGTGAAGTGTTGTTGTTGACATTGTATTTGTTGTTGATGTTATTTTTTTTGTTGTTATTACCCCCTTTTGACTGCTTCTTTGTCATACGACCAGACCTGCAAGGAGAAAACGGTCAAGTAGTCAAATATGTATGTATGTATGTTTAAAAATTTAATGTAAAAGACACATGCATATGTATGTAAATGTAAATACACAACATAAAGAGTGTAAATGGAACATGTGCACCCGATCCATGTTGAAAAAGAGAGTATAGAAGGACATCCTATACTGTGAGTTTTTTTGGGTGATCTCATGCCACCCTAGCCAAAGAAGTGTAGGGAGAAATATGCATTATTATCCTTCTTATAACTACTTCCCTGAATGTGTGTGAAGAGATCTATGTATGTCCTATTTTTTGGGTAATCTGATGCCAATGGATGAAGTATTTTAGGGAGGCACACCAACTGTAACCTCTAAGCTTGTAACTGCTTCCCATAATGCTAAGGAAACCATGTCATGTAAAATCCATTGTTTACGAGGTTTGTAGACTGGTCTAAACCCACTCAATGTATGTAACCCAAAATTCTAATAGTAGAATGCGCACTGAACTGAACCAATGTAAATGCATTGTGTTAGTATGTAAAACCCTAAATGATGCCCCCCTCTTTGGGGGAACAGGTGACTTTGCTGATAAGATAATGCAACCCCAAAAGAGGACCAAAAATGTCAAATATTAAATTGTGCCTTGTAGGGGAAAGGGAATGCACTTGGTAGAAACCAAGGCGTGCAAAAAAAGAGGCTAGTCAAAACAAGTGTTAGCACGAAAAAATCAAGGGATCCGCATGTATAACATGTTCCATGGGGAAAATGACTTCTTCCACCGCCACAACCTCAGTCCTTGAACCCTCCATGGTATCCTCAGCCTCTATCACAGCCTCCATCATTGCACCCTTCATTATGGTCATGATCATGATGCTCTTATTTTTCCTTTGAATTATTTGTAACATTAGTCTGATATACACCAATATCAATGGCATCATGAATCAAATCAATCAACCTACAATTCTCAATATCATGAGTGGTAGACCTATAAATATTGCAATAACAAGACATGTTCTTACGTATCACCCATTAGCATGTTACAAAGGTAACTAGTATGTCAAGAGCATTTATAACCAAGGAATGTAAAGTGTTAAGTACAAAATGAAGCAATAACACATGTTAGAGATGAATCTGGATGCCCCTAGTGACCAGTATAGGAAGGGTAGAAGGTGAACATCCATGTTGTGTGTAAGAGACCTATATCTGTGATCAAATCTATAAAAATATGTGAACACGCATTTATGGATGATATAGATAAATGACATACAAGTAATCTAACTAGAATGTGTAATAAAGCAACCATGAACAAGAAAAGTAAGCAAGAGTAAAAATAACCATAATATGCAGTATGTTGTGGATGGATGGAATGGAATGTAAAATGGAGTGATAGGAGCCATGTGCCCCCCGAGTGATTGGAAATTTCATGCAGTGAGGTTCATTTTTTCCCCCCTTAGCCATCAAGAGTGAACCATAAACGAGAGTTCATCATCGGGAAATGGTCGAATAGTGTGTGTTGTGTCTAGCGCATTGTGATGAGTATGTATGTGTAGTGATGATGATATGTGATATGTAGAAGATGTGTGTGCAAACCATATATCTCAAGCATATATCATGACAAAATGAATGTATGAGTGATGATTTATCCCTAAGTATATATCACTACATGATGAATAAAAGGGAGTGTTGATGTAGAGTAAAGTGTATACCACTAAAAGGTGAATAAAAGGGGGTGGTGATGTAGCCTAGAGTGTATACCACTACCAGATGATAGAGTAGGTGACCATTTAACCTATAGTGTATGTCATTATCTGAGAAATGTTGCATGATGAGAGGTCGAATGATGAACGTTTGATGAATGTAAGGTCCATTTGATATGTAAACCCTTGGCAGTCGAGTATGGACCGAGGAACTAAAGTGCGTCATAGGGTAGTGAGTGCAGAAAGTAGAAAGACTATGATAATAGATGACCATACGATGAATACAATATGTAATGTACGATGTATAAGATGCAATGTAGATAGATAATTAGTATTCATGATTAGTAACACGTGGAATGTTAGATGCAAATGTGAAACATGTATCATAAATACTAATATGATGTATAAAGTATCTATGATATGGAAATGTGCAATGATCTAAATGGTGTAGTCTAAATGTAGGATGTATGATGTAAGATGTATAGTGCGAGATGTGTGGTGAAACATAATGTGTAATGGCTATACTGTAGTGTGTGGGGTTCATGTGTAGTAATCGCTCAACAGTCAATTGTGAACCAAAGCACAAGAGTGTTTCATCGGGTAATGATGACGCTAAAATGTGTAATGAGTATGTGTCTATTAGAAAATTGACGTATGAGAATGCAAAGATGAGATATGAGTAGACGCTATGATGATGTATGCGTAAATTCTAAGAGTGTGATGTAGTATTATGTAAGTATTATATAATGGGGGGAATGTTAAGTACTATGCCTCCAAAGTGTGTAAGATGAGGGATGATAATGCAAAGAGGAGAGATGCGCTAATGCTAACATGATAGGGGGGATGTGTTGGATGCTATGACCCCCAAGTGTATGATGATGTTAGAAAACCAATAAAGGAGTGATATATATATGAAGGTGGTGAAATATCATAGAGAGTGTAATATTGATTGATTAATGGGATAAATAATGAGAAATTCTATGGTATGTGTGACAAGCGATAGATGGATGTAGTATGAGTGGTTATGTAATAGATAGATATTTTAATGTAAGGTGAAACAAGGTTCTTTATCGTAATAGACCCCTCAACAATCATTTAAGAACTATAAGAATATGAGTGTGTCATTAGAAGGGTAGAGTGAAAATATTCACCTACCAAAGACCAAGTTTGTTTTTAGAAGTGGAAGCATGGTCAGAAAAAGTAACATGAGGACCATGTGATTGTGGTGGAATTTGCAATGTGTCATGAATACTACTAAGAGGATTATTTTCTTTGACGAAAGTAATAGGTTGAAGCTTATACTTGAGAGGATGCCAAGTTGCACTGAGTTTTAAAGGATTTTTCTTAGGTATACTTGGTAATACAATAGACGACTTAGTAGGAGGAGGTTATGAACTAATTTTGATAGGTGGTTTATTATGTTGACTTGGTGATGTCGTAGGTGGTTTCTTAGGAGTCTCGTGACTAACCAAAGAAAAATTAGATTTAGGAGCCCATGTGGATGTAGCATTTGTAGATTGAGACACAATAGAATGTTGCCAAATAAATTAAATAAATCCTTGACACTCAATATATGTTATTCTTTGTTGAAAGTGTGGCAATCATTGTCATTATGTCCATTGGTTCAATGATAATTACAATATGGACGACCGTGATATTTTTCTAATCGATAAGGAGGATAGTAATTAGTAGGTGGTAGTGTGTGATCAAATGATGAATAAGGAGATGATTGAGAATGTCATGTTTCTTAGAATTGATATCCAAGATGAGAGGATTGGGTAATGGTTTGACTTGAGGCTCACTAATATGAGAACATGTAGTAGACATAACATGATATGTAGAAGGATAATAAACATGCGCTTGAGAAGCATCCTTAAGCTGTTGATTTTTAGATTTGAGAGATGTGATTTCGGATTCCATGGCCTTAAATTTATCTTTGAATAATGCATGTAGATCTTGAATGGAGTCTAATATGGGTTGATTAGATTAAGGAACACTAGGACTAGGGTCGTCAAATAAACGATCTAATAGAGGACTTATTTTGTGTGGTGGCGTATTGTCATCAAGATAGCTGGTGTCTAGAGATTTTTGTAAAACAACTTGGCAATGGGTATATCACTTAAGTAAATTAGATAAAGAAACTTGACCCATGATAGAGGAAAAATGAGGATCATAAGCATGAAGATCGAGTACAGGTTCACCAAAATGATTAACTAAAATATGAATATTCTAGACTAATATGATGTTATTGTAGCAGTAAGTAAATGAACAATTAAGTACAATGTGTATCCAAGAAAACTAAGAACAAAAGTATGAAACCCTAATTGTAAAATAAAGGAAATAAAATACTTAGCTGGTTCACAATAATGTCGAGGGTATGCCAAGTTGGAAACTTGGTAAAATGGAAGTACAAACTGTCGTAACCGTGCTTAGAAAATTATTTGATTGTCAAATAAGGGGGGATAAGAGTGCCCATGAAAGGGACTAGGGCACCTGCTGGAGCTCCAGTCTTGATCTAGGCTCTATATTCATCGTAGGTTTTCACGATCGGAATTTTTGTGGGTCAGAAGAGTGTTATAAATATTCACTTTTTTCGCTTCGAAGTCACACCAAGATCGATGGATTTTCCAAAAATCCTACAATGAAGAAAACAAAAAGCCAAGCATCAAAACCTTAAAAAAATAAAAATTCAAATGAATGGGTCAGAATGATCTCATCTTTCACAACAATGGGCTTACTAATTGAGCATTGCACTACATTTCAAATTTAGTTATGGTGTGTTTGCGTGTGTGCATAATGTGCCCTAGGTGCTCTTATTCTACTTTTACTTTATGAAGTAGAGAGAAATAACTAGATTTAGAAAATTTAATTGAATGTGTGCATGGAATAGAATAATATCTCTCCCCCTATGCAGTTTGATAATAGATACAAATGATTTCCAAATGGATGCAACTCTAGGTGGATGATAGTAGTGACTAGTGTTTGGTCCCTCATTATGGTCTCATAAATTTATATTTATAGGGTTCTCTTGATCTAATTTCATAATTAAACCCCAAAATATATGACCACCAAAAAGATAAAGATCTCAAACAACTAGAAAGATCCCAAAAAGTGGTGGGAAAGTGTGAAAAGGATCGAGGCACCCCCGGTATGACCAGGGCACCCATGGGTGCCCCAGTACTAGATTGGGCACCCCAGTCAAGGATAAAATGAAGGAAGATGACTGAAACAGACTGGGCCTGTGGGTGTTAAAGGTTAGGAATGATGAAATAAAAATAAGAGAATATTGCCAAAAGATGGGGGTTAGTTAGTACTCTCTTCACTCAAGAACCTTTTAAATAGTAGTATGAGACCGGGACTAAATAATCTCTAATGTGCATTGTTTGTGAAGACATACACAACAATATTCATCTCATAGAAAACCTCACCCATCTACCTCATATATCCCACAATCTCATCCATCAATCTCAATCCTCCCACATCTACTAACCCTCTTCACACTTTTCTAAGTAGAATGGATAATCTTGAAGCCACTACTTTAGGTTCTAAAACCACCTTCTCTTACGAAAATATTTGCAATGATCCCACAAATCCATCAGTTCTAGTAAAACCCTATCAGTCACACTGGGAAATCCCCAAATTTTCCAAGTTTAATAGTAACGAAGACCCACAATTGCATATGCGTGCCTTTAGGCATGCATGTTACCTTATTGCTTACGACCATGATATTATGCTCCATAAATTTCCTATGTCAGTGGTCGGCCCCGCTTTGGAATGGTATAACTATATTCCTCAACATTATTTATTCTCTTTCACTCAAATCATGAAACTATTCCTAGAGAAATTTTCTATTAACATTGCACTTAATATCACCATTACAGATCTCTATGCCATTAGAAAATTTGATGACGAATCTATCACATATTTCGTCGCTAGATGGAGTGGCATAATTAATCAATTATATTTCTCCCTTCCACATACCTAAATAATAAAAATCTTTTCACGGTCTTGTGAGAAGCATATTTCCTCCTCTTTAGATCAATGCCTTCCAAACTTTTGAAGAGACATTCACCATTGCTCGTAAATTTGAACCCCATGTCCTTGTGCAAGGCCATGTCAAACTCCGATCCAACAAACCAAAACAAAAATTCACTAATTCATCTACCCATGGTGAAAAATATTAAAACATGACTAATTCTATCGTAGTAAAATCTTCTTCTGCATCCACATCCCACAATAAGCCTCCTCAAAGGTCTCCTAGACCAACCCCCAAATATACCCCTCTAAGGGAATCCTATAGTTATATTTTTGAGAAATTGATGGTTTTGCATCTCATCTAACTTCCCCATATCTGACCTCTTGATGAATCATGACCCAAAAATGCATGGTATCATGAGGACCACTATTGTAAATATCACCAAGTTCGTTGTCACAACATTGAAAAATGCTACACTTTTAAAGGTCTTGTACAATAGTTCATAAACCATGGTGATCATTAATTAGATAACCCCAATGCACCTCTTAATCATCCTCTCGATGTCTTCAAACAACCTTTCCCCAACCATCCACCAAATAATCAAACTACTCCTCCTACATCCTAGGCACTCAATGCCCACACAATCAACACTCTAATCCAAGAGTTAACATCATAACCTACACCTACCATTACTTCATTTACTACACCCATGGGTATTAGTATCTCCCCTTCCTCATCTATAATCTTACCTACTGTAGACACCAAAATCAGGTCACACTCCCCTTTGTCCCCTTTCGAATAACCAACATAAAAACTTTTACCTAACCATGACCCTTTCATCACACATTAATATTAATCTAATCTCTTTAATTAAATTAATACTCATCCTCACTTTATTCATTATTTAATTATCTTAACTAACCCAATTTCCACCTCACCTAGACACCTCATTATAAACCTATTTTTAGTATCTATCTACTCACCATAACTAACTAAGACTTAGTTCAACCCTAAAAATCAATGCCTATTATTCCTCTAACCAAATTCCCGATCATTAAAAAAATAACATCCATTTTGATCCACAAAAAATGAAAAAACCTGGCCCAAATGATTGTAATATCTATCATTTTTAGTAAACCTAGGGAATCCCACCTTAACCGACGCCGGTCATCCCGAAACCACCGCTAGTCAACCAGGAACCGTCGTCGGTTACCATTTATTCACTTTGGTAACCTTGTTTGAGAGGTTGTCCACATTCTCTAATTTTGGAGCAAAAGGATATATACATGCAAGAAAGAAACAAAGCTCTTTCATACATCCAAGAAACCATACCTAGCATCAAGACAGATCCAAAGGTATCGCTCTCATGGTAGCATTCTAGGAAGTACCACTGCAACACCAAGCTCCATCCCACCATCAGTCATCACCACCACCCAGCCATTGGACCTGCAACATCAGTAAGTGCATTTATCACTAGTGTTATTTCATCCTTGTTCTGTTTTAAAGGTTTTGTCATCTCTGTTATCATTTTCTATTAGCATTCCCATTCCCCCACTATTCCTCTTTCTATAAACTCAACCATTTCTCCACCCACACCATAAAACCACGTATACCTGACTTCTACATATCTCTGAGTGTTCCTAGATCCCCACATACCTTGTTATTCCCTCTGTCATCTATGTCTAACCTTAGCTCAAACCCCACAACCAGATCTTATTGATTTTTTTATCAATCCTCCTTTACCGACGTCGATTACCCATAACCATCGTCATTTCTTCCTAAACCATGATCGGTCTTACCCGATTGACACCAGTCTCTGTATTTGGCCACCCTATCAGTAATAGAACCTAAGAATCTTTATCCAAGCAACCTAAGGAACCCAGAACTTGAAACTGGCCTATTCCAACACTTTGACCCCTTACCCTACCTCCAGATCTGATCATAACCTAGCTTGTTATATTAGATTTGCTTATTGTATTTGAATGAGATACCTAAATCATATCAACTACAATAGGACTTTGTTTATTTACGTTATTTCTTGCATTAAGTTGTATTAAACAGTGGATTGACAACCATCTAGGAAGTATCACACTTCCCAGATATAGCACTCGCTAGGAAGTCCACTGTCATATATTATTTAACTCTTCTTTTTTGGTATTGTTTTCTATTTCAGGTAGTTATTCCTAGCTAAAAGGAAGCTCTCACAGTCAGCATCGGATCGAGAAGTCAGAACACGCAACCTTCAAACCAACCATCGCAATAGGTATTCCTCCTTTGCCCATAACATTATCTGTTTCATCACATTCAAAACGTAAAGAAAACAGTGAAACATTTTGGCATGCCCAATGGGACCCTCGTTTGTGGATTCCCTTTCTTTTCATATAGGTTGCATCTTGTGTGTTTCCTTTCTAAATCGTTATTCACTAAATCTTCTTCTCTAGTAATCCTCTTTTTCTTTCTAATTACTCTAAATGAAACATTTATTTTGGTGCGTTTAAAAAGAATCATTCTTCTTGATTTTTGCATTTAGTGAAAGAGCACCCTCCTTCCTATTCATTATTTGTAACATCGAACATCACACTTTGATTTTGGTTTAAAACACTCACACTGCATTTCTTGTATGCTACATTTAGCTCATAATAAAACTGAGGGAAACCTATATGCTAGAAGTCGTACCCAGCTGATGGTTGATGTAAAATAATCGTAGAAAGCACATTCTCTATCTCTCTCTTGCCAAACTGTACAAAAATTTGAATATACACACCTTCTTAAATGACATCTTACATGGGAATTCCTATCAACGATCACACAATTAGAGGATTGATAGGTAATCCCCAGCTAGTTATCTCCGTCTGGTACCCCATTAAAGGAAGGACCACCCCCGCCATAACATAACCTGAAACCTCACCTTCTAGATCTCCTTCTTTGTAGAATGCCTTCCCAACCAAAAATTATGTTCTGAATGCACATGGTCAGTTCTAAATAGCGTAAGCTGAAAAAACATAAATAAAAATCACTCTTAGGATCATGTTTTTCTTAGCTTTCTTCTTGGCTTGTGTTTTGATGTGTGAGGCTAAAATTATACATTTTTTTATTTTTTCCTTGGACACTCCAACATCATAGTTGGAGTATTCTGACTTTATCTAAGTGTGACAGGGCCCCATCTTCTCATTCTCAGATTCCTGAGTTTGATTATTCACATAATTTAATTCATAAAACCTAGTTTTCTTCATTCTCTCTAAATTTCACAGTAACCAGCGTCAGTCTAGCGACCGTCGTCAGTTAACCATAACCGGTGTCGACTTTTGGATTTCTAGGTATTTTTTCTAGGATAGTCTTCATTCGATCATTCCGTTCTGATTTTGGCCCTGAGGGCACCAACATATTTTCCTCATATTGGTATTACTATCATACAAAACTACTTCCTTGCACATTCATCAGTCTTGTTTCATTTTCTGAAACTACTATTTTTCCACAGTAACCGACATCGGTTTCTGTGACCGATATTGGTTCCCCATTAACCATCACCGGTCATCCTGACAGTCATCGATGTCTGTGTTTGGTTTTCAAAATCCAAACCTTGACCGAATTCACCCTCTCAGCCTCATTTTTCTCTGTTCTTGCTATTTTATGTGTCATTTACATAATAGATTCTTACCAGGTCAACACTTATTCACATGGTGTTGACTCACATCTAAACTAACGCTCTTATACTCCATGTCAGCCGTCAACCACTCCCACCTAGTCCCTCATCACCTTCTATCCTATCACCCATGGATCCAATTCCACCTATCACCATTGCTACAGGTGATAAGGATTTTACAAAACTCATCAATCAGAATCCCGCGAACTTACAATTCTATCTTTCCCACTCATCCACTCAGGATTCCTCAGGTCAATTACTATATGATGTGCCCATATCCATCTCTCCTACCCTTTTCCCCACTTCTACATCATACCCTACTAGTTTGGTGTTACCCTCACCTGCTTTGCCCCCAGTGGTTTCACAGCTAGGCCCTACACCCACTATGACCGTTGCATTTGCAACATCTGTCACACCTGTAGTATTAGTTGTTCCTTCATCGACCACCTAGAGCATAACCCCATCCACGCCCATAATCTCACATATACCAATTTTAACACAACCACTCATGGTGTCAATGACCCCTACCCCATTCCATAATCTTGTCCTCTCTCTCCCGCAGTCTCTGCCTTCAATCGCTACTAGAGTCACTTTGACTATCCCACCTACATATACATATTATCAACAACCCCCTATCTCATCCATCATTCATTCTGGGTATATGCCCTCCATGTCGATCCCCCATTCTCAACATTTCTATTTGGCATCACCATACACTAGAATGCCACCACATCACATGTTTAGCACCAATCCTCTTACACCACAGGAGGTTCCCTTCTATCACAACCTACCAATGACCTCATCAAGTTAATGATGGAAAAGATACAGACATTAGAAGCATTGGTTTTTGACTCACACAATTCCCTCACCTACGATGAAATCTGTAATGAGCCCATTCAACCATCCATTCTTATTCACCCATACCCTATACATTGGGAAATGCCAAAATTCAACCGCTTCAATAGTAAAGAAGACCCCTAGCAACATTTTTGGTCCTTCAAACATGGGTGTTACTTGATTGCCCATGATGACACTTTACTCCTACAGACCTTCCCGATGTCCCTGACATGACCTACATTAAACTGGTACAGTGGGCTACCCAGACATTCCATCTACTCGTTTAATCAAGTAGCCCAAGCCTTCTTAGACCACTTCTCAATCAACATTGTTAAGAAAGTCACCATGACTGATATATATTAAACTCGACAGTATGATGACGAGTCTATCACTGACTTTGTCATTCGTTGGCGCAGCCTAATTAACCAGCTCACATTCTAATTACCTCAAACTGAGCTCATAGATTTGTTTACTCAGGCTTACGCTAGACACATTTCACCAAACCTACATGTGCAGACCTTCCACACCTTTGACAATGCATTCACCATGGCATGAAAAATTGGAGATTCGTTCTATCGAAGAGAAGAAAATTCAGCTACCTAAAAAAAACACCACATTCAAATCACATGATGCTTCTTCATCTTTGAAACCCCAAAACAATTTTTCAAAATCCAAAGGATCTTCCAATGCCGTGGTTATCAAGGTTAAACCCTCTCACCCATCAAACCAAGCCAAACCTTATCTCTCTCCCATCTAAAATTTCTAGTTCAGATGAGAAAAATGAAAGTATATCCCAATAGGGGAACCATATTCTTCTGTTTTGTAAAATCTTATTAAGTCTCATGCTATTACCCTTCCACCTATAAAACCACACACTGGTTTTGACCTTGATCACCCCACGCCCGTGTGGTATAAAGAACATGACTTTTGCAACTATCATCGTGTCAAAGGTCATAATGATGGTAACTACATCACCTTTAAGAATATCGTCTAATACATGTTAGATAACGAATATCTAGTCTTGGATAACCCAAATGCACCAGCCAATCGAAACCTACATATCTTCAAAAAACCATTCCCTAATCATGCCCCATCTTCCAACCAAACTGGTGACGCTTTAACCAATGATAGCAATGTCTGTGAGGTCCACGCCATTTTTGATGACATACCAGTTTCTTCCCAATTGCTCCTTGTTCCTTCCATGGAATAAATCCTATCCTGAACTCCCCTACCTACACAGGAACCTATTTCATCTACTCCTCCACCCATAGATGAAACCCCTTCATTTTCTCCTTCACCCACGAAAGAACCCATAATTAACACTCAGCCTCTTGCCTCTCAAATTACCGAGCAGTCGTCAGTAGCACCTCTCCTACTCATAGGGGACACATGTCTAGTCCCTACACCATCACAAGGAAAGTCTACCTCATCTTTCCCATCATCTCCTTTACCCATAGAGAATCCTGTAGAAACACCATTGCCTTTAGGTTACCATTCTCCATCGGCCTTCCAAGATCCTGCTAACCTGCTTTTGGCTCTCTTATCCATAGAGTTTGAAGCTAACCATTTCCCTATTTTTCAAACATATTTTATGGGGATTTCTACTTGATCCACATTGGCCCCACTTACAGCAGTACCATTTTCATGCTCAGCCCATTGCATGGATTATGTTGATAGAGCCTTGCTTTTGGGGCATATTTTACTTCCTTCTTCAACCCAAATGCAGCTGTCACTCACTGACACCTCCACAATCTATCCAAAAGTTTTTCAAGCAACCAAACCAGAGATAACCATGTCTATTGGAACATCTTCTATTTCATTTCCCACAACCCAACATACACCTTTTCCCACAACCCAATGCACACCCGCACCCAAACACCTACCCACGCCTATATCATCTCCCTTACCTAAACCCACCACTACCTTAGGGGTCATGCCGACATCGAACCTTACTCATCCACCTATCAAATTATATTTAGCCACATCTTCCCAAACCAACACAACACATTCCTACATCTAAAAGGAAGACCCAACCTTCTAGGCCTCATACACCAACCTCATCTACCACACCGTTGTCACCTTCATCCCTTTTGTCCATCCTAGGACCTCACCCCTCAACCCTGGCCAAGAAACCTTCTTCCACTGGTAAACCAAGAACACAACATCCCACCTCCTCATCACAGCCCTCTAATATACCCAAGCAATCAACACAACCTCGGCCATCACCCGTAACCTTCTTACCACCACTACCTTCCATAAATTCTTCACTACCCATGAAATTCTCCTCTCTTCCACTCACACCTTCCACGTGATCTCTACCAGCGACTGCTACTACACTGCGATTATCCTCATGGGTATCTCACCTCCTTCTACCATCTGCATTTCCATCTATGTCACATACTCTTTCCTCACCTCTACCCAAGAAATTACAACAAAAATTGAAAATCCCAATGCCCTCCATTGAAGTGGTTAGATCTATTGTTCCCCCCTTTACTAGTTCATTTGAAGGATCAACCCAAGCCTAAGATGGTACTACATCCCTAACTGACGGTCCATCCTACCCCTCTTCAAGACCCCTCACCTATGACACCTCTCACGCCACAGTCACCCATTATTCCCCCAAGCCCATACTCACCTCACACTGTGATCCGTTGGTGGGGTCGTATGCCATTATCCTAGCCAACCTCCTAAAAACCTCTATCATCACGTTACCACCTCTTAGACCTTACGACCCACTCAAACCCAAACCAAAAGGGTTTGACAAAACTAAAATTTACACCTTTTTTCCTTTTGGGACAAAGAGAATTTTACACCCGCACCTCCACCGATGCCCAGGGAGGCCACGTGGCAGCTCCTTATTGGCTGTAGGTCAACGGGCCAGTGGGGAACATTTGGAAAATTTGACTATTCAAAAGGAAGGGCTAAAAGGTCAAAAGGAACCCGTGCCTCCGCCGACGTGAGAAGATGCCACGTGTAAGCCAACCTTTAGCTATGGTTTGGTGGGCTGGCAGGGATAATTTGGAAATTTTGCCCAAAATTTTTTTGAAGCATTAAGGCTTAAAAAGATCTGCTCCTCCACTGACGCCTCGCGAAGCCATGTGGTAGCACCTAATTACTTGCAGGCCGACGGGGCTGCGGGGAAAACTTACAAATTTTTCCAAATTTATTTTTGAAAGCGCTTAATGTTAAAATCAATCTGAGCCTCCACCGACGCCCAACAAATCCTCATATTTATCAATGATTGGTTGCGGGGCGGCAGGGCCGTGGAGGAAAAATTACCAAATTAACTTTTTGGACTTAGATCATTTTTAGACAAAATGAAGGCTTGCAGATTAGCAGAGAGGTAGGAAACTTCATGAATTTGCACCTTTTGGGAAAAAATTAAAAAGATGAAATTTTTAGCTTGCGGGTCTGCCCAAGAATATTTTATTCATTTAAAATTTGACAGTTAGATTATTTTGAGCCTGAAATGAAGTAAAAACTTTAGAAGGCCATAACTTCTGATTGGGAACTCAGTTTTTGACAAACGAGGACTATTTGGAAATATCTCAATGTCCTCTTTTCATATAAATCTTAAGAAATTAATTTTGATAAATTTTAAAGGGTAAATTTTTAGAAAACGTATTTTTGTCACTTAGAAAGTGAATTGGTATTTTTAACTTATCACTTTTGTTCAAATTTGTCGTTAATTATTTTTCCACTTTCCAAATAGGCATGGAGGATTTTAATTGGAATATTTTTAGATAGATTGCAAGGTTAAATTTTCTTGATTGATTTGCATTCAAAATTTATCAATTTTATACAGAAAGAAGTCTACAATTTTTCCTTTTCCCGATTTGAAAGGTTCTACAAAATTTTCCTAATTATTTTGGTATGTTTGGGGTCATTTTGACATTACAAATAAAATTTTATAGTTCATTTTTTCTTTTTGATGTTGTATGGTCACTCTATTTAATTTCCGATTAATAATTCCCAGTATGAAAGTTATCTAACAGAGATCAAATTCGAATAGATTTATTTTCATTCGGCAACTATAAACTATGAATTCATTCCAACCCAATCTCACATACTAAGTTGACTCAAGTAAAGTTATCAAATGCCAAATTACAATTCTGATTTCTAAAAGATTTATTTTTAAAAAAACCAGAGTATTTTGACATTTCTCCATACGTATTCACTTTTTCATCCTTCCAATAGAATTTTAAAATACATTCAACAATCAGATTTCAATTCCCAATAATTCCATTTGAGTAAAGTAATATAATCCTTTATTGATTCAAAGAGATACCTTTACAATTTCTTCTTTCATTCCTCAATTACAATATATCGAATATGATTTCTTTCACATTCCTTCAAAAGAAAAAAAATAGAGTATATCTCTTTCACAAATAAATTTACAACTTTCATAACCCATACAGACCATTTTTCCATCACAAATAATATACAAGATCATCCACTTCAAATGGGAAAAGGTTACATTAAGAAATGATCTTAGCAAGGACTGCCAAACTGTCTTCTTTCTCAGTTCCAGAACACTAGTATGAATTTCCATCATTTTCCAATCTGGTCACAAAAAAATAGAGCAAAGGCAATTCTCTCCACCCAACCAAGACATCCAATGAAAAGGGAGAATCCATCCTTCTTCATTGGCCCCCAAGCCCCAACCACATTGCAATAAGAATTTTTTTTTTTCAACTCATGGAAACAATAGGCTTCCGCAACACAAAGACATATTTCTCATTCAAAACACAGTCCAAAACAAAACTGCTTTTTTCCACCACAAAAAAAAAAAACAACACTCAGGCTTCATCATGCAAGCCAACTGAGCAAGATAATATGGGGGATGCTGCTTATGCATCCCAAAGGGGAAATGGGTATCACCACCTGAGAACAAACAACTAAAATATATATCATTTCAAATCCCTGACATGCCCTTATGCCTCCCCCAAGTAACCCTTATTCCTCACATTTCCTTATGCCTCCCGAACCTCTTATGGCACCTTAATGATTAAAGAAATGCAAGCTATTTCTTTGTAAGGTGGAACCCAAATCCCAACTCCCTCGACACTTATACCTCCCCAAAACACTTTTGCCTCCCAAAAAATGCCCCATAGTATTCTCCTACACCATCCCAAGGCCATCTCCCCAACAAGCCAACAAATAAAACAACACATTCAACCATTTAACCATTCGCATATGCATACAAATAAAAGGAGAGTATTTCCAAGAGCTAAGCTCTTACCTCTCTATGATGGAGTTTGTTCCAAGTTCAAAACAACAAGCTCTCCAATGCAACACAAACCAAGAGATCAACAATCAACAAGTATGCAATAATCTCCAAATTTCTCCCAATTTGCAAGAGCTCCAAAAACCCAAAGCAAGTTGCCAAAAATGAAGTGATAAAAGTGAAACAAAAAAAAACCCCAAAAATAAGCTAAGGAATTCGAATATATAGAACAGGAAAGAGAAGAGGATGAGGTGGATCCATGTGGGATGCCACATCACACATCCTCAACTCCAAATCATAAGTCAACTTCATTCTCCAAGGCATAATAAATAAGCAGGTGAATAAATGACAATTTTACTTACACACTCAAATCAAACCCACACCTCATAAGGAATGAAATTGAAAGCATGTACGAAAGTGCAATAAATCATACAACTTCACTTACAAAAATGCATAATGAAGGCTAGATTTAAACCCTCCAACCATAGGTAAGGTTGGCATGAAAATTTAAGAGGTATGGGATAAGTTTAACTTGTCCCATAAGCTTCCAAAATCAGCCTCCAAGGAAAAATTTGAATTTCAAAAGGAGGTGGAGTGTTTCATACTCCAAAATTAATTTAATTTACACATCACTTACACATTTCTTACAACACTTTAATTTTAGGCCAAAAACTCTAATAATTACTTTCTTATGTCCCAATTTGATTAATTAATTTTAACAACATGTTTACTCACATTAATTTACCACAATTAATAAATAATGAAAGGGGTAAAAACATCACTTAATAAACACATACAAACATCAATAAAAAAGAACTAAATAAATAAATACACATAACCCTTGGTCACATTTAAATGTGATCCCCCCATGGGAATCCCTAATAATCAAACACACACACACGAACAATACAAGTTGCCATGGTGACCTTGTTGAATCCATCTAGAATTCCAATGTGGTTAGTCTCCAATCCCTCGATGTTTGTTGTGATATTTTTAACCTACATAATACAAATACCCCTTTGGCCTCGTGGCCATATCAAAACATCCAAATGAATATAATATAATTTAAAAATCATCAATATATATATGAATCACAACAACATCCAAACAATCAACAATATCACTTATAATTTCATCAGCAACTATATAATCATCAATTTTAAATTAAATTTTCTCAGTCTACTCAATATATCCAAATATCATATGTCCTAAAAACATCCATAAATATATATATAACCATGTCCAACAACATGCCAACATCTATATAAAAAATCTCTAACAATCATCATGCATCATATATGAATCAGAGTCAACAATAATCCATGATCTGACATATAACACCATACTAAATCAAAACTATAATAATGTCCATAATATATTCGGTAGTATCATGATCAATATCAAAAGTGTCAAAGGGAAGTAGGCACTACATCCCCCTCCCCTTAGACTTAACTTCCTCCTGGAAGTCACTGGAAAGAGAGATTGGAACAAATGCAATAGAAAAAAGATCACTCCATTATGGGATTGCTTGCTTCAAACAAGTGTGGGTCTACAGAACCTAAGTTTGGTCCAATGCAATTTAGCAAGAAGAAGGGAGATTGCAAGGGATGAGTTCTAAAATTTCTGCATGTAAGACTACAAACACTTAAATCTAGAGAGTAAATTTACGCTATCAACCAAGATACCACACATAACAATATAACATGAAGAGTTCAAAAGAGTCTTAAGAGTAACCACCAAGTAGAGGAATAATAAGGATAATTCCATGAGTTTGAGAATGACCACATAGTTTCCCAAGGAAGACAACATACTACAATAATAAAAGTTAAGGTTTCTACTAAGTTTAAGCCATGATTTCAAGGTTCGTTGTCTAGACAAGGCTAGCAAAAATCAACTATGACTAAATTTACATGAGGAACAAGTCTACTCAAGGTCCCACAATTTGAGGATCACACAGAATGAGGTTAATCAACAAGGACACCTAAATCAGCAAAACATTTAAAATCAAGGAACTATTAAATGAAAGCACTTCTATAACTCGAGAGGGTACAATTAACTTTTCATGGTAATACAAGCAAAGTTAAGACCACAAGTTTTCCTATAGTCTTATTTTTAAACTTTCGTTTTAAGAATCGAACACACCATACCAACCATATATATATATATATATAATATCCCCTATAAAATAACATATCAATAAAAGTACCATACATTATAGCACAATGGGATTTATTTATCTTATTTCCTACTCAAGCTCGGAATAACCATAAAGAGAGCACAAGAAACACCAAGGACGAGTCAAGGTCGCTAGGAAGAAGAGTAAGTAACATGGGGTCCAACTACAATCCAAGGGTGCATCATATCAATGCCAAATCTCTTGAATTATAGTTTTATGATGTTTGGGTGAGTCAACTTGTCAATTAAAAATTTAATGAGAAGGAAGGGTAAACATATCACACTGTTACTTTTATTGGAGAGAGAGGTAAATCAACACATCACATTTTTAATTCTAAGGAAAACAAGGGACATTCAACATAGAAAACACATTATTACTTTTGTAAGAACTAGGAAACAATCAACCAACATGGATCGCGACAATATTTTGAGATTTTTTGATTTTGATTTTTTAATTTTCCACTAATTACAAGTATCATAAAACATTCCTAGTGGGTTTCTACAAGTTATAAAAAGAAGTTACAAGGTAGGCCCATTAAGGAAGCATAATTACTTTTACTGATCTACTAGGGTTTAACAATGTTTGTTGTTTTGGCGAAAACATTTTACTCACCTGATAAGACAAGGAAAATTTTCAAATCTACACCCATATTACCACAGGATACCACCAACCAAGAAATCAAAATGAAAAGGAATATTTTAACTACAAGAGCACCACATACTCGCTAGAAATCCTCAAATGTAAGCAGACAATTAGCTATATATTCAACATGGTTTTACGACCAAGAGTTACATTTTTGCAAGAAGAATCACATTATAAAATACCACCGAGATTAAATTATCAAGGTCTAATTACACTATCATCACCAATGTCATGGTCCAAAAGACTCAAAGCATCCATAAGTGTCTCCACATAATCCAAAATTAATAGGTGATAGAGTATTATTCATATTAACTAAAAAAATTTAAGGGTAGACTTATTTATAGGTCAAGGGGGAAAATAGACACACTTAATTTACACACAATACTTGAATGGGATTAAATCTAACCATAATTACCAAGATGCATACAATCCTCAAGTCATTATTTAATATAATGAAATGAGGAACTCTTGATAAAACTTAGCATGCCATCAAAGAGAAGCCACAACTAGACAAACAATTTTCCACTAACATACATAGCTAGCCAAAAGCAAACTGACCCCACCATAATTCATCAACCCACAATTAAACACCTCTACTCCGACGAGGTTCAAGCTCTTACCGGATTGTAAGAAAATCACCACCACCGCTAACAGGCTGCCAACTAGAACGCACAACACAACGAAATATCTTCCCAACAAGGTACAGTAATGAAAAGGTCACTCTAAGATCCTAGATACACTCAAGGTTCCATGCATCTAAAACCAAGGCATAACTTTAAGCACCTAAGAGGACATTCAAGACACCTAGGGTGTACCCCCATATGATAAAATTTATGAATACAAGTAGCATAAAACCAGCTCATCATCATGTAAGAAGAAATCCACGTAAGGTTTAGCTAAGCAGCCAACAACATAACGAGCTCCGAGTCACCAATCAAAATAAATTCCAAGAAATATCGTCAATCAAGGAAAGTGGCTAAGTAGCCACATTGCAAAGTTTGAAAATTCTCGCAAAAATATAAATAACTAGAAGAGCCTCTGAGCTTCTCAATCCAATCATAAAATAAGATGCCGGTCCTTGATAAAATGACAGAAGTTTACGAATGTAAAATACTAAATGTTAACACTATATTCACTTCGCATCCCTTCATGGCTGCCAATAGGGGTACTCTTCCTCGAGGTTAGTTCTAAGGACACATGCGCAGGATTGGGTAATAAACGACACCCAAAATTAATGTCTAATCTCCCATACGGGTAACAAAATGAAAAAATGACAACCAGACCAACTTTCCTAGCTACTGAAGGAAGGAAGCTCTAAACAGCTTCTAATTAACTCTTCCCAACCCCAGGACACAACCACTATTGTCCAACCACAAGATTCACACCATACAATTTATGATTCCAACAACTCCAATAAGGAAGGGTCTCAAAAAAAGGCTTAACACATCATAAGATTAAATCAAGTTTTAGGACTTGTAAAACAACACATTTTCAAAGGGGAACCAACACTACAAGACTTTGGGATGTGTATCCACATTTTTTTCACAATATATTTGTGAATGGAGAGTTCAAAATTGTGAATCCAAATTTGTGGACTCCACTCACAATTTTGTTGTGGTAACAAAAAGATTTGAAAAAATATGTAGAAATTCCACAATATCAACATTGTCATAGTTTCACATTTAGAGACATGTATAAAAGTGAAACTATGACAATATTGATATTGTGGAATTTACACATGTTTTGTCACATATTTTTGTTTCCACAAAAAAATTGTGGGTGGAGTCCACAAAATTGGATTCACAATTTAGAACTCTTTATTCACAAATAAATTGTGAAAAAAATATAGATAAACAACCCAAAGTCTTTTAGTGAATTTATTGTTTCTATTTTTAAATTTTATTATAAATTATAAATTTAAAATGTGAATATTAATGAAATTGAAAATATTTAAAAAATAAAAATAAAACAATATTAATAATATTTTAAGTTAATAAATTATTTTAAAAACTAAATTACAATTTTAATAATATTTTAGCTTGTGTTTAATTACTTTCGTATATTTGTATTAACTATATTTCACATACCTAAAAATATGCATTCAATTGAATTTACAATTAGGATCTATATTAGGAATGTTAATTGATTGTGAAAATAACTAATAATAATTATATAAGTATGAAAATATTTCATTATACATAACGGGAAGAGAAATGAAAAGATACCACACGATAGAAAGGGAAGAACATATAATATTTAAAGGAAAAAATTCTTCCTCAGTTTCTAAGCTTGATGTGCAAAAACTCAAAAACTCAACAAATGAAATGAATTTATAAATGGGATCTGCAATAATTGAGAACATTTGATGTGAACTCTATTGTACGGGAAACGAAGGAAAACAAAAGATAAATATATCTAGAAGATTGGAATGCTAGGAATAAAATGAATGTAAAAATCAAAAGATAAATGTATTTCAATATTATATGAGAAATTCAAATTTACTCCTTCAATAATTATTAATTGGAAGAATAATTTTTTCTTTTTGAATCAATAGACTCCAGTACCATTTCCAAATATTTATTTGTTAACAGTCCATTTTTTTCCCTAGATAATTTTTTTTAAAATGTTCTATTTCTCGTAAAATTGTTCCATATTTTTCAACACCGTCATGCATGTAACTACAATGCAATAAAAATACTGTCATTTCCTTATTGAGATGTACAACTCAAAAATTGTTTTTCATTGTTGAAAAATAAACTTAACATTTTAGATTTATAAACTTGTAACATAATTTATAAAGTTTCACCTGACTTAATAGATTAAAACATAAATATTTTTTTCTTGAAAATTTAATACAGAGGTAGTTATTTTTATCAAATATCCGAGTACACCTGATACAACCATTATAAAAGCTTTAGTAAAAAAGTTTGTAAAACCAAATATACACCTCATTAACATTAATACAAAAATTTGTAGAAGAGCAGGTTTCTAAAGGCTGAAAATGATGATAAACCTTTTACCTAGAAAACATGATGTACTATGAATTACCCTGATATCCAGCAAAACCTTACAGAGATCAATTCTCAAAGCCTGCAAACTGTGCTTAAAATATATTTTTTTCCCTTAAGCCACATGCACTCAAAAATTAGCAAAAAACCTCTGTGTTTCATACGAAACATATGCAATTAGGAATGACTTATGGAAGATCTTCATCTTAGATCCACATTTCAAGGGAGGGAATACATCTCCACCTTTAATTTTATTCTCCTACGAATGTTCTAAAAATTTTCAATCTCTAATCCAAGTGACATGTACTTCACCCATTCTAACAAAACCATGTGTAAATTTACTTTCCATTTTCTAATTGCATACACATAATAAATATTATATTTCCATAAAAAACTTAATTATGCCGAGAGGCATTCTCATTCATTATGTCGAGAGGCATTCTCATTTATATATATTGAGTGACAACACAGTAAAAGACAGGATAATTTTTTTTTGACTTGCTTCCACACATAACACGACACAACATGTCGTCACAAAGTTACAACCAACTCTAGGAACCACTTGTTACGGGGATGACCACAAGGTCAGCACGGAAACGTTCACACCCAAAAGGATAATACACTTTTTCTTTTTGACATGACAACATAGAAGTCCAACCACAGAACACACTTACAGTTAGGGCCAACCACAATGAGATATTCTTGAGGGTTATTTATTTTAAAAAGACATCTTGCAATTCTTAGCTTACGTTTTCAAGGAGGCTCAAGATATGATTCATACAATTCATCTTACCAAGCTAAGTTTATTCTTTTTACACTGAGTAATCATCTTTAAATCTTCTCTATTATGACATTTATTTGCTTAATTCGTTTATTTAGAGAAAGGGGTAATTTAATTCCACAAGGCCATCTATTTACACTTACGCTACTAGAACTTGTTCATGCCCATATGACAACATGGGTTTGCGTTCAACATACTTAAGAGAAGAAAGACAAGGCACCTTGGAAAAAGGTTAGAGGGAGAAGGTTGAGTTGAAATCATCTTCAAGACCTCATTAGCTATTACCAAGATATAATTGAAACTTGAAAACTTAACCAGAATTATTAAAGATTTTACTTAGGCTTTACTAAATGAGTTTTATAAAAATAAAACAATTTACCTTCCAATGGCTGAGAGATAGATTGCATGGTTTCTAAATTGTTTTCTCCTGCTTATTAAATCTTATTATCTTCCAGAACTAACCATAGATTTCCCTTAAGTTCGTTTAAGAATTTCACCATGAAAGGGATAGTGTTCACTAGTGTAGCTAGGGATATCAAGTTATATAATGTTACTTAACAAAGGATAGTTTCATCTTTGATCACTTATGGAATTACATGCTCTCAAGTTGGTCACCTCTACACTAATTTATTTGCAATATAAATTTTAGTTTAACTTCTATAAGTATTAAACAACCCATTTTATTTTACTTATAACACACTATTACTAAGTCTTAGAAAGATTTAACTCAACATTTAATCGTAGGGGTAAAGTTTAACAATATTCATTTACGAAAATGAAAAAAGGTTACATCAACTCTTAGAATACCGATAATCCATTAAGGTCACTCAACAAGCGGTAAACAAATTTTCTTATATTTTCCAAGATAGACAGACAATTCAAGGTTCCAAAGTTAAGACGACATAATCCACGATACAATATACTAAGACATTGATCCTCTTCTAAATTTTCCACTAGATGTTATCAATAGTTGAACAATATAAAAAGGATTCATGCAAAAGAACTTCTCAACTGAGGTTGATGTAAAAATCTACAAGTCTATCCCTCATCTACTCGCAAAAATCCATCTGCAACAAATTTTTCCACAAGAGTCAGTTCGCGAGAACTGAGCAAGATAAGGCTACACAAAACCACCATAACTATTATCTAACAATACCACAAAAAGGAAGCACTTTATTACAAGAATTGGGTCAAACCTCTAAACACTATCAACACATCAAGTTATAATAAAGTCTCCATCATGCCAATCAAAGAAGGAGAAGACCTTGTACTTCAGTTAGGAGTAAAAGCAACGAAAGTATAGCAATCGTATGAGAATGGCCCTTGGCCCTATAAGGAGAAATAAACAATCTAGCAAAAACAGAATTCCCATCAAGTAAGTAATTAAACAATAATTACAAGATTGAGATTTGATATAAATAGACCAACCATCTAGAAATTTATCAAAGGTACCAAACGCATAGGCTAAAATAATATATTTCTAAAAGAACAAGAGTTGATCGGCCCAAGAAAGGGGAACCACGGGTTTCAAAAATTAACACAAAAAGCCATGTATAATTGAGTTTCAAACCGGAAATCAAATAGAGTATACACACAACATAAGTTTCGAAGCGAAGGCAAAGTATACTAGTTTTGACCATTAACTCCAAGAGATTTTCCAATCATTCAAGAAGGGCCAATGCCTTACAGGCTAGTAGCAAACACGCGAGAGAAGAAGGGAGTTCCGTCAAACAAGAGTATACAATAATGTCATCAACAAATTTTATAACACTAAAGATTTGCAAACCTCCACAACAATTCTAATGTTTGGTTAATTTAAAATAAATTACCTATTTCCCAAAACAACAATATTTTAAGGCAACCCTTGGTAACACAGTCAACCGTCACACATAGATACAAACATAATTTCTAAGTGACATTATCAAAACAAAACCTTCCGCTATGAATCCATAAGACTATCAAATGAAATGAGTTTTTTTTTTTTTTTTTTCCGAAGATTAATCACATTTAAGGAAATTTCCATCACAAAATATTAAGGTAATTACGTGCATAAAACTGACCAATATTAATTAATAGCGTTAACACTACAAAGGAGAAATAATGCAAGTTAGGAAAAATAGAAGAGCGCCATCAACAATAATTCCGAGAGGGGGATTAGACCAAAACTATTCTAGTGTCAACGAGGTACTGGATTCGCACAATGAAACCTCGAGCTTAGTTGATCCGAAAAGCTAGTTATGGTTCAAGTTGATAGGGATGGTCAAGGTACTTCTTGAGGATGGCCTTAAAAGCCTAGAAACAAGATGAAAGATAATATAAGAGTCTAAACACGCGAGATGGAAAACACATTGCACACAAACCTTTTCATTCTAAAAGTTTTAATACCAAAACTCTAAGCTGGCTAGCCCAAGCATTGATCACACTAATCCTACAACCTTTCTTTCTCGATGCCAAAAGGTTATCAAAGGGACTTGAGAAGGAGCTAACAAAAATCGTCAAAAGAAAAACTTGGGTGCTAGGGAGGGGCTTCATAGTTATCGTAAACTTACTTCCATGATATCGAAAATACTAGTTTGATCAACATAATAACTTGCAACTCAATCGCAGAGAAGAATTAATACATAAACAAACAGACGAAGGTCTATCACTCGAGCAAGAGAAACATAACACCCAGAGGAGAGGTCACATGCATCCTTTCGACCAACATAATGAAAATGATAAAAGCTAAAACAAGAAGAAAACAAGTAGAAAGGGGAAATCTCCCATCATGACATCCAACTGACAAATCAATGCAAGGAAAAGTGGTTCGATTTCACAATAATTTTAAATAAAATAACAGTAGAAAAGTGTAGAAATATCTTGCCTTTTTCTCCAGATTCAATAGGTTTCATGGACACCGCCCGGACCAGCAACAACAATCCTCAGGTCGAATCTCCCCTTTTATAGGCTGGGCACTCAAGCTCCATTCTCGTCTATGCTTAGCCTGGGCAGAGAGCTCCATTTTATAAGAAACGTCGAACGCAAAGCACGATGGTCTCAGGTGCTGTCAAGACTACGGTATGCACAAAAACTTCAGACAGAATCTTAGTACTAACCCATGGGTCAACAGATTCACCTGGAAGCGGCTTAAAACCAAGCATCCATCCTTCAAGAAAAACCACCATTGTGATTTGTTGGAGTGGAAGAATAGAGCCTTAAGAATATTGTCTCCAAAGAGATCTTGAAATGATAGTCTTTCTACTTTTAAATCTCCAAAGGTCCCTCAACTTTAGGCCATGTAGAAGGATCTGCCCTATCACCCCGCCCATAATAAGCAGACTTATCATAACGAGGTACCTTAGCCTTTGTACCTTTTTTTTCACTAGGCTACACGAGGTCTTCAAAGTATTTGTCCCAAAAGCTAAATCATGGCTTCCTGCATTACTCCGTAGCTCCAAAAGGGTGTTTTCTGAATTCTCAGCTACAAGCTTTGCCTGATTAGCTGCTGTCAAATAGAAGTCATCAATGGATATTGAGGTAGCCTTCCTGCCTGCGTTAAAGATGGGGCACCAGAGAAGGACAGAGACATCGAAAAAACACAAGGAACAAGGATAATAGAAATTTGAAGAAGAATATTCCTCCAAAAAATGTATGCAAGGAGAGAGAGAATCCACGTAGTGTGCAAAACATGAAAAAATGCCCCAAATCGATGGGGGGGGTCTCAATAGAGAATCTTTGTAAATAAATTTCATCAGGTCTCCTGGTAACACTCTCACTATCACATAGTCGATTTTGATAAAAATATCTTGAAGGAGAAACCCGAATCTGAGGATGCATTTGATACTGAACAGATAACAACATAGTTGGACAACCTGCTTGTTGGAAGCGCTCACAAAGGCTTCGACTATACTGCAACATGCCTGCCGCCTGGCTAAATTTCAGGCATGCGAGTGGATAACCGGTGAACCATTTTTCGCAGAAAATCTTAGAGGACCTCTGTTTAACATTCCTACTTTGGCTCATGGTAGACAATGTTCTCTCTGAAAGGAAAATTTCAAGACTGAACAGTCAAAGACTCACTCACCCGCCTCAGAGAAACAACAAATGCGTGGAGAATCATTCACAATATCCCAACCAACTTTTGTAATATTTCCATTACAGATTATGCAGAAGTCCTCCAGAAATGCAGTGGGAGTCGGGAAGCGCTAGGCACGCAATGAATATGGGAAGTTAATCTTCCAAACTATCCTCACGAAGTTGAAAATGGACTGATGCTCAAAATAGCAGTGACATGAAAAGAATTCCGAAGTACCTGGCAACCCAGTTTGGAATGATTATACAAAACCATCTTGTAAACTTCCATCACGTCCAACATGTCCAGCTAAATTGTCGTAGGCTGCTGCTGTGGATCCCCGGCAAGAACACACCTCGCAGCACCCAAAGAAAGTGGAGGAAACATGCCTACTTCACTAGCTGGTGAGTGCGGCTAGAAACTCATCCACTCCACTCCCCCAAAGGATCCAGGAAACAAAAAAGTCCAGGAAACCACGTCCATCCGAACTCAGGAGCAACACCCACAGGTGAAAAATTTTCTTTAGCCTAGCTTCATCTAGCCATCATGTCAAACCAGACTGCACCCATACGCATTGAATGAAAGGATCAAAAAGAGATCCAGGTGAAGAAAAATAGGCCTCCACCGACTCCCATCTCTCTCACGCAAGGTAAAAAAACGTGATGGCCATTACAGTCTGCAGGTTGGGTGGTTGGGAGGAGACTAAAGTCATCCACTTGCAATCAAGACCTGTGAATGGACCTGGTTGGCCAAGGTGGCAGTGGAGGGTAGGTGCAAGCAAATAAAAAGATTTAAAAACCACGCAGTCCTCACCTTCAAAGGTGCCACCACCCAACCTCTCTCCCCTTCCAAGTAAACCAAGGATGGAAAAGACTACTAACATGCCCAAATGCCTTGAAAAGGTTTTAATATTCTATTAGAACTTTTAACAACAAAAGTCATTACGCATTTCACCGATCAAAAGCATGATAAGCTCACTAGACGAAAGTTAGAAATGACCCTCGGAAACAAAAGCGCACTTACGACAGAATGAGATGGCGAGACAAAGCGAAAGAAGGGAAGAAACTATTCCAAAATAACTCCGCAATAAGGTCAAAGTCACCTGACGATAAAAAGGGAGCTCAAATAAACGTTCAACGAAAAGCAAAGGGGGCAAGGTGGCAGAAACGGAAGTTGATGCCCAATGGGGCATTACATTCTCCTCCCCTTAAGAAAGCATCATCCTCGATGCAACATAACACATCGGAAAAGAAATGGTACGCAAACAAGAACAGGTACAGGAGAAAGTACACCCTATGGTTTAAAATTTTAGTTGATTAAAGCACGTCCACAGGGTAGCCTTAGGAACATTTGGTAGAAATTTTAACTTTCAAGGTTCTGTGAAGATTGGCAGTTCCCTCTTATTTATTATTTATTAGTCTCTTTCCGTTAACATTATTCTTAGTTTAATTTCTTTTAAAATTTCATCCTTGAAGAGTTTTGGTCTATTTCTTATTGTGGGTGCCCAACATGAACTGCTAACACAACACCCTATCAGGTTCACAAGACACTACAGATTCACAAGCACACAAGTATATACTTCATGATTGTATTACACCACAAAAAGGTTACTCAAATACGGAATGGAATAGGCACAGTCCACATAACATAGTACTCGTCACACATCAATGACTGACATACCAAATACTCAAACAAAAGAGTACTACAATCCACCAGACATTTCCTCAATTGCATCGATGAAAAATTCACATAACACCAAACAAATGCTACAGGTACATAGTGTCCACAAGGGAATCAATGACATATCCACAACATCACAACACATATCCATCTGACATGAGTAACACATACATCAAAAGACCACTACCAAAACATCACAATAACTCAACATATATCCCGAAACATCAACCATACACACAAATATCATATGCCTCCCTCAAACTCTTATGCCTCCCTCAAGTCTCTTATGCCTCCCTCAAACTCTTATGCCTCCCTCAAGCTCTTATGCCTCCCTCAAGTCTCTTATGCCTCCCTCAACTCTTATGCCTTTATGCCTCCCTCAAACTCTTATGCCTCCCTCAAGGAGGCCGGTTGACCCTATGGCCCAAGACACATAGAGTTCGAACACTCCTAACCCAAGTGACATAATAACGCGTGGTTCAACAACCCGCTAGTTATCTGTAACTCCTTGGGGCATACCCCCATACAACGAAGTGGGTCCATAGGTCCAACCATTCCATGGTGCATCCCATGACCCTATTCCACACATCACGACAATAGAACCAGCACAACAATCCAATCTAAGTGCCAAGTGGCAAAGTACAAGCCTTGGGCAAGGCAGTAAAATCTTAAAATTTAAAAGAAGATCCAAAACCAAGCAAAATAAATGGCCAAATAGCCATAGTTAGTATCAAAATCCACATGTTAGTGCCATAAACCAAGGAAATGCCCAAAATTGTAAAGCATGGCAATCAAGAAAAGTTGCTGGTCCTTACAAAATAAAGTAAAAACTCAATTTACGAATAAAATCAACTTATAATAATGTCACATTACGATAACTGTGTGGCCTTATCTAGCCACCAAAGGGGTACTCAACGAGTTGCTAGCACTCGGAACATCGAGCCTCAGCTCATAAAATACATATCAATAATACAATTTCATCACCTCTGTCTGAATCATCCCGCCACCACTTCGACAAGGCTAAACATAGTCATAGATACACTAAGGTTGTACCCATAAAACAACCACATCGGGAGAGAGAGAAAGGGGCACGGTCCACCATCTACTAAGCCTGAGGTTGGCTCAATTGATTGGTCAACGTTGTACACCTTTCCTCACTCTAAACACACACTTTACCGATTCCCTTTAGGGTCGGTTAGCGTAAGGTTCACAACATAACATTTCCCTAACATAGTGTACATAACTACTAACACAATGGTGGTACATATACAAGGTAGATCACAATCATACATTCACTGAGTGTAACACATCACTTTACCACATTCTGCACCCAAAGTGCAATCACCATACGATAGGGTTCATACACTCACCGTATGACCCCTAAATCACAACATGAAGCATTACATATTTACACACATCATACATACGATGAACATAGTACATCTCAACATAACATCCATTGCTACATAACAAGGTGGTACACACATTTCTTCAAAACATGGTAAAAACATCATGATACAACTCATTTCTTTTAACATCAATCTAGTCATACAACACATTGATACACCTACATACCACAATATGCCACAATGCTCCAACACTACGTCATCCACATTATAATTCTTTTCACACATCACAAACAATAATTCACACGTGAACTCTTCATAGAATCCACAAGAAGGAGAGAGAATACTCCCATCCCCAACATATCAACATGATCACAAACACGCACAAAGTGACATACACATCATGTGCGTTCACAATATCACAATTACGACATGGATCACATCACGCTTAAAGCACATTACTCTTCCAATATAAATCATCATCATGCAATACCATCATCTCCATGAAACAATATCATGTAACACCATCACCATTATGTAACATCACCATACAACACCAATCCGGCCCATAGGTTCGAGAGCATGAACCTACGCTCTGATACCAAGTGTAACTACCCAAAAATTCACACACGAACAACACAGTAAAAGACAGGATAATTTTTTTTGACTTGCTTCCACACATAACACGACACAACATGTCGTCACAAAGTTACAACCAACTCTGGGAACCACTTGTTACGGGGATGACCACAAGGTCAGCACGGAAACATTCACACCCAAAAGGATAATACACTTTTTCTTTTTGACAAGACAACATAGAAGTCCAACCACAGAACACACTTACAGTTAGGGCCAACCACAATGAGATATTCTTGAGGGTTATTTATTTTAAAAGGACATCTTGCAATTCTTAGCTTACGTTTTCAAGGAGGCTCAAGATATGATTCATACAATTCATCTTACCAAGCTAAGTTTATTCTTTTTACACTGAGTAATCATCTTTAAAACTTCTCTATTATGACATTTATTTGCTTAATTCGTTTATTTAGAGAAAGGGGTAATTTAATCCCACAAGGCCATCTATTTACACTTACGCTACTAGAACTTGTTCATGCCCATATGACAACATGGGTTTGCGTTCAACACACTTAAGAGAAGAAAGACAAGGCACCTTGGAAAAAGGTTAGAGGGAGAAGGTTGAGTTGAAATCATCTTCAAGACCTCATTAGCTATTACCAAGATATAATTGAAACTTGAAAACTTAACCAGAATTATTAAAGATTTTACTTAGGCTTTACTAAATGAGTTTTATAAAAATAAAACAATTTACCTTCCAATGGCTGAGAGATAGATTGCGTGGTTTCTAAATTGTTTTCTCCTGCTTATTAAATCTTATTATCTTCCAGAACTAACCATAGATTTCCTTTAAGTTCGTTTAAGAATTTCACCATGAAAGGGATAGTGTTCACTAGTGTAGCTAGGGATATCAAGTTATATAATGTTACTTAACAAAGGATAGTTTCATCTTTGATCACTTATGGAATTACATGCTCTCAAGTTGGTCACCTCTACACTAATTTATTTGCAATATAAATTTTAGTTTAACTTCTATAAGTATTAAACAACCCATTTTATTTTACTTATAACACACTATTACTAAGTCTTAGAAATATTTAACTCAACATTTAATGGTAGGGGTAAAGTTTAACAATACTCATTTATGAAAGTGAAAAAAGGTTACATCAACTCTTAGAATACCGATAACCCATTAAGGTCACTCAACAAGTGGTAATCCAAATTTCTTATATTTTCCAAGATAGACAGACAATTCAAGGTTCCAAAGTTAAGACGACATAATCCACGATACAATATACTAAGACATTGATCCTCTTCTAAATTTTCCACTAGATGTTATCAATAGTTGAACAATATAAAAAGGATTCATGCAAAAGAACTTCTCAACTGAGGTTGATGTAAAAATCTACAAGTCTATCCCTCATCTACTCGTAAAAATCCATCTGCAACAAATTTTTCCACAAGAGTCAGTTCGCGAGAACTGAGCAAGATAAGGCTACACAAAACCACCATAACTATTATCTAACAATACCACAAAAAGGAAGCACTTTATTACAAGAATTGGGTCAAACCTCTAAACACTATCAACACATCAAGTTATAATAAAGTCTCCATCATGCCAATCAAAGAAGGAGAAGACCTTGTACTTCAGTTAGGAGTAAAAGCAATGAAAGTATAGCAATCGTATGAGAATGGCCCTTGGCCCTATAAGGAGAAATAAACAATCTAGCAAAAATATAATTCCCATCAAGTAAGTAATTAAATAATAATTACAAGATTGAGATTTGATATAAAGACCAACCATCTAGAAATTTATCAAAGGTACCAAACGCATAGGCTAAAATAATATATTTCTAAAAGAACAAGAGTTGATCGGCCCAAGAAAGGGGAACCACGGGTTTCAAAAATTAACACAAAAAGCCATGTATAATTGAGTTTCAAACCGGAAATCAAATAGAGTATACACACAACATAAGTTTCGAAGCGAAGGCAAAGTATACTAGTTTTGACCATTAACTCCAAGAGATTTTCCAATCATCCAAGAAGGGCCAATGTCTTACAGGCTAGTAGCAAACACGCGAGAGAAGAAGGGAGTTCCGTCAAACAAGAGTATACAATAATGTCATCAACAAATTTTATAACACTAAAGATTTGCAAACCTCCACAACAATTCTAATGTTTGGTTAATTTAAAATAAATTACCTATTTCCCAAAACAACAATATTTTAAGGAAACCCTTGGTAACACAGTCAACCGTCACACATAGATACAAACATAATTTCTAAGTGACATTATCAAAACAAAACCTTCCGCTATGAATCCATAAGACTATCAAATGAAAGATAAGTTTTTCCCGAAGATTAATCACATTTAAGGAAATTTCCATCACAAAATATTAAGGTAATTACGTGCATAAAAACCGACCAATATTAATTAATAGCGTTAACATTACAAAGGAGAAATAATGCAAGTTAGGAAAAATAGAAGAGCACCATCAACAATAATTCTGAGAGGGGGATTAGACCAAAACTATTCTAGTGTCAACGAGGTACTGGATTCGCACAATGAAACCTCGAGCTTAGTTGATCCGAAAAGCTAGTTATGGTTCAAGTTGATAGGGATGGTCAAGGTACTTCTTGAGGATGGCCTTAAAATCCTAGAAACAAGATGAAAGATAATATAAGAGTCTAAACACGTGAGATGGAAAACACATTGCACACAAACCTTTTCATTCTAAAAGTTTTAATACCGAAACTCTAAGCTGGCTAGCCCAAGCATTGATCACACTAATCCTACAACCTTTCTTTCTCGATGCCAAAAGGTTATCAAAGGGACTTGAGAAGGAGCTAACAAAAAAAATGTCAAAAGACAAACTTGGGTGCTAGGGAGGAGCTTCATAGTTATCGTAAACTTACTTCCATGATATCGAAAATACTAGTTTGATCAACATAATAACTTGCAACTCAATCGCAGAGAAGAATTAATACATAAACAAACAGACGAAGGTCTATCACTCAAGCAAGAGAAACATAACACCTAGAGGAGAGGGCACACGCATCCTTTCGACCAACATACTGACAACGATAAAAGCTAAAACAAGAAGAAACAAGCAGAAAGGGGAAATCTCCCATCATGACATCCAACTGACAAATCAATGCAAGGAAAAAGTGGTTCGATTTCGCAATAATTTTAAATAAAATAACAGTAGAAAAGTGTAGAAATATCTTGCCTTTTTCTCCAGATTCAAAAAGGTTTCATGGACACCGCCCGGACCAGCAACAACAATCCTCAGGTCGAATCTCCCCTTTTACAGGCTGGGCACTCAAGCTCCATTCTCGTCTATGCTTAGCCTGGGCAGAGAGCTCCATTTTATAAGAAACGTCGAACGGAAAGAACGGTAGTCTCAGGTGCTGTCAAGACTACGGTATGCACAATAACTTCAGACAAAATCTTAGTACTAACCCGTGGGTCAATTGTTTTTACAGATTCACCTGGAAGTGGCTTAAAACCAAGCATCCATCCTTCAAGAAAAACCACCATTGTGATTTACTGGAGTGGAAGAATAGAGCCTTAAGAATATGGTCTCCAAAGAGATCTTGAAATGATAGTCTTTCTACTTTTAAATCTCCAAAGGTCCCTCAACTTCAGGCCATGTAGAAGGATCTGCCCTATCACCCCGCCCATAATAAGCAGACTTATCATAACGAGGTACCTTAGCCTTTGTACCTTTTTTTTCACTAGGCTACACGAGGTCTTCAAAGTATTTGTCCCAAAAGCTAAATCATGGCTTACTGCATTACTCCGTAGCTCCAAAAGGGTGTTTTCTGAATTCTCAGCTGCAATCTTTGTCTGATTAGTTGCTGTCAAATAGAAGTCATCAATGGATATTATCATAACAAGGTACCTTAGCCTTTGTACCTTTTTTTTCACTAGGCTACACGAGGTTTTCAAAGTATTTTTCCTAAATCAGCTTACTGCATTACTCCGTAGCTCTAAAAGGGTGTTTGCTGAATTCTTAGCTGCAAGCTTTGCCTGATTAGCTGCTGTCAAATAGAAGTCATCAATGGATATTGAGGCAGCCTTCTTGCCTGCGTTAAAGATGGTGCACCAGCGAAGGACAGAGGCATCGAAAAAGCACAAGGAACAAGGATAATAGAAATTTGAAGAAGAAATACGCCTCCAAAAAACGTATGCAAGGAGAGAGAGAATCCACGCACCGTGCAAAACGTGACAGAATGCCACAAATCGATGGGGGGGGTCTCAATAGAGAATCTTTGTAAATAAATTTCATCAGGTCTCCTGGTAACACTCTCACTGTCACATAGTCGATTTTGATAAAAATATCTTGAAGGAGAAACCCGAATCAGAGGATTTAATTGATACTGAACAGATAACAACATAGTTGGACAACCTGCTTGCTGGAAGCACTCACAAAGGCTTTGACTATACTGCAACATGCCTGCCGCCTGGCCTAAATTTTGGCATGCGAGTGGATTCGGTTAACCATTTTTCCTGAGAATTTAAATACCTTTGTCTAGCTACCACCGTCCATAAATTCACTATGCTTTGGAACATGTGTAGACAATGTACTCTCTGAAAGAAAATTGCTAGACTAAAGAACTATGTAAAGACTCGCTCACCCGTCCTCTATGCAACAACGACTTTGCAACAAATGCATGGAGAATCATTCACAATATCCCAACCAAGTACCTAATTTGTAATTTTTCTGTTACAGATTATGCATAAGTCCTCCAGAAATGCAGCAGGAGTCGGAAGGCGCTAGGGACGGTCCTAACAATGAATACGGGAAGTTAATCTTCCAAACTAGCTGATACAAGCTGAAGCTAGAAATGGAATGATGCTCAAAATAGCAGTGACATGAAAAAGACGGAAGTGCCTGGTAACCCGGTTTGGAATACAAAGATTATACAAAACCATCATTTGTAAACTTCCATTTTCACTCCAACAACTGGCTAATTACTGTCGTAGGCTACTGCTATGGATTCCCGGCAAGAACACACCTCGCAGCACCCAGAGAAAGTGGAGGAAACATGCCTACCTCACTAGCTGGTAGCTGTGCGCGGCCAACAAAAGAAGACAACACTCCTTTCTCCCCCAATCATCCGGAAACAACAAAAACCCACGCAGAACTCAGGAGCAGCACACACAGACCTGAAAACTCTCTTTAGCTTGTAGCTTCATCTAACCATCATGTCAAACCCATACTGCGCCCATACACATTGAATGAAAGGATCAAAAATATATCCAGGTGAAGAAAAATAGGCCTCCACCGACTCCCATCTCTCTCACGCAAGGTAAAAAAAATGTGACGGCCATTACAGTCTGCAGGTTGGGTGGTTGGGAGGAGACTAAAGTCATCCACTTGCAATCAAGACCTGCGAATGGACCTGGTCGGCCAAGGTGGCAGTGGAGGGTAGGTGCAAGCAAATAAAAAGATTTAAAAACCACGCAATCCTCACCTTCAAAGGCGCCACCACCCAACCTCTCTCCCCTTCCAAGCAAACCAAGGCTGGAAAAGACTACTAACATGCCCAAATGCCTTGAAAAGGTTTTAATATTCTATTAGAACTTTTAACAACAAAAGTCATTACGCATTTCACCGATCAAAAGCATGATAAGCTCACTAGACGAAAGTTAGAAATGACCCTCGGAAACAAAAGCGCACTTACGACAGAACGAGATGGCGAGACAAAGCGAAAGAAGGGAAGAAACTATTCCAAAATAACTCCGCAATAAGGTCAAAGTCACCTGACGATAAAAAGGGAGCTCAAATAAACGTTCAACGAAAAGCAATGGGGGCAAGGTGGTAGAAACGGAAGTCGATGCCGAACGGGGCATTACAATTATATTTAAAAATTAAAGTAAATAAATTTTTTAAACAACCAAAAAATACTTTTAATGTGTTAATTTAAAAACTATAATGTTTAAATAAATAAATAAGTTTAAATATGCAATATATTATTAGGTAGATAATTTTTAATTTAACTTTAATAATTTACTAATTTAATTTAATTCTTGGGGAAATTACATAAATTAAAGTGAAGAGGGTGTGGGGAAGTAAATAATTAAAAAAAAAAAATCGTAAATTAATTATTTAAATTATGTGTGGGGAAGTGAATTATATTTAAAAATTAAAGTAAATAAATTGTTTAAAAAAGTAAAAAATACTTTTAATGTGCTAATTTAAAAACTATAATGTTTAACATAAATTAAAGTGAAGAGGGTGTGGGGAAGTAAATAATTTAAAGGTTAAATAATTTTTAAAAAATACTTTAGTAAATTAATTTTTTAAATTATCGGGTGTGGGGAAGTGAATTATATTTAAAAATTAAAGTAAATAACTTGTTTAAACAAGTAAAAAATACTTTTAATGTATTAATTTAAAAACTATAATGTTTAAATAAATAAATAAGTTTAAATATGCAATATATTATTAGGGAAATAATTTTTAATTTAACTTTAGTAATTTACTAATTTAATTTAATTCTTGGAAAAATTAATATGTATTTACAATGTTTTATATATTTCAATTTTATATTTGGGATTATGTGAATAAATTCTTACCTTACACGATATTGCAGGAAATGGAGACATGATTAATTGCAATTCGCATAACTTGGACAGACTCCAGGATTAGTCATTAATATGATATAGGTATGAAATTTATAAACAAATTTATTAATTGAGTTCACATAACTTAGACACACTCCAGGATTAGTCATTAAAAGTTACTTTATGAATTTATATAAATTTTAAATTTATATCATGATTAGATTTAATAATTTTAAATGAAAAGAAAAAAATCTAGTTAAGATGTATTATTAAAAGTTACTTTATGAAATTTATATCCTATTTAAATTTCTATCTTGGTAAAAATTTTGGGTAATTTTTTTTAAAATGTAGACATTGTAAGTTGAGTTGTTTAGGAAAAGATTCCGATTGAGATGTATTATTAAAACAACATTTCTATGTGCCCAAGACAATTACAACTTTAATAATATTTGTATTTTTATCAACCCATATATTGAATAAAAAATTTCCTAACACATTAAACAATATATTTCATGTTTAATATAGGTTTCCATATTCCCTGACATAGAAAACCAACATTTGTATGTGTAGATGGTAATTATTACTTTCATAATGTTTGTATTTTTAATAAACCCATGTAAAACTATTTATTTTTACTTTAACAATTTATTTAAATAAAGTTTTTAAATAGTTATTATTCAAAGTGATATGTAATTTATAATAGTAGTAACTTAGAGTGAGATGTGATAGTCTCTCTACAAACTTTTCTTTTAAAAAGACAATCGGAAACATTACAATTAGAGATGTATTAGCAATATCATCTAAAAATCATAGAAACTTGTAAAATATTTCAATTATTAAGATTTTGATTTTGTTATATAGATAATTTTTAAATAGTTGAATTATTAAGATTTTGCTTTTATTATATAGACAATTTTTAACATCTTAGTGTGCATTGTGTATTTAGAAATTAAATATTTGTACATTTATAATTTTAAGACATTGACTAATATAAACTTTCTATAAAAAAAAGAATGTGATTTTTATGCGAAATTTTTGTATGCGTAAATATATCCTTAAATTATTTTCATTGGGGAACATTTGTGGATATTTGTCCAACTCGGAATCTATCATTGCACGTGCCTTTTTCGATACCGGGAGCTAGGATTTGCAAATGGGATGTTTCCTGTTATGCTCTCCTAGCACGTCCTAATTTGGATGTCATCCTGTGTTCTCGAAAAGGTTTTTAAAGCAACATAACAAGGGACATCCCGATGTATGTATAACATATGCATCTTTCGACAATGCAGTTTTTCTATAAGAAATGTCAACTATAAATATTTTATATTTCTATAGCGAAACCATGAAATCATATTTTGTGTATGCTTGGAAAAATGTTTTAATATAAATTCTCAGGAACTATGGTTCCATCATAATGTTTTTCATTTTTCGTGAGTGGATGACATGTTATTTTTTGTATGTTGTGTTTTTTCAAGCAATGATTAATGTGGATATGTGCATTTGAACATTTCTTTACAAGGTGGTTTATGTTTATTTCATTGAAGGACATGGATATAGTTGATTTTTGAATACGCAATTGAGAATTATTTGTTTTATATTTTTGTCTTTGATATTGTGTTATTTATGAGAGGAACATTGTTGAATTGTCACAACTTGCCTGTATAATAAGGATTTATACAATGACGTCGATGAAGAATTGTTGAGTTAATAGAGAATTGAGGTATTGTTTGTTATTTGTAAATGTGATAGTTTGTGTCACTTTAGTTCATATCATATTTTGAGTGTCGTCAATAATTTTTAGATTCTCTTTACTATATGATTATTTCCTATTACATGCACATGGAGTTTTAAATAATATAAATAGTTAGGTGATTTTCTGAAAATACTTTAAAGGCATGGCTCCACTAAGATTAAATTTTGAAAATGAAAAGGAAGGAAAAGAATATCAAAGACAATATCGTAGAATAAGACAACAAGAAATGACAGATGCATAACGAGAGGAACAAAGGAAACGTCGAAATGATAATGATAGAAGAGAATTTGTAGAACGAACAGTTGAATTGAAAAATGAAGAAATAGATGCAGAGAGATGAAAACATGCAAATAACATGATGACAATTCATGCACAATCATCTCAAGATGACTCACATGTATCAAGAATAAGGATAAAAGGAAAAATTCATACAATTCGATTTCCTAAGGAAGAAAGATGAGAATGTGAGGATTTACTTGCATCATTTATATAAAAGATTTTATAAATTGCATAGTGTTTTGAGTGTGTTGGTGAAAAAACTATTATAAATCAAACAAAAGGTCATAGATATGGAAATAAAAACACTTTTTCTAATCTCCTATTCTCTTAAATTCATATCATTCTTTGACTAGCCTTGCTAATTGTTACAACTTGGATAATATATGATTGATTTCTATTACATGTATGTGGATTTTTTAGTTATATAAATAATTACAAAATTTGTTGAAAATAATTTATAGGTGTGGCTCGACAACGATTAAATTTTGAAAATGAAGATGAAAGAAAAGCATATCGAAGAGAATATCAAAGACAATATCACAGAAGGAGATAACAAGAAATGACAGGTGCAAAATGAGAGGAACAAAGGAAACTTTGAAATGATAAAGATAGACACAGGTTTGCAGAACGGAGGACTGAATTAACAAATGAAGAATTGGATGCAGAAAGATGACAACAGCAAATAACATGACAATAATTCATGAACGATCGTCTCAAGATGACTCACATGTATCAAGAGCAAGGTTACAAAGATAGATTCATTCAGGTCAGTTGCAAGAGGAGGAAAGACTACATAGAAAAGAACTTCACCGCGAAGCATCTCAGAGGAATTATCGTCGAATGGCTAGTAATGTTGAAGTTAATTTTGGGGCAGGAAATTCAACATCGATGGATTACGTGCTCGAAAAACTAGAAAACTTGACCCAAGATATAATGAATATAGATGTTTTAAATAATTTAGAGAATGATAGTGTGCAACAGGAGATGAAATTATAACCAATACGAACAACGAGAAGAAGAAGAATGCAAAAGAATGATTTACAAGAGGAGTTAACAATCGAACCTAGAAGAAGAAGAAGAATGCAAGACTCACATATTGTGAGAGAACACATGATAGATGATCCCAATGGAATGATTAGGAGAGATTTCAATACGGTCTAAATGATTTTTCGACATGGTCTTGATAACCTTTCTACGTCGGTCATGTGTTATATTTGTCAAGAATGTTACATTGGAATAAAAGTTTCTCGAACACCTAAAGGACCTGTCTATACTAGATGCCGACAAGAGAAAGGTCATCATCGATTTTCGACATCAAACAATATGGATCATGGGCCATAACTGCTAGAACTTGCAAACTTAACTCAAATTGAGGAAATGTTAATAGCACGTGTCAACCCAATCCTACAGGTGACACATACAACAGGAGGTCAATATAAATATAAAGGTCACATGATAAGTTTTCCTCAAGAAGTAAAATAAATCACTAATCTTTTTCCCCATAGATTGAAATATTTGCCGATGATTATTGTTCGGAGGAGAGATCAGCATGGAACAAATTATGACTTTACAGTCAACAGAGAGAGAGTTTATAATGCATTGAAATATAAAATAGAACATGATAAGTTCTATTCAGATGTCCAAATCGATGAAAATGCTCTGAATGAACTTCCATCTCATTCTGTTGAGAATGTGTTCGAGTAACTGAACTCAATTCATATGGAGTTTGATTCCGAAACAAATGAAATTGTGTTTATAGGTCCGACCGTGGAGATAGATGAAGGAAATATAATTAGTCATACAACATCGATGGCATCTAAACCACCTAATGCACCAAGGGAGATGGAATTAATCCATGTGTGGGTGAATAACCCTCATGCAGACCCTAGAGCACTCATTGATTGGCCAGGGATAGGAGCATATCCTATCAACGAGTATGTGACAGTAGGACTACTTGATATGGCATTCCCTACTCTTTTTCCTGATGGAAAATGTGGTTGGGTAGAACCACAATTAAGACAAGTACGTATCCATGAATTTGTAAAGCATTTATAGCGATATAGGGATCACCGATTTGGATGACATCCTCGGTTCAGGTATTACATGATGAACATGATCATGAGACATCGTGCACAAAATTCGTCTGTTTTTTTTTGTGAAGAAAAACCTCCAAGATATGCCAATCACCATTAACGAGTTATGTGAGCATATGAAGAACGTTTCCCATTCCAATCTAGCTGATCGTTTGATGCGGTTAGAAACATCATTGAGGGGTATAAGGTCTTACTGGGTAAAATGTCATGGTGAATTGGCTGACATGTTGCATCAAATAGGATCACCTACTATTTTTTTCACATTGAGCGCAGCTGATATGTATTGGCCTGATCTACATGCATTAATGCTTGGAACACCTCCGGATAATCCACAAGAAGCAAAAAATTGGTGAAGGAAAAATATCATTGAATATCCACATATAGTGGCACATTATATGCACTTGCGACATACACATTTCCGAAAGGATATATTACAAAAAGGAATGAAAGTTAAAGATTATTGGTCTAGCTATGAATGGCAGCATAGAGGTTCACCACATGTGCATGGATTAATATGGTTAGAAGGGGCACCAAATATGGACAACCTTGATTGGAATGATGATTTTCAACATGGAAATGTTGAAAAATATTTCCATTCTATTGTCCATTCATGGAATCCTCGGGATGACCCACACCAATGAAAGATACAGGTAATTTATCGATTCTCATCGAGTCTATGATCTATATTTTTTATGTTCACAAAATATTTGTGTATTCTTATGTTCTATGTTACAGGTCTACCAAAATTTTATGCAACATCTGTGTCTTCGAAATACAAGACAACTGACACAATTCAATATGGAATGTGACTATGAAGAGATTCTCAACAGTGTAGAATGACATACGATGTGTAGAGAGGGTGCCTGCCTACGTAAGAAAAGGGGAAAAATTATCTATAGGCAAGCTGTTCAAAAATTTGAATAATTAAATTGAAATAAAAAACACATACATGGAAGAACTAATAATTGATTATTACATTTTGCAGGTATAATGCACCATGGCCATTGAATCTCGATGGATCAAAGTTATATCAAGACTCAGAGACAAAAGATAAAAAATTTTAACCTGTGAGAAATGATGATAGGGTAAATAAACATAATCGCTACATCTTACAATTGTGGAGAGAAAACGTAGATTGGCAACCTGTTCTTTCCAAACATGCCGTAGTCAAGTACATTGCAAAGTATGCAGTGAAAGGGGAGAAAAGCTCTGAAACTTATCATAAAATGTTGATGCAGATGGAAAAATATTTAAAACCCAGATGAAATGGAAACGATAGCATACAGGAGACTTCTAACCAAAACAATTGTTGAAAGAGACATTGGTGCACAAGAAACATGTCACATGTTGTTAGAGCTCCCTTTGGTAGAGAGTAGTAGAGCATTTTTCAATTTGAATGTTGTGTGTGAGGTGTTCAAAAAAGTAACAACACCTAATGTAGATGACCATGAGGAACATGCAAAAAGTTTCATTGATGGGTACAAGAATAGGCCTTTTTCGATGGAAAGTGTGTCTCTTATTGATGCCGATAGATCTTGGACATATAATCCAAGGAGAAAACGGGATAACAAGTGGGAGGTCAGGAGTTTTGTAGCTATTGTGAGAGTGTTCCCGAGGTTTTCCTCTATCCCTTCGCGGGAATCTCATAAATGGGTTGATTTTTGTTGGTCAGATTTGTTGCTTTACAAGTCGTTTCGAGATATAGATAGAGATATCAGACATGATTCTGATTCAATAAGTTTAAACTAGGATTCATTCCGTTATAATCCATGGCATGTCAAAAGGAGTACTGCAGTAGAAGACATTGAAAATAACAGTAATTCTGAAGATGAAATTAATCAACATGTTCAACAGAATACAATAGAACATGAATGGGAAATCATGTGTAGGCTTCATCATGGTCAAATTTTACAAGCGATGGAAATAGATATGTTGGGAAGGATAGATATTGACAGACAAGCACCATGGAATGATGAATATCGAGGTGAAGAATACACAAGAAAATTTATAAAATTCATAAGCAACATGAAAGATAATGGGTTGGTTATAGATGATGAATTAGCCTCGAATTTCAATTGCGACACCTTGGGTGCTAAAAAAAACAAGCACTTGATATAATAATGACACATTATAATCAACATCGAAATAACATTCCATTGCTCATGATAGTTCAAGGAACAGCGGGAACAAGGAAATTGTATTTGATTGGTCTGATTTGTCAGTCACTTTTTGATGCATCATTCCCTGAACGATCTCCTCTTCTATTTCTTGCAGCAACAGGAGTTACAAATTTTAATATTGGTGCCTCGACCATTCATTCACAACTTCGAATCCCTATTACAGATTTTGCAGAATTAGAGGGATCAAGACTTGCAAAATTCCAACAAGAGATTTGCCACATAAAATATGTATTGATTGATGAAATGAGCTTCGTCGGACAAATTTTGCTAGAAAACATGGACTCCCGAATTTGTCAAGAATTCCCTGAAAGATCAGACATGAGTTTTGGTGGTGTTTGTATGATTTTGGTAGGAGATTTGGGGCAACTTTCTCTTGTTACCGATAAACCGCCATATGATAGTAATAGACGTGTAAAGCTGTTATGGGAAGCATTCGGAATAGTTGTTACATTGGATAAGGTATTTAGGCAAGCAGGAGAAGATGAAGACCAAAAGAATTTTTGAGAACTTCTACCCAATCTCAAAGATGCGAATCCGACAGTGGATGATTGGATATTGTTAATGAGTACAACAAGTTCTGCATTACACAAAGATAAAAATGAAGAATTCTATAATAATATTCACCTAATGGCGACAAAGATTAACATGAATAACCACAACAACAACAAAATTACATTCATTGAAAAGACCTGTCGCACGTAGCATTGCAACTAGAACAAGTACCGCTAACACACTGGCAAGAGGTCTAAATGACGAACTTGATTTAGAATTATTAATTTCTAATGATGCAAGGGTTATGCTAACATCCAATCTTTGGATAGAAGCAGGTCTTGTAAATGGAGCTTTGGGATATATTCGAAACATAGTATATGCACCTGGTACTAGTCCACCGAACCCGCCAGCATATGTAATGGTTGAATTCGATAGTTACTTCGGAATACCATTTGAAGATAGAACTCCTTATACTATCCCAATTACACCAATACAAAGGGGACGCACACACAAATTACCCTTACGGTTGGCATGGGCATTAACGATACATAAATAGCAAGGTTTGACTCTTTCCAAGGCTATAGTTGATATTGAAGAAAGAGAGACAATGGGGTTAAAATTTATGGCTATCTCTCGAGTGAAGTCGTTGCAGAGTCTAAGAATATATTTTCCATTTTCATATGAGCGCTATGCAAAAATGAAGAACAGAAAACTACTTTCGAAACGGAAAGCTAAGGAAAAAAGACTTATGTCCTTGGAATATAAATATTGTACCATATTTAGCACACATTTCATTCTATGAATTTGTCATTACATGTGATGTACATTACACATTTCAATTCGTATGAAAAAGGATTGTATTTTTTTAACTTGATAATACGGTTACTAATAAAATCCATAAGAACTTTGTGCATTATAGACCTTGATTTTTTTTGCTCATACTCATTCTCCAAAGTCAAATATGTGTTAAGTTATATAGTAATATAATTACATAAGAAAATTACATATAAGTGTCTATGTTTTGACAATAAATAATTATAATATTAAATTATAAAATTTATTTTATTCATACACGAACTAAATTCCCCCTTATTTTTCATACATTATTTTTGGTATTGATTTATGTATAATGCAACTCCTGCGGTTGCTACTAGCATACCTATATTTTATAAATATATGTAATATATGCTGAGAGGTATATATTACATATATTTATATATTATATAAATATATAAGTGCCTCGTGAACTTCACCTCTCGGCATATTTTACATACCATGTTTTGGTTTATATTTCTATGTGTATGTAAAATATGCCTAGAGGTGAATTTCATGAGGCACCTATATATTTATATAATATATAAATATATGTAATATATACCTCTCGGCATATATTACATATATTTATAAAATATAGGTATGCTAGTTATATGCTCTTAGCATGGAGCGGATCTTCTTGCGGATATTCAAATTTCCAATTACTATGGTTTGACACACGATAATGAATTAACATTAATGGATTCAAATTAAGTAGGAATGCATACTATTATATTTGAATAGCATATTATTAATTGACAAAACAATTTAAATTATTAAAATATGTAATAATTTAATAGAATTTTTAATTATTATATTTTAAATAAATATCATCTTACAAAATATATTTATTATAAAAAAATTACAAGACAATTAAAAGTTTAGATAAAAGAAATGTGAAATTTACAAAATTAAAAATTGGATATAAGTTTGAGATTTAATGTTTATTATCCCCACAAGGAAATTGAAATACCTATTATTTATTATTATATTTTGAATCTTAAATATAAATTCATAATGTTTAAAAATGTGGATCATTCACAAAATATATTTTTGTATTTTTTAATTTATAATTAGAAATCTAATTTAATGGTAGCATGAGACATTTGCAATTAATTTTCTAAATAATGTAGATCAACTATTAATATATGTATGTATTTAAATAAATATTATTTATAATTTTTCAAAATTTTGTAATATTATATTTTGATTGACTAAAATATCTTATAGATGTAAATATTTTGACAATAAATTAATAGTGTTGGTGTTCTTTTAAAAAATCATATTTAATTATAATGAAAAGTGTAAAATCTAGATTGTATTTTCCACCATACATATGCAAAAAATATATTAAAAATTATAATTTAATATGAAATATCAATATTTCATTTTCCTTACAAATGTGGATTTTTCACAATAGAACGTAAATTATCCAAAGTTTTATTAAAATTGTAGTTTTTTTCCACACATATATGTATAATTTAAAGCTTACACCTTATGTAATTTGTTTAAACTTACACTACATTTTTTTTATGGAAATATGAGTGTAGAATATGTAAAATATTATTTTTCCATTATTTATCAATCAAAGATAATATTATGGATGGTTTAGTTAGTAAAAAATATTCATTATAAGTCTAGTAAAGTGTTTATTCATGTAGCTTTTCTACACTAAATTTTGTATATTGTAGATCAATTTCGATTTCTTTTTTATTATTATGATATTGTAAAATATTCACACTACATTTTATTAAAATACATGAGTATTGTGGGTATTGCACAAATATTCCACAATATCTATTTTTTGTGGATACACTTGTGGGAAAATGCCATTATTTCTAGTACTATTAATTCCTATACCAAATTTACCAATCTAATCAATTTTTTTCCCAATTTATGTTGGATTTTTTCCAAATCAAACTTTTATCAACCTTTTTAGATTCTCACTAGTCTTTGAATGGAACAAAATATTAAAATTTTATGTTTTATTCATCTAGCAATGAAATACATTGGGTTTAAAACTTTAGCCTTTGTATCCTTTTTTTGGTATCTGTCCACAATAGCCCCTTTATTTCCATAATGTATACATTATTCATAATATTAATCATTTTCTGTGAAATCTTCATTCATAATGGTCTTTTCTATTAGATTTTTTTCGCGACCTTCTAATACATGTAACCCTTTTCCATATAAAGGAATGTTGGATCTTTTCCAAATAGGGGAATCTCACTCCAAGACATTAGTGACTCCTTAGAGCATGTATTCTGCATGACACTCTTCAAATAGTTAAATTTTTTATAACATAATTTGATTATCAATTGGGTGTAGTCATTATTTTTCAAAGCCCTTTCAAATTTCAAAAGCCAATTATTCAAAATTTTAAAAAATTAATTATTCAATGGTTTAAATTTTTAATTATATACATATTTATCAAATATTTTGAAAATTAGATTTTTCTTTCATTCACAAATTGTACATGAGTTGAACTAAAAAGTATGTGTTTTTATCAAAAATCATATAAAGTCTATATTTTCAATTTTTTTTGTTTCTTTTCATATTAATATAACATTTTTCAATGCTATATTAAACGGGGTGGGGGGTGGGGTTGAGGGGGAGGGGGGTGGTGGTGAGATTATAGCACCTTGAATTTGGTCTTATGCACTTGGAAACATCATTTTCTGCACCTTTACTAACATTTGGTCCATCAATATATATTTCACCTTATTCATGCATATTTTCCCTTTTAAATTTACTTTGATCCACTAGTTTTTCCCATTCACTAGTTCAACACTATCAAAACTATGACAGTGGGCCATGTACAAAAGCTAACTTGCATTCTATAAAAACATCACACATCTTCTAGGTATGAGTGTCATAAGATATTTATTGTAACGACCCAAAAATTCACACACGAACAACACAGTAAAAGACAGGATAATTTTTTTTTTGACTTGCTTCCACACATAACACGACACAACATGTCATCACAAAGTTACAACCAACTCTAAGAACCACTTGTTACGGGGATGATCACAAGGTCAGCACAGAAACGTTCACACCCAAAAGGATAATAAACTTTTTCTTTTTGACATGACAACATAGAAGTCCAACCACAGAACACACTTACAGTTAGGGCCAACCACAATGAGATATTCTTGAGGGTTATTTATTTTAAAAAGACTTCTTGCATTTCTTAGCTTACGTTTTCAAGGAGGCTCAAGATATGATTCATACAATTCATCTTACCAAGCTAAGTTTATTCTTTTTACACTGAGTAATTATCTTTAAATCTTCTCTATTATGACATTTATTTGCTTAATTCATTTATTTAGAGAAAGGGGTAATTTAATTCCACAAGGCCATCTATTTACACTTACGCTACTAGAACTTGTTCATGCCCATATGACAACATGGGTTTAAGTTCAACACACTTAAGAGAAGAAAAAAAAATCACCTTGGAAAAAGGTTAGAGGGAGAAGGTTGAGTTGAAATCATCTTCAAGACCTCATTATCTATTACCAAGATATAATTGAAACTTGAAAACTTAACCAGAATTATTAAAGATTTTACTTAGGCTTTACAAAATGAGTTTTATAAAAATAAAACAATTTACCTTCCAATGGCTAAGAGATAGATTGCGTGGTTTCTAAATTGTTTTCTCCTGCTTATTAAATCTTATTATCTTCCAGAACTAACCATAGATTTCTTTAAAGTTCATTTAAGAATTTCACCATGAAAGGGATAATGTTCATTAGTGTAGCTAGCTATATCAAGTTATATAATGTTACTTAACAAAGGATAGTTTCATCTTTGATCACTTATGGAAATACATGCTCTCAAGTTGGCCATCTCTACACTAATTTATTTGCAGTATAAATTTTAGTTTAACTTCTATAAGTATTAAACAACCCATTTTATTTTACTTATAACACACTATTACTAAGTCTTAGAAAGATTTAACTCAACAATTAATCGTACGGGTAAAGTTTAACAATACTCATTTACGAAAATGAACATAAGGTTACATCAACTCTTAGAATACCGATAATCCATTAAGGTCACTCAACATGCGGTAATCCAACTTTCTTATATTTTCCAAGATAGACATACAATTCAAGGTTCCAAAGTTAAGACGACATAATCCACAATACAATAAACTAAGACATTGATCCTCTTCTAAATTTTCCACTAGATGTTATCAATAGTTGAACAATATAAAAAGGATTCATGCAAAAGAACTTCTCAAATGAGGTTGATGTAAAAATCTACAAGTCTATCCCTCATCTACTCGCAAAATCCATCTGCAACAAATTTTTCCACAAGAGTCAGTTCGCGAGAACTGAGCAAGATAAGGCTACACAAAACCACCATAACTATTATCTAACAATACCACAAAAGGAAGCACTTTATTACAAGAATTGGGTCAAACCTCTAAACACTATCAACAAATCAAGTTGTAATAAAGTCTCCATCATGCGACCCAAAGAAGGAGAAGACCTTGTACTTCAGTTAGGAGTAAAAGCAACGAAAGTATAGCAATCGTATGAGAATGGCCCTTGGCCCTATAAGGAGAAATAAAAAATCTAGCAAAAACAGAATTCCCATCAAGTAAATAATTCAATAATAATTACAAGATTGAGATTTGATATATAGACCAACCATCTAGAAATTTATTAAAGGTACCAAACAAATAGGCTAAAATAATATATTTCTAAAAGAACAAGAGTTGATCGGCCCAAGAAAGGGGAAACACGGGTTTCAAAAATTAACACAAAAATCCACGTATAATTGAGTTTCAAACCGGAAATCAAATAGGGTATACACACAACATAAGTTTCGAAGCGAAGGCAAAGTATACTAGTTTTTACCATTAAATCCAAGAGATTTTCCAATCATTCAAGAAGGGCCAATGTCTTACAGGCTAGTAGCAAACACGCGAGAGAAGAAGGGGGTTCCGTCAAACAAGAGTATACAATAATGTCATCAACAAATTTTATAACACTAAAGATTTGCAAACCTCCACAACAATTCTAATGTTTGGTTAATTGAAAATAAATTACCTATTTCCCAAAACAACAATATTTTAAGGCAACCCTTGGTAACACAGTCAACCATCACACATAGATACAAACAAGTTGAAGGATAATATAAGATTCTAAACACGCGAGATGGAAAACACATTGCACACAAACCTTTTCATTCTAAAAGTTTTAATACTGAAACTCTAAGCTGGCTAACCCAAGAATTGATCACACTAATCCTACAACCTTTCTTTCTCAATGCCAAAAGGTTATCAAAGAGACTTGAGAAGGAGCTAACAAAAAACATCAAAAGAAAAACTTGGGTGCTAGGGAGAAGCTTCATAGTTGTCGTAAACTTACTTCCATGATATCAAAAATACTAGTTTGATCAACATAATAACTTGCAACTCAATCGCAGAGAAAAATATATACATAAACAAACATACGAAGGTCTATCACTCGAGCAAGAGAAACATAACACCCAGAGGAGAGGGCACACACATTATTTTGACCAACATACTGACAACGATAAAAGCTAAAACAAGAAGAAAACAAGCAGAAAGGGGAGATCTCCCATCATGACATCCAACTGACAAATCAATGCAAGGAAAAGGTGGTTTGATTTCACAATAATTTTAAATATAGTAACAGTAGAAAAGTGTAGAAATATCTTGCCTTTTTCTCCAGATTCAACATCACCCTCCTGCCTCTTCCATTGCTTTGGACGCCCTCCTGAATTCCCACACCCAACAAAACATGCCAGACTGTAGAGGAATCCAGTGGAAGCTGGAAACGTGGGAGGAGAAGAGGCATCCATCACCCAAGTCACAGAGGAGAAGATAATGAAAGGAAGAGGGTTTGTTGCTTGAAACAGGAAGAAAAACTGAGCAGAGAGAAATAGAACAGCACCCAAACATACTTCCCTCCTTCCAAGGGCCAGCAGTGCAAGAAAAATGCCTTGACAAAAAGGATTTCTATGGCCTCTCTGCCCATGCAACCAGGTCAAAATGAAAAACTGGAACAGGTGCGGACATCCATCCATGCGCACAGGGTAAGAAGAGGAGGATTTCAAAAAAAACAACAAGAGTCGAAGCTAAACAACTGCCACGTTTTCCAACAAGTTCATAATTGCAAAGAAAATTGTGCTTTCATGAATATTTTGATATGAAACAGATCCACGCCTATGAGATTCTCTTCCATTCAAGTTACATCGTAAAACAAGTAAGGTCTCAATAGAGAATCTTTGCAATAAACTTCATCAGGTCTCCTGGTAACACTCTCACTGTCACATAGTCGATTTTGAGGCGCTCTTTTTCATTTTGACGCATAATCTCAACACAATGAGGATCACTTATACGCTGCCGCATTTCTTCCATACTCAACTTGACCCTCGCAATAATCTTGAGACTCTCCAGGGATTTAGTCTTCCGAACGGAATACCCTCTGAAAGCTGACTATATTTTGACATCTGCAACGGTATCGTCCATCCGATGAGGAGGAGCCATGACATGCCATGGGGTGTCTATATTCACAAAGCGCAGGGAAATCGAAGCCATAGAGGGAGAATAAGAGCATGCGAATGGAATAGTGAACGTCCTTCCCGCGTTTCCATCCCATGCGCTCCTGAAGGGAGATTTATACATGGTCAAATCCTCTCTTTAACCCAATAAACCCACATAAAAGAATAGACTATAAGCTGAAACCCACAATGTTCTTCTCTCTTTCCTGTTGCTTGTCTAATTACTATTGCAGGCCATTGTTGTGGATCCCTGATAAGAACACATCTCCCAGCACCCAATGAAAGTGGAGGTAAGACACCTCCTTCACTAGCTTGAAGATCCATCTAGCCATCATGTCAAACCCATACTACGCCCATACGCATTGAATAAAATAAATCAAAATGAGATCACGGTGAAGAAAAATAGGACTCCACCGAATCCCATCTCCCTCACGCAAGGTAGAATCATAATGGCCATTACGGTCTGCAGGGTAGGTGGTTGGGAGGAGACTAATGTCATCCACTTGCAACAAGACCTCCGAATGGACCTGGTCGGCCAAGGTGGCAGTGGAGGGTAGGTGCAAGTAGTTTAAAAGATTTTTAAAACAAACTGGGAAGTCCTCACCACGACCTATTAATTCAATGGTAAAGGTTAAAAAATATTTTTGTGGGTTTTCCCAATGAATTCTTAGTATTTAGAAATTAGTTGGCCATTCAAAATTACCAAGAAAATATCATTGTCCAATTATTTTTCCTTATCCACAAGCAAGAACTTCAATCTAAATTCATACAAAATCCTCCTTTGGCATGTACTTGTGGTAGAGTGTGTTAAAGGAATCAAAAAAAAAAAAAAAACCTTTCTGAAAACACCACTTAACTTAGAAGATCCATAATGGAAGCAAGTACAAACTTTTGGATGTCTCTTTTTTTTAGACAGTAAGCTTTATTAAACAATGAAAATTAAAGAAGTTCGATGTTATATCAATCCTAGAAAATTGTAATGTGTATGTTACTTCAATTCTGAATTCAAGAAGAATCAATTAGAATAAATCAATGAATGTATTTAGAGGAAGCTACTAAGTTTCTTACAGAATAGCATTTGAATTTTTATACATATTCTAATAATCAAGATTTTTAATGATTTCAAATAAATTTATAAATGATGGGAACTGACTAAGTGTCTTGTAAAATAGATATTGAAAAAAATTCCATATTTATGATAATCTAGATTTTTAATGAGATTCTTTAAAAATATTAGAAATCACACTTCCTCCCCATCGCCAGGCACCCCCATGAGCCCCTCCTTCAGCAAAGATACGAGATAACAAGAATATCTACTAACTAAGGTAAGCTCACAAAGCATACGAAAGAAGATATATTAATACAAATGCAAAAGGAGTTACAAGATTACCTGAATAGTTCCCATAAGCTAAAAAGGTATACGAATTTTGTATGATTACTATTCAACGCAAGAAGATTAAATCGCAAACAGACGAGCAAGCTAGAGGAAGTAAGAATCGAATTGCCAATTACTCACAATGATTAAAACAACATGTGAACAGGCATAAATAACCAAGGGGATAAACTAGATGTTAACGTTTGAAGGAGAAAACGAAGCAAAGACCGACCATGGAGCCAAGACATCAGAATTACACACAGCCATTCAACGCTCCACAAGAGGGTCATTGCGACAAGAACTAGGGTAAACACCGAACGGGGCATTACATTCTCCTCCCCTTAAGAAATCATCGTCCTCGATGCGACATTATACAGAGGAAAGGAAATAAGGAATGGTTTGCAACCAAGAATAGGTAAAGGAGAAAGTACACCCTATGGTTTAAAATTTTAGTTGATTAAAGCACGGCCACAGGGTAGCCTTAGGAACATTTGGTAGAAATTTTAACTTTCAAGGTTCTGTGAAGATTGGCAGTTCCCTCTTATTTATTTCATTAGTTCCTTTCCATTAGCATTATTCTTAGTTTAATTTCTTTTAAAATTTCATCATTGAAGAGTTTTGGTTTATTCCTTATTGTGGGTGCCCCACATGAACTGCTAACACAACACCCTATCAAGTTCAAAAAGACTACAGATTCACAAGCACACAAGTATATACTTCATGATTGTATTACACCACAAAAGGTTACTCAAATACGGAATGGAATAGGCACAGTCCACAAAACATAGTACTCGACACACATCAATGACTGATATACCAAATACTCAAACAAAAGAGTACTATAATCCACCAGACATTTCCTCAATTCCGCGTATGAGGATTTTCCATGACTCATACAAACTACATGTACATAGGGTCCACAAGGGCATCAATGACATAACCACAACATCACATATACATCTGACATGAGTAACACATACATCAAAATACCACTACCAAAACGTCACAATAACTCAACATATATCCTGAAACATCAACCATACAGACAAATATCATAAGCCTCCCTCAAACTCTTATGCCTCCCTCAAGTCTCTTATGCCTCCCTCAAACTCTTATTCCTCCCTCAAGTCTCTTATGCCTCCCTCAAACTCTTATGCCTCCCTCAAGTCTCTTATGCCTCCCTCAAACTCTTATGCCTCCCTCAAGTCTCTTATGTCTCCCTCAAACTCTTATGCCTCCCTCAAGTCTCTTATGCCTCCTTCAAGGAGGCTGGTTGACCCTATGGCCTAAGACACATAGAGTTCGAACACTCCTAACCTAAGTGACATAATAACGCGTGGTTCAACAACCTGCTAATTATCTGTAACTCCTTGGGGCGTACCCCTATACAACGAAGCGGGTCCATAGGTCCAACCATTTCATGGTGCATCCCATGACCCTATTCCACACATCACGACAATAGAACCAGCATAACAATCCAATCTAAGTGCCAAGTGGTGAAGTACAAGCCTTGGGCAAGGCGGTAAAATCTTAAAATTTACAAGAAAATCCAAAACTAAGCAAAATAAATGGCCAAATAGCCATTGTTAGTGTCAAAATCCACATGTTAGTGCCATAAACCAAGGAAATGCCCAAAATTGTAAAGCATGGCAATCAAGAAAAGTTGTTGGTCCTTACAAAATAAAGTAAAGAGCTCAATTTACGAATAAAATCAACTTATAATAATGTCACATTACGATAACTGTGTGGCATTATCTAGCCACCAAAGGGGTACTCAACGAGGTGCTAGCACTCGAAACATCAAGCCTCAGCTCGTAAAATACATATCAATAATAAAACTGTCATCACCTCTATCTGAATCATCCCGCCACCACTTCGACAAGGCTAAACATAGTCATAGCTGCACTTAGGTTGCATACATACAACCACATAGGGAGAGAGGAAAGAATCGCAGGTTGTTATCTACTAAACCGAATTTCAGCTCGAGTTATTGACCTATGGTACACCATTCCTCACTCTCAACATACACTTCTGCCGATTACCCTCAGGGTCAGTTAGCGTAAGGTTCACAACATAACATGTAACTACATCACTAACACAATGGTGGTACCTATACAAGGTAGATCACAATCATACATTCACCGGGTGTAACACACCACCTTACCACATTCTGCACCCAACGTGCAATCACCATACGATAGGGTTCATACACTCACCGTATGACCCTAAATCACAACATGAAGCATTACATATTACACACATCATACTTATGATGAACATAGTAACACCACAACATAACATCCATCGCTACATAGCAAGGTGATACACACATCTCATCAAAACATGATAAAACATCATGATATAACTTATTTCTTTTAACATCAATCTAGTCATACAACACATTGATACACCCACATATCACAATATGCCACAATGCTCCCACACTATGTCATCCACATTATAATTCTTTTCACACATCACAAATAGTAATTCACACGTGAACACTTCATAGAATCCACAAGAAGGAGAGAGAATACTCCCATCCCCAACATATCAACATGATCACAAACACGCACAAAGTGACATACACATCATGTGCATTCACAATATCACAATTACAACATGGATCACATCACACTTAAAGCACATTACTCTTCCAATATCTACCACCATCATGCAACAACATCATCTCCATGTAACACTATCGTGTACACCATCATCATCATGTAATACCATCATAACTCCAATCTGGCCCATAGGTTCGAGAGCATGAACCTATGCTCTGATACCAAGTGTAATGACCCAAAAATTCACACACGAACAACACAGTAAAAGACAGGATAAATTGTTTTTGACTTGCTTCCACACATAACATGACACAACATGTCATCACAAAGTTACAACCAACTCTGGGAACCACTTGTTACGGGGATGACCACAAGGTCAGCATGGAAACGTTCACACCCAAAAGGATAATACACTTTTTCTTTTTGACATGAGAACATAGAAGTCCAACCACAGAAGACACTTACAGTTAGGGCCAACCACAATGAGATATTCTTGAGGGTTATTTATTTTAAAAATCCATCTTGAAATTCTTAGCTTACATTTTCAAGGAGGCTCAAGATATGATTCATACAATTCATCTTACCAAGCTAAGTTTATTCTTTTTACACTGAGTAATTATCTTTAAATCTTCTCTATTATGACATTTATTTGCTTAATTCGTTTATTTAGAGAAAGGGGTAGTTTAATTCCACAAGGCCATCTATTTACACTTACGCTACTAGAACTTGTCCATGCCCATATGACAACATGGGTTTGCGTTCAACACACTTAAGAGAAGAAAGACAAAGCACCTTGGAAAAAGGTTAGAGGGAGAAGGTTGAGTTGAAATCATCTTCAAGACCTCATTAGCTATTACCAAGATATAATTGAAACTTGAAAAATTAACCAAAATTATTAAAGATTTTACTCAGGCTTTACTAAATGAGTTTTATAAAAATAAAACAATTTACCTTCCAATGGATGAGAGATAGATTGCGTGGTTTCTAAATTGTTTTCTCCTGCTTATTAAATATTATTATCTTCCAGAACTAACCATATATTTCCTTAAAGTTCGTTTAAGAATTTCACCATGAAAGGGATAATGTTCATTAATGTAGCTAGGGATATCAAGTTATATAATATTACTTAACAAGGGATAGTTTCATCGTTGATCACTTATGGAAATACATGCTCTCAAGTTGGTCATCTCTACACTAATTTATTTGCAATATAAATTTTATTTTAACTTCTATAAGTATTAAACAACGCATTTTATTTTACTTATAACACACTATTACTAAGTCTTAGAAAGATTTAACTCAACAATTAATCGTAGGGGTAAAGTTTAACAATACTCATTTATGAGAATGAAAATAAGGTTACATCAACTTTTAGAATACCGATAATCCATTAAGGTCACTCAACATGCGGTAATCCAACTTTCTTATATTTTCCAAGATAGACAGACAATTCAAGGTTCCAAAGTTAAGACGACATAATCCACGATACAATAAACTAAGACATTGATCCTCTTCTAAATTTTCCACTAGATGTTATCAATAGTTGAACAATATAAAAAGGATTCATGCAAAAGAACTTCTCAACTGAGGTTGATGTAAAAATCTACAAGTCTATCCCTCATCTACTCACAAAATCCATCTACAACAAATTTTTCCACAAGAGTCAGTTCGCGAGAACTGAGCAAGATAAGGCTACACAAAACCACCATAACTATTATCTAACTATACCACAAAAGGAAGCACTTTATTACAAGAATTGGGTCAAACCTCTAAACACTATCAACACATCAAGTTATAATAAAGTCTCCATCATGCCAACCAAAGAAGGAGAAGACCTTGTACTTCAGTTAGGAGTAAAAGCAACGAAAGTATAACAATCGTATGAGAATGGCCCTTGGCCCTATAAGGAGAAATAAACAATCTAGCAAAAATAGAATTCCCATCAAGTAAATAATTAAATAATAATTACAAGACTGAGATTTGATATATAGACCAACCATCTAGAAATTTATCAAAGGTACCAAAAAAATAGGCTAAAATAATATATTTCTAAAAGAACAAGAGTTGATCGGCCCAAGAAAGGGGAAACACGGGTTTCAAAAATTAACACAAAAAGCCATGTATAATTGAGTTTCAAACCGGAAATCAAATAGGGTATACACACAACATAAGTTTCGAAGCGAAGGCAAAGTATACTAGTTTTGACCATTAACTCCAAGAGATTTTCCAATCATTCAAGAAGGGCCAATGTCTTACAAGCTAGTAGCAAACACGCGAGAGAAGAAGGGAGTTCCGTCAAACAAGAGTATACAATAATGTCATCAACAAATTTTATAACACTAAATATTTTCAAACCTCCACAACAATTCTAATGTTTGGTTAATTTAAAATAAATTACCTATTTCCCAAAACAATAATATTTTAAGGCAACCCTTGGTAACACAGTCAACTGTCACACATAGATACAAACATAATTTCTAAGTGACATTATCAAAACAAAACCTTCCGCTATGAATCCATAAGACTATCAAATGAAAGATGATTTTTTCCCGAAGATTAATCACATTTGAGGAAATTTCCATCACAAAATATTAAGGTAATTACGTTCATAAAAACCGACCAATATTAATTAATAGCGTTAACATTACAAAGGAGAAATAATGCAAGTTAGGAGAAATAGAAGAGCGCGATCAACAATATTTCTGAGAGGGGGATGAGACCAAAACTATTCTAGTGTCAACGAGGTACTGGATTCGCACAATGAAACCTCGAGCTTAGTTGATCCGAAAAGCTAGTTATCGTTCAAGTTGATAGGGATGGTCAAGGTACTTCTTGAGGATGGCCTTAAAAGCCTAGAAACAAGATGAAGGATAATATAAGGGTCTAAACATGTGAGATGGAAAACACATTGCACACAAACCTTTTCATTCTAAAAGTTTTAATACCGAAACTCTAAGCTGGCTAACCCAAGCATTGATCACACTAATCCTACAACCTTTCTTTCTCGATGCCAAAAGGTTATCAAAGAGACTTGAGAAGGAGCTAACAAAAAACGTCAAAAGACAAACTTGGGTGCTAGGGAGGAGCTTCATAGTTATCATAAACTTACTTCTATGATATCGAAAATACTACTTTGATCAACATAATAACTTGCAACTCAATCGCAGAGAAGAATAAATACATAAAAAAATAGACGAAGGTCTATCACTCGAGCAAGAGAAACATAACACCCAGAGGAGAGGGCACACGTATCCTTTCGACCAACATACTGACAACGATAAAAGATAAAACAAGAAGAAAACAAGCAGAAAGGGGAGATCTCCCATCATGACATCCAACTGACAAATCAATGCAAGGAAAAGGGGGTTCGATTTTGCAATAATTTTAAATATAGTAACAATAGAAAAGTGTAGAAATATCTTTCCTTTTTCTCCAGATTCAAGATCGCCCTCCTGCCTCTTCCATTGCTTTGGATGCCCTCCTGAAATCCCACACCCAACAAAACATGCCAGACTGTAGAGGGAGCCAGTGGAAGCAGGAAACGTGGGAGGAGAAGAGGCATCCATCGCCCAAATCACAGAGGAGAAGATAATGAAAGGAAGAGGGTTTGTTGAAGGAAACAGGAAGCAAAACTGAGCAGAGGGAAATAGAACAACACCCAAACATACTTCCCTCCTTCCAAGGGCTAGCAGTGCAAGAAAAACGCCTTGACAGAAAGGATTTATATGGCCTCTCTACCCATGCAACTAGGTCAAAATGAAAAACTGGAACAGGTGCGGACATCCATCCATGCGCGTAGGGTAAGAAGAGGAGGATTCAAAAAAAAAACAACAAGAGTCGAAGCTAAACAACTGCCACGTTTTCCAGCAAGTTCATAATTGCAAAGCAAATTGTGCTTTCATGAATATTCTGATATGAAACAGATCCACGCCTATGAGATTCTCTTCCATGAGTTACATCGTAAAACAAGTAAGGTCTCAATAGAGAATCTTTGCAATAAACTTCATCAAGTCTCCTGGTAACACTCTCACTGTCACATAGTCGATTTTGATGCGCTCTTTTTTGACGCATAATCTCAACACAATGAGGATCACTTATACGCCACCGCATTTACTCCATACTCAATTTGACCCTCGCAATAATCTTGAGACTCTCCAGGGATTTAGTCTTCCGAACAGAATACCCTCTGAAAGCTGACTGTATTTTGACGGCTGCAACGGTATCGTCCATCTGATGAGGAGGAGCCATGACATGCCATGGGGTGTCTATATTCACAAAGCATGGGAAATCGAAGCTACAGAGGGAGAAGAAGAGCCTGCGAATGGAACAGTGAACGTCCTTCCCGCGTTTTGATCCCACGCGCTCCTGAAGGGAGAGTTATAAATGGTCGAATCCTCTCTTTAAACCCAATAAACCCACAAAAGGGAATAGACTGTAAGCTAAAACCCACAATGTTCTGCTATCTTTCCTGTTGCCTGGCTAATTACTGTTGCAGGCCATTGATGTGGATCCCCGACAAGAACACATCTCGCAGCACCCAATGAAAGTGGAGGTAACACACCTACTTCACTAGCTTGAAGCTCCATCTATTCATCATGTCAAACCCATACTGCGCCCATACGCATTGAATAAAAGAAATCAAAATGAGATCACGGTAAATAAAAACAGGACTCCACCGACTCCCATCTCCCTCACGCAAGGTAGAATCATAATGGCCATTACGGTCTGCAGGGTAGGTGGTTGGGAGGAGACTAATGTCATCCACTTGCAACAAGACCTGCGAATGGACCTGGTCGGACAAGGTGGCTGTAACGCCGCAAAGATGAATGAATGATGACGACAACAACGATAAAAGCACCTGCTTCCACGAACATTTAACCCAATACGACTAAAAATTTTTATTTTTTATTTTTGCATGAGATTCAAGATTTAAGAGAACAAGTTTATAATTGATATAATTTTAAATCGGGTCACTTGCTATGGTGTCAAGGACTGGATACTGAAAAGAGAGTCTAGTCAGGTCAATAGAGCCTCCCCAACATTAAGAGCCGGTGTCGGTGTAATAGTTATCCTCGTGTCATGATCGTAACTCTACAAATGAACATTAAGGAGGGCGGGTGATTAGGTAATCGTCTTCATTTATTAATTTTTAATCTAATATAAAAGGATTGAATTTAAATTTCAAATTTAAAAATGAAATGTATATTTATCAAAAATTACATTAAGTAAAAACTATATACTTAAACATAAATTTGAAATTTGAACAAAAAGGAACAAGAGTGTTATGGTGGGAAAGCATTTCAAACTATGCTTAAATTTTTATGGTTGGGGGGTGGTGGGTGGTTCACCCAACGCCTGCCATGCAATTTAACTCCCTCTCATTGGCGTGCAAGCTACTCTCCTTGCTGGCCGCGTGCCTTATTTATTTCATTGAAAAGATACGGAGACCTTCTGCCCCCCCCACCTTCCCTGTTTGGTCTACCCACCTGTCTTTACTCTGCTTTGGCCGCGCGGTTGGTCAAGGTGAAAAGGATGAAGCTACAGCTAGTGGGGCAGACGTGATACCCCCACTTCCATTGGGCGCTGTGAAGAGAGATCATGGCGGGGATCCTTAGCCTTGGCCTGCAACAGTAATCGACCTGGCAGTGGTCAGACCGCAGTGGGAACGAAAGCTCTTTTGAGCGCTTCCAACAAGCAGGTTATCCACCCTGTTGTTATCTATTCAGTATCGGATGCATTTTCAAATTCGGGACAGGTCGGGGAACTACAGACACGCCTGCATAGGAGGACGGTCAGCGGTTCAGTATCGAATGCATCCTCAAATTCGGAGTTCTCCTTCGTGATATTTTAACCAAGGTCGATTAAGGGACAGTGAGAGTGTCACGAGGAGACCTGAAGAAGCTTATTACAACAATTTTCTAAATATATCTTGTCAGTTTTAAGGTGGAGCTCATGGGGAGAATCTCTATACAGGCGGATATGTCCCAAAACAGAATATTCACGAAGTAGTTGCCCAGCAAATAGTGCGAACGTCTCAGAAGAGGTGGGTCTGTTTCACGTCAGAAAATTCATGGAGAACAGTTTACTTTGCAATTTATAAAAAAAACATCTCATACGTGGTTTGATGCAGGCGCATCACTAACTATAATGATTTTACTGAGGTATAACATAATCCTAATTGTTTTGTATTATAAGAATGTATGATTTTATATGCATTCTAGCACAGTTTGCTTTGCAATTATAAGGACATACGTAGGTTCTACCAGTATTATTTCTTGGTTGCAGTCTATACTAGTATACTATGTTAATATAAAAAGGAATATTAATATTACGTTGGTAATAATATGATTTAACAATAGTAAACCCATTACTTTTAATATTGCTTACATATGAAAAATATTTACAATATCGGTTTCCTTATTAAACTTTGTGGAAATATGGGTAATTAAATCATTAAGCTTAGTACTTTTGCATTAAGATCTCCTTCTACACAATTTAATAAGCCTTGTATGGGAATTCAAGAAGGTTTTATTTCATTTCCTTTTTACGATTGCAAAATGTTTTATAATGGATTCTTATATGAAGATAAACATAGTAGAGCTAGGACATAATTTACTTTATTGGCACAATGGAAATTGAATAGAACTTAATTCTATCCATCCACACTACAAGAAGAGAATATGCACTAATATTATCACTTTTCAATACATCTCCTTGTAAACAACAAAATGGAATTTAAAGTATATATTCTTTTAATTTAAATTTCCCAACATTTCCCAAGAGGGTTTTCAACAATTTTTCCATTAAGTTTTAAAGCAAGCACTACTAGCATTTCAACAAGATCAACTTATTCATAAGAGGTTCCAAGCGAAGTAAGAAGGAGAATAAATATATTGTCTTCCTTTCAAATTTTGATTCCATCCACATTACAACCTTACTAATGAAGTTCAAAACAACTTTCGTTCAACATCTTGTTACAACACTTTCTACTTCATGTGGAAACAAATTTACAATAATGGAAGCTAAAATACAAAGCAATTTTACATTTTTCCTCAACTCAAGGTGGGTAAAAATACATGGTGGTTTCACATTGTCATCAACAAGGTTCCAATGCTTCAAATATCAACAAGGTGGCTCCTCCAATAGTTTTCTTGATTCACAACAAAATAAGGGGAGAGGAAACACTCTCCTCCTAACCAAAATACCCAATGGAGAAGAGAAGCCATCCTCTCCATTGGCCCCCTGAGCCCCAACCACATTCACAATGGGAGAAAAATCCAACTCATGGCAACTAATAGCTTCCACATAACTAAACATAACATTTCACATTCATTCCATAATCCTTCAAAACAAGATTCTACAACACAACAAGAGGGAAAACAATCACAACACCAAGTCACAAGGCTTATCAAGAAAGCCATAAGAGTAAGACAAATGGGGATGCCACTTATGCCTCCCAATGGGAAAGGGTGCCACCTGAAAGCCTCCAATGAAAAACACAATACCCATAACAACTCTTATGCCTCCCTTAAGTACCCCTTATCCCTCCATTCACTCTTATGCCTCCCTCAACTCTTATGGCTCCCCCAAATTAAGAACAATAAGAAAATGCAAGAATTTCTTATACTAGGTGGGCACCCAACCCAAACTCCCTCCTCAAGAACATGATCTCTTATGCCTCCCTCAATTAAACTCCCCATAGTCTCCTCCCCACTCCCAACTTAGGCATTCTACCCATTCCCAACAAGCATTGCAACAACAAAATTCAACACAACATATGTACTCATTCATATAACAAAAAGAAGAAAACACAATACAACAAAGGTGAAGCTCCTACCTTTCCCATGGTAGAGCTTGTTCCAAGTATGAAGTCTCAAATCCCTCCAAAGGTCAAGCAAGCATCCACAAGCTCCAAAAAAATTCCCACAAGTATCAACAAGCTCCAAAAATCCACAAACTCTTTCCAAATCCTCTCCTCTCCAAAATACAAAAGACTAAAAATGAAACTTCCAACCCCCAAAACAAACAAGAGGATCAAATAAATAGAGAAAAGAGAGGGAGGGATGATGTGGCTCCAAGTAGGATGCGACCTCCTTTTCCCTCCACTCCACATCATTTGGTCAACATCAAATTCCAATGCACTATTAATAAGTGGTTGAAAGAAAGGCAAGCACCTTACACACTCCAACTAAGCCCACTCCCCCAAAGGACAAAATTAAATTTTGAAAGAAAGTGTAATTAATATTTTTACCCTTTTATCCCCCCCAAAACACCTAAAAGACCCTAAATTTGGCCTTCCAACCCATAGGTAGGGTTGGCATGGGGTTTTAAGAGGTGTGGGACAAGTTTGACTTGTCCCACAAGCTTTGAAATTTGGCCTCCAAGGCCAAATTCGAGTTTCTCATGTGGGGTAGAGTGTGCTACACTCAAACTCAAACCACACATCAATCCACACAAAATCCCAAGTAAATCAAATCCTAATAAATGAACTCTCTTAGATCACATCTTTTAATTAGTTTAGGACAATTTCAAATTGACTTAATTAACCCACTACAACCCATGGCTAACAAAGGGGTAAACTCCAATCCAAAGAATATGAATAATAACACAAGCAAAATTTCACTTACTAAGAGCAACACATACTAACATGATAAAAGGGAAAAATTAAAACAAAACAACACATGATTCCCTAGGTCACAATTTTCCCTTTACCAAATAATTCTAACACACACACAATTACTTGTTGCCATGGTGACCTTAGCTAGATTGTTCTCAAATTCTGATGTGGTTGGTCTCCACTCCCCAATATTGTTGTGAATATAATATACCTGCAAAGCAGAAAATACCTCCTTCAGACCTGTTGGCTGCATTAAAACATTCATGCCAAATATACAATATAATCTAAAATAAACGACACCTGATTTACTATCATCTATGCAAGTATGATATCACTAACACTTCCTAGCACATTTCTATTCCACATATCATTTATATGAAAAAGATCATCACATTAGTCCAATTATCAAGTTCTACTCAATATGATTAAACATATCACATGTCATAATTAAAGATAAATAACCCTATCAAAAGTATACAAATATCGTCATCAAATGTCCACCAGTAAACCATATGCATCATATAAAGATCAAATCAATAACAGTCCAATGTCTATGATATCTACTAGCATGCTAAATCAAGAAGCCATAATAATCCATAAGTGAAGTAATCAGTCTTGAAAACAACAAAACAAAATGGTGTCGAAGGGAAGTGGGCACTACAGTGGCAGTGGAGGGTAGGTGCAAGTACTTTAAAAGATTTTTAAAACAAACTGGGCAGTCCTCACCATGACCTATTAATTTAATGGTAGAGGTTAAAAAATATTTTTGCGGGTTTTTCCAATGAATTCTTAGCATTTAGAAATTAGTTGGCCATTCAAAATTACCGAGAAAATATCATTGTCCAATTATTTTTCCTTATCCACAAGAAAGAACTTCAATCTAAATTCATACAAAATCCTCCTTTGGCATGTACTTGTGGTAGAGTGTGTTAAAGGAATAAAAAAAAAAAAAAAAACCTTTCTGAAAACACCACTTAACTTAGAAGATCCATAATGGAAGCAAGTACAAACTTTTGGATGTCTCTTTTTTTTGGATAGTAAGCTTTATTAAACAATGAAAATTAAGTTCGATGTTGTATCAATCCTAGAAAATTGTAATGTGTATGTTACTTCAATTCTAAATTCAAGAAGAATCAATTAGAATAAATCAATGAATGTATTTAGAGGAAGCTACTAAGTGTCTTACATAATAGCATTTGAATTTTTATACATATTCTAATAATCAAGATTTTTAATGATTTCAAATAAATTTATAAATGATGGGAACTGACTAAGTGTCTTGCAAAATAGATATTGAAAAAAATTCCATATTTATGATAATCTAGATTTTTAATGAGATTCTTTAAATATATTAGAAATCACACTTCCTCCCCATCGCGAGGCGCCCCTATGAGCCCCTCCTTCAACAAAGATATGGGATAACAAGAATCTCTACTAACTAAGGTAAGCTCACAAAGCATACGAAAGAAGATATATTAATACAAATGCAAAAGGAGTTACAAGTGGATTTGTATCCCTCGGATCTAGGTTCACTTTCAATAGTATCAACCTACTATGAACATATCCCTCACTTCCTAATAATTAAACTTTTTAAAGGGTAGCTTTTCTTAGCCATCCCTATCAATATTATAGGGTTGTGTGTATGAAAAAACTAACCCAATTTATTATGTGAATATAAAAGCAGTCTGATCCATTCAAAACATTTAGAAATTGCTTCAATCATTATATATCACTACATATAACAAAATATCCCTCTAAAATCTTCTAGGAATAGCCCTATATTATGAAATATTATAATTTTGCAGAACGTGAGATCTCAAAGAGTATTGTGGGAGAATTATGTGTGTTTGGTTCCTCTTTGAAGTATTGTTACACATGGGATGATTAGCCCTCATGGGGTGGTTAGGGCTAGTGCAAGAAAAAATGATAATAATTTTAAGACACCTCATCTTAAAAGTATAATAATTTATGGTATTCCATAAGGAGAAGAAATTTCAACCCCTATCACAATGATCATGGCATCTCAGGTCTACAAAACAAGAGAATAGATTCAAGCTAAATTGTACAAGGAGATTAAACTTCATCCAAATTTCCCTGAACACATTTGTAGATTGTAGACACATTCAGACCTGGTATAGCTTGAGAGTGAAGTGGTTGGGGATGCCTTTTCAAAATCATACTCTACACATCCAAAGATATTGACTTCTCTTGAGCATCTTAATCTATCATTTTCCTACTTTTTCTAGTATATGAGTACATCTATTTATTCTTTGTTACCTTCACTTGGAAACTTTGTTTTATTTTCATAACCTAATCACTATATAGTAATCAATATTAGATGAAATTCAACACACAATTTGGTGTATGCACATGTCTGAACCCTTATTTCTTCAATGAATAATATCAAATTGTAAATAAAATGAAACACTTCAATAAATTATGGTTTATGTAAGGGAAAAATAAAAAATTAAGAGGTTGATGGATTTAATCTTATTGCTTGATGTAGGGAAAAAAGAAAGAATCATAATTCACCTTAGAAAAGGGAAATGAAAATATTAAGGAAATCAACTGGAGATAGATGGAAGCACGCTTTGATAGATGAATGGTGATTGGTTTTTTATCAATCTACATTTATTTGATTTATTATTGCAGTTGCTAAAGTATCCTTCATTATCATGTAAATATATATGTTTCCGTTAAATATATCTTGTAGACATGTTGTCCTACTAAATCTACTTAAATTTATGACTATAACAAAGGTGATTGGCTCTATATCATAGAAATAGTTAACTATTTATATAGTATTAGCAAACTTACATGTCTCACTTGCATTTGTATTCAATTATTACACAACTAATTGTTATCTAACATCCCTTCTAATGTATTTCGTAACATTTGTTCTGGCTTTAATATAAAATCAGTATTATCAATCACACTCCTTATCAACAACTACAAAACTAATAATTTTCCTTCTAAATCTAATAGCATATACCATTTGACGTTCACATTGCATTGTACACATGCAATTGCTAGTAGAAAACCTATAAAGATTATTTTTAGATTTTACAACACAAAAAATTATGTATAAATAACATTTTTTTTATTATTTATAATATATTGATGCATTAGAACTAAAAATATTACGTATTACATATAAAAAATTATAAAATAAAATCTTCCTTATTCGTGTACATAAAATCTTCCTCATTCGTGTACTCGAGAATAGAGACGGATTGGAAAACCATTTTCTATGGAAGGAAGAGGAAAGTAAGTCACGCGATCAATTTCCAGCTGCTCCCATCTACCATTTACATTTATATATTTAAAGAAAAATAATTAGTTTTTGAATTGTAGAAAAAGCCCAACACATAGAAATGTCTTGGAGATAGATAATTTTACCTGAATTTAGTGACAAAGTTGTGAAGAAAGAGAGCAATTTCAAATCTGGCCAAATGAAGTCCTAGACAGAGCCTGCCACCTCTTCCAAATGGCATGTAACATGGTTCATCCAATATTTCCTGCATTAAATTCAAGCTCTAATCAATAATTAGCATTATATGTATCTTTTTGTTTTTGTTTTTTTAAAACATTTTTCCTTGTCATACTTGTACCTTATTCTGCCAGCGCCAAGGGAGGAATTTGTCTGCTTCATAATGGTATTTTCCATCAACATGTGTGGCGCTCAAGAAAACATAAATGGTCCATCCTTTGGGAATAACAAAATCTACCTTGTAATACATTAATTGTGTATTAGATTTTTCGGCTTAGTGTGGTTAATAAAATTTTAATGAGGTCCTATAATATCAATTTTAAATCCCAACATCAAATCCTTAGCACAACCTTTCACTTTAATATCTTGTTTGGCTTCCCTGAAAAGAACCACAGTTGCACCACCCAAACGAAGTGTTTCATTTATTACCTGCCATTGTCAAAGATCATTAGCTCCTTCAAATTTCATGAGAAGAATTGCATTAAGGATGGTTCTATACTCACGCAATGAATGAATTTCATTGATTGGTAGTCATTCCACGTCAGCTTTTCATTGCCTTTCCCTTTGGCCTTCAAAAGAGCGTCATGCTCAGCCTTCTCTATCCATAATCATTCAAATTTTATGTATCAGTATCCGCTCAAACTTATGCCTGCTATATTAGAGGGTCTACTAGCAATTGCAAATGAGTTGCAAATTACGAGGAGATAGTAGCAATATTTAGTTTATTTGAGTTGTATTTCGTGTTGATATTGCATGGATGTCTATATGTTGTTGCAAAGCTCTTATTTTGCTATTGTCCATATTTTGTAAGACACAATTATGATAGTCGCCAAACTAAATCATGTTTCATCATTTGGTCAAACACCGAACATTTATCTATTAAAACTTTTGAATCTCAAAAATTTTGAACAAGATATATGACCAATATTATTTTCCAAAAAGTAAACTATAGAATTTACTTTATAAAAAATAAAATCAAAATCAGAAAAATTTTGAATCTCAAAAACTTTGAACAAGATATATGACCAATATTATTTTCCAAATAGTAAACTATAGAATTTACTCTATGAAGAATAAAATCAAAATCAAATATCTAGGATAGTAAATATTTAGGACTGTAGAAAAATATATAAAATCTGGCAACCTTTAAAATATTTAAAATTCGGCAAGACAATAAATATTGGAGCTGCCAGAATTTGACACTTTCTAACAAGAACATCTTCAAAATAAACAGCTACCGGCGAATTATATGAAATGAAATAGATTCAGGGTAATTTATCTCCCTTTGATATATATATATATAACATTGTAAAGTGTATTTTATAGTCATAGCAAAGCACTCACCCTCAACTCCTCCAGTGCCCGTGGATTCTCGGTGAGGTACTTTACAGCAAACGTCATGGCCATTGCTGAAGTTTCGACACCAGCAAACACAAAAAAGATTATTGTATCTGCAATAATTTCGTCCGAAAATGTGCCCTCCCTCACAAGTTTGGTCAACAAATCATTGCGGAGCACCTCTGGATGTTCTCTCCTCTCCTTTATACACTTGTGAATTTTTTTTAACAGAATTCCCCTGGCCTGCATTCCACAGATTTCATAGTTTAAAGACATGACCTCCAAATGAAGTCACGTAGAAAAATTAGAAGAAATACATAAGCAACAGAAAAACCCAACGCGGCAGTAATTATTATATTTCATGGCAACCGTACCCGAATTCCTCTCGCATAAGTCGTTCCAGGGATATTGAGGGGGAAAGAGAGGACAGCTCCCACGAAATCGTCGAAAGCTTTATAGATATCTCCCATTTCTTCTGATGGAGGTAAGTCCAGCAATTTCTTCGCCATCAAGTTTAGAACAATCTGCCAGCAAGTAACAGATTCGCAATTGAAGCCAAATCTGATCTAAAACGAAAACTAGCACACTATTTATAGAAAAATAAGAAGTTGGAGAAGGGATAGAAATCTTATGGACGGGGCTGTATAATTGCCTGATTGCACTTGTGTTGAATAGGGATGTCTCCCTCCTCCTCCCATTTTCTCATTCCCGCCTGAAAGATGTCTTGTATATCTTCCATGAAGTCAGAGCTGAGCGTCTCATGCTTCAACAAATTGACAGCAGTTGCATGGAGCTTCCTTTGAAGTTCCCCCTGTACCGCCGACAAACCATATTTGCCGATAAGATTTCTGAAAGGCGCGAGTACCTTGGATTCGAATAGCCTTCCCTCATTTTGCAAGACGTACTTATTGAACTCAGGATCCACCAACACAACTGCACGTGTTCTTCCAAACAAACTACATCTGAAAATCGGCCCATACCTGCATTTCCATTCCCAATTAAGCCATATATATATACTTCTCTAATATCGATCTGAAAAATTTAAGGCCACCTGGACTTAATTGCTGGGTAATCAAAGAAGAATTCAATAGAAATGGGTCATTTAAAAACATTGATATTACCTGAGCTCATGTTCATCAAAGAACTTTCGCCGTCCAGGCGATTTAGCATCTCTAAGAAAACGGATAGTCTCTCCAATAAATGGCAATCTAGCTGATCCAGGTGGAAGTTTGGGTTTAATAGTGGATCCATTCCCTTGTCTGTCATTACTCCGTCTTAATAACAGTAAAATCACACAAATAAACAGTCCCAAAACCCATAAATACCAATTGGAATAGACAATACTATATATTAGCTGCTCCATTTCAACTCCGCACAGCTTGGAATACTTACTAGTACCACGTAGGGAAATATATCTGCTATAAATAGCCTGTGTTTGCCTTGAATTCAAAGCCACGTGATTTTCGTTCAGCTCAACTTTAAGGTGCCGTGTTTGCCTAGAATTGTCAGCCACAAACATCTTTTCATTTTGAATAGGCGGACTGCCTAGGGGCCCCTCGGGGGTGACCCCGGGGCCGGATAGATCTATAGGGCTCCCCTAGGACTAGAGCCATATAGAGATAGGGGGCCCCAACCCCCAAGATCTAGAGGGTAGGCCATATCTCATATTTGGGGCGGGGGAGGAGGGCCCCGGCCAACGACCTATCTAGTTATGGGTCGAGCGGATTAGAACTATGCACTCACTAATGGTCGACCGGGCCGAGAGCCCCTATCTGAATGAGAGGGGGGCCTATTTCCCGTCTCCCTCTATAGAGATCTCGGGTTGGGTTGATATCCAGGATGGGGGCCATCTGTGACTACCTACTAACCCCCCCCGCAAGGGGAGGGGCTTTCAAGTTGCATTCGTACACAGAGTCATATCATACTCTTAAGCTCTTATCCCTCCCAATACTTGCCGTTTAGACGCTTTTTGTGATTTTAGTTGTAAAATACTTGCAGATTTTTGAAATAACTGTCACAAGCGACTTGTATATTTAAAATCTGACCGTCATTTTTAATAGATATGTATGTGTAAGTTATATTAATATATAATAAATATCTAGATAAATGACTATAAAATAATCTTTTGTATATTTTATTAGTATAGTGTACGAAACTTATTTTAGAATTTTTGAAGGGCAGTATTTGAAAATTACCGTCACAGGGAAATTGTTTGCCAGGCATAGGTGACCGTCAAATTTAACCCCTACATCCAAGTTGCGATTGATTGACTGACCAATTTATTGACACCTTCAAATATCAATTTATTGGCACCTTAAATAAAAGGAAAAATTGAATAATATAAATAAAATGACAAATGCCTTTCAATAATTTGTGTAGATTTTTTAAATCTTAAAAAATAATTTTGATAACTTTTGCAAACAACCATCACATCTAACATTCTAGGATATGTGAGATACATTAGACTAGCTGGCCTATTAAGTAATGAAGCAAAAAAATTATTATAATAGATAAACTACTACTAATCTTAGTAATCTAGCAATTTGGTGATGCCAACACAACAGATAGTTAAGTGCAACTACCTAAAAGAGTCGGAGCTCGGGTGTCACAATGAATGAAACTGTTAAAGCCTATTCGAATGGTTGGTGAAATAGATTTTCTCCTTATTTTTTGAGTTGTGTGTTATATGGAATCTTTTGTTTAGAGACTTAAAACATGCCTAAATAATATGTTCAGAAATGAACGAGTCTGGGGATCAAAGCATGTTAAATTGTCATGTGTATGGCGAGGTTTTTAAATTTCGATTCATTAGTGAAAACAAAGCTTTTAATATTATTATTGTGTGTTTGTCGTTTGCATTTTTCTTGGGATTCATTTAGATGTTTGATTTTCTACCTTGTATATTTCTACTATTTCTTTGTTGCACGAGCCACCTTGAGAGATATAGAATGTGGTTAGGATCAACTTGCACATAAATATCTACCCGCTTGGGAGCCTACATAACATGATTTGAAGCAAATCAAGTGTGCAGAGTGGACACAAGCTCAGATGGGAATGCAAAATTAGAGTAAATCTTAGAGAAAAGTGTTGAGCTTATTTCAAAGGGCGAATTCAATTCTTGATTAACAATGTAGGGTGCTGAGTAGAGTTTAGGGGAGCCACATTGGTGCCAAAGGGCAAGATGGGCTCGATCCAGATTGCTTGGATTGTCTCAAGCTCAGTGTGTAAACAAGCAAGTGGCTGAGATGATTGGATTAGTTTGGTTTACATGCAATGGAGGAGCTCAGGGCCAAAGTAGTTTAGGATTGCTTTCAGGAAAAAAAAAGGCCAATTCACTTGAGGAGCTCACTCATTATGACCCTTACAAAGAAGAACCAAGCTAAGTGTCGAGTTACTCCCTAATCAAAAGGATGATTGTGAAGTGAAGAGGCAAGGGAAGAGAGCTAAAGACTCATAAAATGAAAATCAATAATAAAAACAACCTGTAGCAATAAAATAGAAAAAATACACTTGCAACAATGGAGGAGAATACACACAAAACACACAGTAAATAACATCAATAAAAATCAGTAACTTTTATATTTAAATTTCTTAAAATGACATTTAGCAGAGCTTCGTTGCTATGATCTTATTCTTCTTCCCCACTTCTTTATTTTTTCTCTTCTCTATTACATTCAAAAATGCAACACCAAAAACAAAACATAAAATCATAAATTAATTTATAAATCTGGTGCATGTCAGAGTTAGATACACCTGCACAAAAACATAAATTTATTTCCAGATTTAGGGAGAGTGTAAAAATCAAATATGCACATTCCATTCAATGCATATCTTTTTCTTTTTTGTCTAAATCTACTTTGTCAGAGATATTCCAGCTGTCAGTTGTCAGTATTGAATGTAGGGGGTTGAGATTACATTTCTCCAACACCCACTTTAATCTCAACTCGCTTTCATCATTCTCATCTCCATAGTTACTACTACCTTTTTCAGAAATTTCATTCTTCACTTCATGTTCAACATAGGCACCCAAACAAATTCTCAGATATTCAAATGCATATTTTCCCAATGGCTTAGTAAAAATATTAGCATATTGATCTTGTGATCTACAAAACTCTAAACATATCTACTTGTTATTTACCAACTCTCTTATAAAATGATATCTAGTGTCTATGTGCTTGCTTCTTTTATGAAAAACATGATTTTTAGACAAAGCAGTGACTGAGTTATTATCACAATAAATCATGTTTGATTCTTCTTGTTCATGCATCAACTCAGCTAGCATTCTCCTCATCCATATGACTTGACATGCCGCACCCGTTGCTGCCACATACTCCACTTCTGCTGAAAAAAGAGTTATGATGGGTTGTTTCTTTGAAGTCCATTATACTACCCCTATTTCAAAATGAAAAGCATAACCAGAGGTATTTTTCCTATCATCAATGCTACCAACAAAATCGTTGTCCGTGTATCCAATTAGCTTAAACTCATCCATATCTGAATACAAAATACAATAGTTCTTTGTTCCAGAAACATCCCTGAGTATTATTTTTCTATCTTCCCAATGAGAGTCTTTTGGAGACTCCATGAACCTTGAAATAAGGTTCACACCAGCCATAATGTCAGGCCTTGTGGCCTTTAAGTACATGAGACTACCAACTAGTCTTTTGAACAATTTAGGATCAACACTTGAACCACTATCTTCCTTGTTCAACTTCAACCCTATAACAACTGGTGTAGGCACTGGTTTGTAACTCAACATATTAAATATTTTCAACACATCACATGCATGCTTAGATTGAGAAATAAAAATACCTTCACCTGATTGCTTAGCTTCTATTCCTAAGAAGTATTTCATGAGACCAAGGTTATTCATTTCAAACTCTTTCATCATGTCTGCCTTAAAAGAATTTATGGAAAGGTCTTATGTAAAAATTAAATCATCTACATAAAGGAACACTATCAACATCTTACCTTTCTCATCCATTTTGATATACAAAGTAGGATCGCTGCTGCACCTACTGAAGCCACTCTTAATTAAATAAGAATCAATGTGGTTGTACCATGCTCCAGGAGCTTGCTTGAGTCCTTAGAGCACCTTTTCCAGCTTGTACACCTTTTCTTCATGACCTGAAATTTCATATCCTTTTGGTTGTCGTACATAAACCTCGTCATCAAGATAGCCATTTTAAAATTCTGATTTTACAATCATTTGAAAAATAGGCCACTTGTTTTGAGCTGCAATGGCCAAAATGGTTCTTAGTTTATCCAAACACGCTATTGGAGAAAATGTTTCATTATAATCAATACTAGGCTGCTGAGTGAAACCTCTAGCAACCAATCTTTTCTTATGCTTCATCTCTTTACCATCCATGCCATGTTTTATTTTGTAAATCCATTTCACACTTATGACATCCTTTCCTTGAGGACGATCCACTAAATACCAAGTGATATTCTTCTCAATAGCTTCAATTTCTTCATCCATGGCTTCTGCCCACGCTTGATTTTTTAATCAAAAGACATTGGATTAACAACTTCTGAAAATAGAGCAAAACTAGAACAAGAATTTGTTGTTTCAACATTAAAATCAGATTCGTAAATATCTCTTAAACTCCTTATCATTTCCATTATGGTTCTATTTTTCCTTTCAACCACACCATTTTGTTGAGGTGTGTAACGGGCTGCAAACTATTTGTGAATACCACGTTCTCTCCAAAAATTCAGAAAAGCATTTGAAATATACTCACCACTTCTATCACTTCTTAATACCTTGATGTAGTAACCACTTTGCTTCTCCACAGGAGCCTTGAACTACTGAAAGACTCCAAAAGCATCAAATTTATGTCTCAGAAAATACACCCATGTCATCCTTGTATAATCATCAATGAATGTCATAAAATATAAACAACCTCCAATAGAAGTTGTTTACATGGGTACACATAAATTTGACTGTACTATCTAATGAGGTACACCTGCTCTTATTGATTTTTCAACTAGGAATGAATCTCTTTGCTACTTCCCCAAAATACACCCTTCACATACTCTTTCTAGTTTTTGAATCAATGGAAAACCTTTAACTATATTTTTCCTGTGCAATAAATTCAAACCTCCAAAATTTAAATGTCCAAACCCGAGATTCCAAATCCATGGATCATCCTTTACAATTGACTGAAAAGCTGATTGTATTCCTTGAGCGCAAGACTTTGTATTAGCGCATGAATCACTTGCATTAGCGTAGACTTGATTTACATTGGCACAAGACTCGGCACAGGAGTCACAGACCTGATTTTTCTTGGCATATGACTTGGCTACAATCTGAGCTACTATTTTGGCTGTAAACAAATCAGATTTTCTCTTTTTTCCTGGCCGCAATCTCAAGGGAAACATTCTGTAGTTGCACATCTTCACTTTTGCAATTAACTGAGTGTTAGGAGCCTTTTCCACAATCACACACTTATTATCTTCAATGTAAACCTTGTATCCTTCTTGTACCAAGTGTCCAATACTCATTAAATTATGCTTTAAACCAACAACATAAAAACATCATTAATGACCTTTTGTTCCCCCTTTTTGGTTAGAATATCAACAGTCCCTTTTCCCATTACATTCACTTGATTATTGTTACTAAGAGTAGCATTACTCTTTATTGACTCATCCAAATTGGAAAATAACTTTAGATTTCTAGACATATGATTGTTGCAACATGAATCTAAATACCAAATATCATGTAGAATTTCTTGAACCATATTACATTCAACCAACGATTTTGTAGAAATCACTTCAGCAATCTGCATATATGTAATAAACATAGAAGTTTTGTAGAACTTTCAGGCTGATTCTGATTTAGTTTTCCTTGATGATATTGTTTCTTCTTATAGTCAAAAGCGTAGTGTCCATAATTTTTGCAATAATGACACTGAACATGTGACTTGTCTTGTCTATAACTGGTTGAATGATTATGACCATGTGGCTGATCATGGTTGTGTCCTCTTCCACCTTGATTTGCAGGACTGTTGCTATGTCCTCTACTTGTATTTCTACCTCTTCCTGTAGGAGTGAATCTACCTCCTCTACCTCTGCCATGGCTTATAGAATCCTGAGACAAAAATGCATTTTCTATGTATGTATGTGATCTATTTAGCCTATTCTCATGGTTTATCAAAGAGGCATGCAACTCATCTATTGACATCTAACTCAAAACCTTAGTTTCTTCTATAGCAACAACTAAAGGATCAAACTTAATAGGTAAAACTATAAGAAGTTTTTCAACTATCGTTTGATCTTCTATGGTTTACCCATGCAATTGTTTTTATTCACAAGCCCAACAACATGTGTAAAAAAGGATTCTACAGAATCTGAATCTTTCATACTTAGATTCTCAAAATAATTTCTAAGCAACTAGATTTTTGTTGTCTTAACTTTATCCTTACCTTGGTATGCGACTTGGAGAGTTTCCCATGCATCATTTTCTTGGTTTGTTGATGCAACTCAAGGAAGAATACTCTCATGGATAGCTTGATGAATGTAAAAGAGGGATTTCCCATCCTTCTTCCTTTGTTCCTTCAAAATATATTTTTGTGCCTATGTGAATGCATTGAGTGCTCCTATATTTGAGGGTTCTTGATACCGATGTTAAACAATATCCCAAACATCCTGGGATCTAAAAAGAGCTTTCATGGTCAAGGACCAATATTCATAATTTTTTCCATTAAATTGGGGAGTCTGCAAACTAGACAAAGTTGCTCCAGATATGGACACCATTAATGGATGTCAATAACCTTTGCAGAGATATGAAAGCACAATAACTTAAAATTGATGGCTAAAACATCTTTCTATGATAACATATGAAGGGAAGAGGCAGGGGAAGAGAGCTGCATACTCAGAAAATAAACAACAACAATAAAAACAACCTGCAACAATAAAATAGACAAAATGCACTTGCAAAAATGGAGGAGAATACACACAAAATGCACAACAAACAACAACAATAAAACTCAGTAGCTTATATATTCAAATTTATGAAAAATACATTTAGCAGAGCTTCGATGCTCTTTTCTTCTTCTTCTTCCCCACTTATCTATTTTTTCTCTTCTCTATTACATTCAAAATGCAACACCAAAAATAATACATAAAATCATAAATTAATTCCTAAATTTGCTGAATGTCAAAGTTAGATACCCCTGCACAACAACATAAATTAATTTCCAGATTTAGGGAGAATGCCATAATTAAATCTACACATTCCATTCAATGTATATATTTTTCCTTTCTGTCTAAATCTGCTTTGTCAGATATCTTCCAGCTGTCAGTTGCCAGTATTGAATGCGGGAGGTTGAGATTACATTTCTCCAACAGATTGTACCTATCTGAGCTGGTAGACAGAGGAGAAGAGCTCATTACATAGGCGGTGAAAAGGTAGAGCATAGCATATACGTCCATTGAAAGCACCCCTCCAAGTCATCATCAATATCTTGTCTCTAAGTGTTGTTGCATAGCAGTGATGTTGAGGCCAACAATAATTTAATATTTAGGTTGATAGACCTATATAACTCAACACATGCTACTCTTTTCCATAGATTGTTTGACAGGTGTGCTGCAACTCTTTTCCATATAGTCTATGGCATATGTCCGCATTGGATAAATTACCAATTAACAAAAAATAAATTAGTTATAAAAGAATGAGTAGGAGGAAAAATTCAACAACCGTTTTTCTCATGTGTGGGAGGGAAAAATCAAGAACGATTATTCTTTGCAGCGGTTATTCTTTGCAGGGTTTTGTATACAAACTGGTATTTTCCACTGTGATTGTGCATAGATAACTTATCTAACATTTTATGGCAGGTCATGTCCTCGGGAACTGCCTATAGCCAGAGCTATAGTGAGGAAAGCACTTATAAGAGAGAAACGCATGGATGCATCGCTCCTCCGCCTTCACTTTCGCGACTGTTTCATTAACGTAATATTTTCAGAGAATCATATGGTATTTTATAGTCTTAACTCCCATTGAAACTATTTTTAATGTTAAGAAATTTGAATTTTTACAGGGATGCAATGGGTCTATTCTGCTGGTCCACACCTCAACTATCGCTACAGAAAAGAATGCAGCACCCAACACAAACTCAGCCAGAGGTTTCGAAGTAATAGATAATATCATGACCCAGATCGAGAAATCTTGCAGTGGAGTTGTTTCCTGTGCTAATATTTTGGCAATAGCTACTCGTGATTCTGTTTTCCTAGTAATGATTATTCCTTCATTTCCATACTCTGCTAAAACATTCTTGGTAATAAGAAAAAAAATGACATAGAAATTATGTCGATGTAAATGCTAGTTGGGAGGTGCATCATGGGTTGGGAAGGAGAGACTCAAGGACTGCAAGACAGAGCGATGAAAATTGCGATATTCCAAGTCCATTTTCAAGTCTTGCTGATCTCAACTCATTCATCATTTCAAGCACAAGAACTCTTTTCCAAGGACATGATTGCACTCTCAGTAATTAACCACCACAAATACTGCTTCCCCTGAATAAATTTACAGGAAGTAATTATATTGTATTCTAATTTTTAAATATTTTTTTGGGTTTGATTAGGTGCTCATATAATTGGACAAGCATAATTCTCTCTTTTCACAAGTCACATGTACAATGAATCGAACATCATTGCGTTATTCGCTAATTCTCGCAAGGCTAACTGCCCCGGCACCAGCGGAAATGGTGATAGCAATTTGTCTCCTTGAGACGGCGCCACACCGAATTCCTTTGATAATAACTACTACAAAAACTTAATGGTACTACTATAAGAAGTCAGAGGTTTTCTACACTCAGATCAGGTACTATTTAATGGTAGCTCTGCAGATGTTAAGGTTACTGGCAGAAGGTGATTGTTAACATCTCTTATGGTGGTTTCAGCATCCCGAAAGGCTAGAAGGGAAACCAAATCGACTCGTAAGAATCTAAAGTACTTCTCTGATCTAGAGAAATTTGATCCGACAAGGTTTGAGGGGATTGACCCTGTGCCATTTTGAGGCGGGCCTGGTAATGAATTCATGCAGATGGTGATTCTTCCGTTCCTCCACAACATTGTGAGAATGTTCGAATAAGATTTGGTAGATGTGAATGACAAGGTGATTTTTGATTCCTTTCCTACTCCTGTGAATGGGCAACCCATTAACCTCCATCCGTAATCATTGAAATAAGTTAACCCCTTCTTAACTATAGTTTTTGAAAGGATGAGACATTTTTGATATATTATTGCTGTTGGAACCCCTTTTATATTAGATAATACAAAGAGTTAGTAAGGGAGGCGGCTGACACGGGACGCGATTTCAAAAGAAAAGAATCCCATAAGGAAATACATCAAAGTCTTATGAAATTTTATAGATATGTGTTTTTTTTTGTCAGTTTAAGGATGCTTTTTTTAATCATTGGCAAATAGTTTTTTAGGACGAACTATACCCTATTACAAAAGAGGTTCAAAATTTGGATATTACAAAGAAACATACCAAAACAAAATCAACATCTCAGATGATTACATGAAATCCCAACTGCAATAAAACCACTGCAAAGAAAAAGACCAAAAAATGAACTAGATTGCAAAAATACAGCCACCAAACAACAACTAAACAACTACTATAAAGTTTAAGGATGATTTAATAATAATATCAATTAAATGTATACAATTATAAAAATAATTTGGCTTTCTTCATTTGTTTGAAATGTATATAAATACAATAAAAAAATAAAATCCACAACTCCATTTTATAATTGAGGTGAATCATGATGCTTTTGTACATAGTAAAATGGTAAATTGTTAAGAGGATAACTTAATAGATTTATTGGAAGCCTACACAAAATTCCTCTCCAACTCAAAATATTATAATATCGCTAAAGACAAGCTCAATACACTCGACATATTTCTCTTTTGGTTGCAATTCCCTTGTTGCGTTGTAACATAATGCATCATTTATTACGTTCTAACATAATGCGTTAACCTATGAGAATTTACGACTATAGCATCTGAACAATAGAGGTGTCTGTTTTCTTCCATATTTTTAAAATAAAGGGAGTTATTTAGGGCCAATTTCCACTATGTAAGTGTGTATAAGACTTGTGCATTGAGTACTATTTAATTGTTTTTTAAGGAGGGTTGAAGTGAAGGATCCATTTCTGATTTCCTTGTCAATTTTTAATTCCTAGATATGTTGAATTGTATAGAATTTTAGACCTACCATTTATGAGGATATATGATGAAGAGATATAATATTTTAAGTGAAGGAAATGAAGTAAAAATAAATACAGATAATTTTATTTATTTTAAGTAGAATTAGATAAAGTGAAATTTTTGATAAATACAATAAATAATTATTTAATCTCTATTCAAAATTAATTAAGAACAAAAAAAATTTGTTTGATCACATGATTCAATAGATATATTGACAATTTTTCATTTAAACCATGTCTTCACTGATGTTACATTTGTTTTTAAGGATGAACATTTACATAAACACTGGATATGTCATCATGATTTTTTAACAATGGACACAAAATATAAAATCCCTAAACACCATATCACAAATTATAAACAAGAAACATATATTGTCGATATTGAATGGTTCACACAACCCTTCAAAGATGACTAACACGATGACTACACCAAAAATAAAAATATAACACCTTAACAATAAAGATTCAATGCAGAACATGAAGTCATGGCCCATAAATACTAAATGATAATGCCAACCCTTTAAATATCATTGTACCCATGACAAATTGACTAGACATTTTCAATAGTAGCACTCATGCTAAACAACACAAAATCTTGTAAAAAATCCCGACTTGTAAACCCTAAACATGTATGACAATGACGATGACGATGAAAATGATGATGACAATGACCATGACAACGAAGATGACAATCACAATAAAGGTAACGATGACAATGGTGATGATTATATTACAATTAATATTAACAAACATCTAATAACAATATTGATATAAATAATTGTATAAATAGTAACATTGATAATAATATCGATGACATTCTGATGAATGATAACAAGGACAAAAAAAAGGAGGATGATGATGACGAAAATTATTATAATGAGATGAAGATGAAGACGAGTATGAAGAGGATGATGATGATGATGAAAAAGACAACAACGACAATGATGATATGATGATGATGAAGATGAAGATCACCACAACCATGATGACTATGATAATGACAACAATGGCATTGATGATGATGAAAATGAAAACGACAATAAGGAAAAAGTTAATTTTAAGAAATGTTGAATTTCATTTGAACAAACAAGTTATTAACTAATAATTTCAGTAACATCATTTGTGCTTGCTTACTTTCTATTTCTATATTAAAAAATAAATCATTCATTTCAAACAAATCATGCACAAAATTGCTCAAAAAAATGCTAAATCACTACCCAATAAGTAATTAGTTTAATTTCTATATTTTCAAACTAGAAATATTCTTTTTTTGCTTTTTCTAGTAGTATATTGTAACGACCCATTAATTCACACACGAACAACACAGGATAATTTTTTTTTTTGACTTGCTTGACACATAACATGACGCAACATGTCGTCACCAAGGATACAACTAACACTGTGAACAACTTGATACAAGGATGGCCATAAAGGCAGCACGGAAACATTCACACCTTTCAAGGACAATTTACTTTTCTTTTAGACATGACAACATAGAAGTCCAACCACAAAACACACTTACAGTTAGGGCCAACCACAATGAGATATTCTTGAGGGTTATTTATTTTAATAAGACATCTTGCAATTCTTAGCTTACGTTTTCAAGGAGACTCAAGATATGATTCATACAATTCATCTTACCAAGCTAAGTTTATTCCTTTTTCACTGAGTAATTAACTTTAAATCTTCTCTATTATGACATTTATTTGTTTAATTCAATTATTTAATAAAGGAGGTAATTTAATTCCACAAGGCCATCTATCCTCACTTATGCTACTAAAACTCACTCATAACCTTATTACAATATGGATTCGCTTTCAACATACTCAAGAGAAAGATTACCAAGCACCTAAAAAAAAACTGGTTAGAGGAAGAAGGTCGAGTTGAATTCATCTTTATGACCTCATTAGTTATTAACCCGGTTTTTATTGAAGCTTGAGGATTTATCAAAAATTATTAAATATTTTACTTAGGCTTCACTGGATGATTTTTACAAAAGAAAACAATTTACCTTTCAAATGGTTGAGAGACAGATTGCGTGGTTTCGAAACCGATTCCTCCTACTTATTAAATCTTATTATCTTATATCAACTAACAATTTGTTTCACCTTAGGATCATTCTAAGAATTCACCATAAAAAGGATAATGTTCGCTAGTGTAGCTAGGGATATCAAGTTATAAAAATTTTACTTCACAAAGGATGGTTTCATTTTGATCACTCATGGAATTATTTGATTTCAAATAGATCACCTCTACATTTATTTGTTGAATATAAAATTATTATTTTTGTTTAGCTTCTTTAAGGGTTAACCGACCCATTTTACTTTACTTATAATATATTGTCACTCAGTCTTAGAAAGATTTAACTTGACAATTTATTCTCAAGATCAAAGTTTTACAATACTCATATCAATGTAAAGATTGAATACCATTTCTCACAAAGGTAAGTTACCAATTTTCCTACAGAAGGACAAGACAACATCATCACGAAATTTCAGAACAACCCAAGGCAAGAGGTCTTCTAAACTCCTTTGCAAGCACTATAACAAAATTTACCTCACATTGGACATTTTTACAAGGAACTTCATAAATTGCACTGATGAAACCTTTACAACTCTTTCCTTTAATCTACTCGCATAATCCATCTGCACAAATACTAGCTAGAATCAGTTCGCGAGAACTGAGCATGTTAAGGCTACACATTGCAACAGTAAGCTAACATTTAACAATATCAAGAAAGGAATGTTCTAATTCAAAAATGGATTAAAACACAACCCACAACTCCAAAATTATTCGCATGAGAAAGAAATCTAAACCATCCAACAAGGAGAAAGTCAAAATACCAGTAAGAACAAAATCACATAAATCAAGGCAAGACCTTATGGGTTATGAACAAGAAAGTCAAGAGTGTTGATATTTCCTTCATGTAATCCTATGGATTACGTGATTGGAATCCAATACTCAATCCATCCATCTAAAGAGGTCCAAGAGAAGACAAAACATACTAATTATGATCGTAGGCGCGAAACAAAACGACGTTATCCAAATCTCCCAGGGGAAGGCTTCATAGTAATATGGGTTCGACGCCCTTAAAAGAAAAACAACTATAGTTTCAGTTTTAACCAAGGAGTTTTACCACTACCTTCTTATAGGATTTCTTAAACGTAGGACTAGTTAACAAAACAAATCCACTCTTCCAAAAGCGTACAAATGAGACACAAAAAGGGCCATTATTCTACCAACAAACCTTATCCTAATCGTCAACTTCTCTACATAATATAAGGGAAGGCTAAACCCAAAAGTCGTTAATAATTTTTTTATATATTTCCGACAATGTCAATAAGTATTTTAAAATAAAAATAAAAATTGATTTCCTTAACAAAGCCACAAAATGGGACTTTTAGTAACCAAGTTCGAAGAATAAGATATTCGAGTTCGAAAACAAAGGGATTCGATACACGGTGGGTAATACACCAGCGATGCCCCAGACTCAAAAGACCTTACCATGAGTGCAAGCACAAAAATAAGAACCAACACACATATCCATCAGGAAGGTTACGCAGTGCAGTCAGGCCTAGAAGTTCTATGAGCTCCTTGCCAATGGTATAGAAGATGGAAATTTTACCCGATCCATGTGGGCTTATCAAGGAAATGTCTAGCAAATAATCAAACAGATGAATATAATAGCCACCTATTATATTATCACTGTAATCAGCTGTCATCTAACAGGAAACGAGTTCACGAGTCCAATACCATGGATTCACCTACAACTTTTGTTTCAGTCCAGCTATTAATAGCTTGCTCGCGACCCTTAATAAAAATTGTAGAGATTTCATTCAATTAAACTTACAATGTTTCCCCCTTACTTTAATCAAACAAGAGTTTGAACCAGGAAGTAGGTATAGTAATTCTCTCAACACGTAGAGGCCAAAATAGATGTCAGGTTATTCATCCTCTAGAACTGGGTACAAAAGTCAACCATGTACAGTTCTAAAGCAAAACCCTAATGCCATTTTCTAATTAAACAAAAAGTAAGGAATGCCCACAGGCTTAAACAAGTTTTAGAACACAATGTCACTATTAATGTACCTTTTAGCAAAACAAGAGAGCCCTAAACAGGAAATACGTATTTATTCAACCCAAATAGAGATATGGAGGCTTAACCTTCCATATAGTAAGCCTTCAATTATAAATACCATCACAGAATTCTTTTAAAAGAGAGTCATATAAGCAAACGAAACTCTATAATGTTTCCTTCCCTACGAACTAGACTGCATCACTCAATATTGCAGTAGCCCATTTAGACAAATATGAAATAGAGTAAGCTATAAGAGAGGAAAAGAACATTCCAAGCAAAACCAGCGAAATTGGAACGAGATTTAAAGGAACAACCAACACAATCAGGCAGCGATATAAACAACCACGAAAACATTTTGTCTAGGCGCCATTCAAGAGGAAAGAATATTCATTTCAAGATACTGAAAGAAGGTAGAAAACTATTACAAGGAGTAGATTTAACATGCCTGATTAGAATTCTTCCAATCCAACAAGCACGTCGACCAGGGCTCGGGCAACAAGCAACACAACCTGCGCAACTTCTCTTCCTCAGCCTGCTGAAGGTCCAAACTCTGTTAACGGCCATGCTCTTGACTTCATAAAATCAATTGTATAGTCTGAAATGTGCATCTCTGCCCATAGTTCGGATCGGGTCGCATTGACACCCGATTATCAATCCCTCGCTGATCTTCTGGCGTTTTCGAGAAACACCCTATCTCCTCTTCCCAAAGATTGTTGCCATGCATCCCTGGGTTTCTCAGAAGTAGATCCAACATCCTCCGAACACCGCTCCAAATTAGCCCTAGAACTTCTGTAGGCCCCATTTTTTGGCAATTGAACTTGATCCTTCGTCATTCATCCAAACACCTCCACCATCTCCATATGCATCTGATTGTTTCTGATTTGGACCTCCTAACCTTGGTGCTCTCATATTAGGAGCAGCCCTAGTCTGAGATGAAGCAAAAGAAGATGGCTTTATAACCAAAAAAAATCTCTTGGTACAGACTCCATATCCATAAAACAGTCCCTAGACTTAGCATCCTCAATTAAGGCTGACCAGTCACTAGATTGCTTCAATGCAGCTGCTTTGCCCTTAACCCAAAGTGCTCTGCGAGCTCGTGCTAGTGCCACATTCATGCGGCGAATATCAGCTACAAAGCCAACCCCATGATTTGAAGCTCGGACACAAGACATAATGATTACATCACGCTCCTGGCTCTGAAAGGCATCTACCGTAATGATATATAAACCTTTTCCTTCATCAAATTTGAGGAAAACATCAAACTCTCGGTGCAAACATTTCAGCTGTAGCTTGTAAGGTGTGATAATTTCAACAAAAACATTTATGCCTGCCAACTTAGTGACTCGATGAAGAAGCTCATATAATTGCAAAGAAAATTGTGCTTCATGAATATTCTGATATGAAACAGATCCACGCCTATGAGATTCTCTTCCATGAGTTACATCGTAAAACAAGTAAGGTCTCAATAGAGAATCTTTGCAATAATTTTCATCAGGTCTCCTGGTAACACTCTCACTGTCACATAGTCGATTTTGATAAAAATATTTTGAAGGAGAGACCCGAATCTGAGGATGCATTGATACTGCACAGATAACAACATAGTTGGACAACCTACTTGTTGGAAGCGCTCAAAAATTCCTCTACTATTCTGCACCCTTCCTGCCACTGCATTACTTCCCTACACGACCTGACCCTCACAGAAAACTTGAGACTCTCCAGGGATTTAGTCCTTTGAACGAAATACCCTCAAAATTTGACTGTAAGCTGAACAGAACCGACTGTTGTCTTTCCTGCTGCCTGGCTAAATGTTGTTGCGGGTCGCTGCTGTGGATCCCTGACAAGAACACACTTCGCAGCACTCAAAGAAAGAGGAGGTAACATGCCTGCTTCACTAGCTTGAAGCTCCATCAAAAACCACGCGCTCAGGGGGGAACCAGGAAGAAAACGCCATGACAGAATATTTTTGCTGGCCTCTCTGCCCACGCGACCAGGAAGAAACACCTCTCACACGTCTACTTCACTAGCCATCACGTCAAACCAGACTGCGCCCATACGCATTGAATGAAAGGATCAAAAAGAGATCCAGGTGAAGAAAAACAGGCCTCCACCGACTCCATCTCTCTCACGCAAGGTAGAAAAAATGTGACAGTCATTACAGTCTGCAGGTTGGGTGGTTGGGAGGAGACCAAATTACATCCACGTGCAAACAAGGCCTGCGAATGGACCTGGTTGGCCAAGGTGGTAGTGGAGGGTAGGTGCAAGTAAATAAAAGATATAAAACTACGCAGTCCTCACCTTCAAAGGCGCCACCACCCAACCTCTCTCCCCTTCCATGAACCAAGGCTGGAAAAGACAACAAACGTGCCCGAATGCCTTCAAAAAGGTTTTAATATATATTAGAACTTTTAACAACAAAAGTCATTACGCATTACACCGATCAAAAGCATGATAAGCTCACTAGATTTGAAAGTTAGAAATGACCCCCGGAAACAAAAGAGCACTTACGACAGAACGAGATGGCGAGACAAAGCGAAAGGAGGGAAGAAACTATACCAAGATAACTCCACGATAAGGTCAAAATCACCTGACAATAAAAAGGGAGCTCAAATAAACGTTCAACGAAAAGCAAAGGGGGCAAGGTGACAGAAACAGAAGTTGATGCCCAACAGGGCATTACATATATCATGTTTGGAATCCAAGAATTTAATAATCAATACCCTTATTTATTTTACATATTGGTCTATTAATTATCACTTATTTGTAAACAATTCATTATTGTATTGCAATCCTTTTTCATGAGCAAGTAGGAAGTAGAGGTAAACATTTTTATCTACAAGAGATCATTTGAAATCATAAACATTTTTATCTACAAGAGATCATGTGAAATCAAGTCTTAGTGGTTTTTTTTTCTCAAAATGTTATCAATGTAAATGCATTGGCCACAACATTAGTTGATTAAAAAATTGAGGTAGTTTTTTGTCTAGCATTTTTAAATTTTGGAACTGTGTAATGTATAATTTGTTTAATTACATGTTTATTTACATGTTAGCACCACATATATGCCATGTTTTGTTTCTCAATAATAAACTGTTATTTCTTCTTTTCTCTATAATATTTCAAGTATGATAATATATTTTACTAGATAAAATTTGTATTTCTTACCTTAGGAAGGTGTAGGTTAGTTTTATAACAATAATCTTTAAATTAGAGATGTCTCATTGTCTCTTCCATATCAATGTTTTCTATTGGTTGAGCCAACTTTACTAAGCATGAAATGATTTAAAATATTTGGCGCTATGAGTACCTAAGCCAGAGAGCCTAAGGTTCTTCTCTCATGCTGAAAATTCATTTTTTCTACAGTCAACTTAGAAATTTGTTACAAGGTTTTTTGTTTATTATCAACTTAAAGAAAATTGTTCCACGAATATATGTTAGCATGCTTAGGTTTGGTGGAGTTTCTTGGCACACATTTCAAGATTTTTTCACAATTTCTAGACAAAATGCTATAAAATGTCATGGATAATCAATAATGTGGAACTAAGACAAAATAATAAAGCTATGTAGTCAACATACAAGTTTTCTAAAATAACGATTAAGGCTAGGTTTTAGATCTTTATAGTCAAAATGTTTTATCCTTGCCACCTCTACGTTTAACTTTACATATTTTAATAAATTGAATGAAAAATTCATGGAAGACAAAGAAAATTTTAGTAGTTAGGAAAGTTGGTCTGGTCAAATAACTAGCCAATTAAGTAAATAAACTACTATTGTTTCGTATCTTTGCAATTTTTTAAATTGTGATAATATATTATTATATATATTTTAGCAAGGTATTACTATTTTGAAAGGTAACCAATTATTTAACCCGCCACTCACAAAGAGTCAAGCTTAACCAAACCCTTCATATTAAAATATGGAGATCCATTCAAATTTAATCATTGTATAAAATATAAAATATTTATGATACTTTTCATCATGAAAAAGGTGTTCAAATGTCCAATATTTAGAAAAACTAGCCCAAATTAAACTTTTTTTCATTTTTAAGTATTAAACTGAATAATCATAGAACAGTAATATGGAATGGAGATCATAACCGCGTGATTTTAAATGTTAACGCAAATAGTGGCAAAAGGACGAAGGTTGGTTCAGGTGAAATGAATGCATCTTTAACTATGGAGGAGCGGAATTCAAATTTTGATTCACCCAAATTAAATGGTAATCTTGAAGTGGTGTTAGATGTGGATGACGGAAACAATGCGGATTGGTGCACTGTAAGTAGAAAATCATATCATGGTTTCCGTGGGGGGAGTGCATGTTGATGAACTTAATTGGGAGGTATCTGTCTTCATCTACGTTGTTTTTGCTTAGTTGTTGTTTAAACGCTGCGTGTGGCGGGTTTTGATGCTGGTGTTTTGGATCTTATGTTGTTTTACTCAGATTGACACATCCGGCTTCTGAGCCACTATTGTTCAAGGGTATAGTCCCTTTCAGAAAAACTATTTGCCTATAATAAAAAAAATAAATATGGAATGGAGATCTTATTGGAGCTAGGATCCAAAAAAGACTTGACATTAATTATTTGGAAATGTTATTATTCCATGATGAAAAGCACTATAAATATTTTATATTCATGAAGAGAATATAAAATAGAACACTAACATAAAAATATGTACTTATTTTATTCTCTTCATGAATATAAAATATTTATAGTACTTTTCATCATAGAATAGTAACATTTCCAAATGTCAAAGTCTCCTTTGAATCCCAGCTCCGATAAGATCCGCATTCCATGTTACTGTTCACAGCAACATTATTCGGTCCAGCAGCCAAAAATGGAAAAGGCTCAAACAACAGCAACGTGGGCGTGATTGATAGAAGGTTCACTCTGAAGACCAAAATTTAAAAAATTGAAAGCAATTTGTGGCTGCCAATTCAAGGCAAACACGACATCTAATTCATGATTTAAAATCTTAAAAAATAAAAAATAAAATGTTACAGTCGAATTGAACGTCAAACCATGTGGCTGACAATTCAATGCAAACACGGCATCACATACAATTCAAAGCAAACACGGCATCACAGACTATTTATTGCAGATATATTTCCCTATACGTAGTAAGTATTCCAAGCTGTAAGGAGTTAAAATGGAGCAGCTAATACATAGTATTGTCGATTCCAATTGGTACTTCTGGTTTTTCGGACTGTTTACTTGTGTAATTTTACTGTTATTAAGACGGGGTAAGGATGGACAAGGGGATGGATCTGCCATTAAACCCAAACTCCCTCCTGGATCACCTGGATTGCCATTTATTGGAGAGACTATCTGTTTTCTTCTAGATGTTAAATCGTCTCGACGAAAGTTCTTTGATGAACATGAGCTTAGGTAATATCAATGTTTTTGAATGACTCATTTTTTCTCTTCGTAATTAGATGCATATAATAATTAGCATTTCCATTAAGAGGAGGTGTAATGTTACGCTGATAGTAATGTTACGCTGTAATGTAAGGTGTAATGTAATTTTTTCTTTTTTGGAAGAGCGCGTGCAGTTGTGTCTGTGGATGCAAAATGAGGGAATTAGGCTGTTCGAAGCCAAATATCTGGCGTCTTTCAGACATCTTATCGGCAAATATGATTTGTCGGCGGTACAGGGGGAACTTCAAAGAAAGCTCCATGGAACTGCTGTCAATTTGTTGAAGCATGAGAGGCTCAGCTCTGACTTCATGAACGACATACAAGACATCTTCCTTGCCGGAATGAGGAAATGGGAGGAGCAAGGAGACATCCCTATTCAACACAAGTGCAATCAGGCAAGTATTGTACTGCATTTGATCAATAAGATTTCTATCCCTTCTGCAACTATTTATATAATTTTTTATATATAATGTGGTAGTTTTCATTTTAGCTCAGATTTGGCTTCAATTGTGAATCTGTTACTGGCAGATTGTTCTGAACTTGATGGCGAAAAAATTGCTGGACTTACCTCCAGCAGAAGAAATGAAAGATGTTTATAAAGCTTTCGACGATTTCGTCGGAGCTGTCTTCTCTTTGCCTCTCAATATCCCTGGAACCACTTATGCCAGAGGAATTCAGGTGCGCTTGCCACCAAATAATATACTAATTATTTCTTGTTTAGTATCGTTAAGAGTTTTTAATATTTTTTCTTCTACGTCACTTCATTTGGAGATGTCTTCAAACCATGAAATCTGTCGAATGCAGGCCAGGGGAATTCACGAGTGTATAAAGGAGAGGAGACAGCATCCAGAGGTGGTCCGCAATGACTTGTTCACCAAACTTTTGAGGGAGGGCACATTTTCGGATGAGATTATTGCAGATACAATAATCTTTTTTGTGTTTGCCGGTGTGGAAACTTCATCAATGGCCATGGCGTTTGCTGTGAAGTATCTTACTGAGAATCCACGAGCACTGGAGGAGTTGAGGGTGAGTGCTTTGCTATAATTCTAAAATAGACATTACACTATACATATTTATATTTTGAACAAAAGAAGATAAATTACATTCATTTCATAAATTAGGTTCTATAATGTGGCCTAGATCCATGTTTGTGAGTGCTAGATAAGCTCATCTCTAAGATTAAGAGCAAAATTAAGTTTGAACGAACACTGATGCATATAAGTTAAATGAATATGGATAACGTAGGCTGAGCATGACGCTCTGCTGAAGGCCAAAGGAAAAGGCAATGAAAAGCTGACGTGGAATGATTACGAGTCAATGAAATTCGTTCATTGTGTGAGTACATATCCATCCTTAATGTAGTTCTGGTCATGAAATTTGAAGAGCTAATGATTTTGGTCTGTCTTTGGCAATGGCAGGTAATAAATGAAACACTTCGTTTGTCTAGTGCAACCGTGGTTCTTTTCAGGGAAGCCAAACAAGATATTAAAGTGAAAGGTTGTGTTGAGGATTTGATGCTGGACCTCATTAAAAATTTATCACCCACACTAGACTGGAAAATCTAATACAAATTTAATGTATTGCAAGGCAGATTTTGTTATCCCCAAAGGATGGACAGTGTATGCTTTCTTGAGTGCCACTCATGTGGATGAAAAATACCATTATGAAGCTGACAAATTCCTCCCTTGGCGTTGGCAGACTAAGGGACAAGTATGGCAAGGAACAATGTTTAAAAAAAAATTAAAAAATGATACATATAATGCTAATTATTGATTAGAGCTTGAATTTAATGCACGAAATATTGGATGAACCATGTTACATGCCATTTGGAAGAGGTGGCAGGCTCTGTCCAGGACTTCATTTGGCCAGATTTGAAATTGCTCTCTTTCTTCACAATTTTGTCACTAAATTCAGGTGAGATTATCTTTCCCAAAGGCATTTCTCTTTGTTAGGGTCCTCTTCTTCGATTCAAAAACTAAAATTGGTTTTGGTTTAAATATACAAATGGAAATCGCAGATGAGAGGCGCTGGAAGTTAATCATGCCATTCACTTTCCTCTTCCTTCCATGGCAAAAGGCTTTCCAATTCGTCTCCACTCTCGAGCTGATGACTGAAGAATGTTTTATTTTCTGATTAGTTATATATAATATTATTATACATAATATTCTTAATCGGAACATATATCAATATACTATGAATAATAGTAGACTATTATTTATAAAAAAAATTATGTCGTGGTAAAATATAATACTATCTTTGAAGTTTTTTATATTATACACATTTCTCGCATTGAAATTTGTAGTTTTGATATTATAAAGATTTCTCTTATCGAAATAAATAGAATGTAAGTTTGGTTTCCACCAATACAATTTCTTCGATGGCAGTCCAATTAACTAACCTAACATAAGAACAAAAGTCTCTCCATTCAATTTTCATCCTCTCTGTTATTCCTCCATAAATTGCAAATTCATTTCTATGCAAGTGTATTTATTATTTCTGCTTACTTATTAGTTGTATAGTGTTACACATCATCACTTTTGGCATTAAGATTGTGTAGATACAACTACATTTAAAATAAAATATTGTTAAGTTAGTCAATATATTTTGTGAGAATTTTTGCCTTTACTATTGTGTTGGTTGTTCTGTTCTAGTTGTTCTGAGATGTTCTAACAGTTAAGTGCAGTTGTTTCATTTGTTAATCTCTCACCGTTTGTTTCTTACAAACTTCACTTGTTGAAGGTGTTCAATCCTGCAATTCTTCATTGCTGGATGTAAATGTTATGCATGTATCATACCATCTCGTTTAGGTGTAAATGTTATTTATTTTGGTTAGTTGCATATCTTCTTCTTACTACTTGGCATTAAAATCTTATTGTATATATGTTCAATTTTGTGTGAAATACCTTCTTCATCCGTATTTTGAATTGATTTTTTAAAAAGAAAAACACATTTAACAAAAAGTATAATACAAATATTTCCAATTCAATGTACATTATGTTATGTAGTGTGACTTTTTCCTCCCAACTTTTTTGTGGGGAAATTTTCATTCATGTTGGCCTTCTCTACATTTGTCCTTACATTTTTCTTTCTCAAAATTTAGAAAAAAACAATATTAAGGATTTTATGTTTTTAAAAAATATGATGTAAATGCTATATTTTAGACAAAACAGTGAAATTGGAAACAAAATTATTTCTTTGAGGTGAAATGTATAGTTATTGCCTCGCGGGAATAAAGAAATGAAAGATAAAATAAGATGGCCAAAAGGTTGGATTAATTACTACTTTCTTCACTCAAGAACCTTCTAAATAGTAGTATGAAAACCAAGCTAAATAATGTCTAATGTGCATGATTTTGTGACTACACAATCAAAATAGTTTCTTATTTTATTGTTTCATGCCTGTTATTACATGTTCTTAAGTAAGAAAAATGGAACAAACCTTGTCATCCAATAACATTCCTACTTTCAACTTTCTTCCAAAAGAAATTCAGCCCTTTCTATTATCTCTTCCACTCCCTTGGTCACTTCCTCTGCAGTAACCTAGCATACAGTTTACACCCCTCCTCTCTGTGAGTCCAAAGCCATCAGAAACAACCCCCATGTTCAGACTAACCCCTTTGTTTCTGTTCCTTATAGACTTGTTACACCCCCATCTGTCATTTCTTTAGAGACCTTTCGGTCTCTTACCATCCCTCTTGGATGCATGGAATTCCAAGAACTCCTTTATACCAACCTAGTTGATCTTCATGACTACCTTCTTTGTAAATCTACCAATCTCCCCATCGCCATACCCCCTCTTCAAATAATTTATGCTTATCATTCTCACCCTAAATCCACCCAAGTCCTCAAATCGCAGTTCATTGTGTTCTTCCCTAGAGCCATGAATGAGCTTGCCATAGTGCAACATGAAATTAGATCCACCAATATTCCTCTATAATTCCCAAAACTCACCAATCCACTCAACTGGTGGCCCCATTCCTTCCAATCTTCTTCGTACCAACACACACCCACTACTTCCATCCCCATCACTTCCTCATCCAATGTTGTCATTACCACACCTGCCCAAACAATGCAAGAGTCATGTTTAATCCTTCCACCACCTGAACAACATGATCAAGCTTTGGTCCCCATATCTACATCCCATGTCCACACAAATTTCATCACCTCAAAACCGCATCCTTTAGATTTTATCCAAACTCACTAACCTCCCCTTCAAAGTGCCTTTCGCTACATCTTCCCTAATCAATCTACTCAAGCATCTCAACCACCCCATACTTATATCTCCTCTCACCACATGCAAGGTCTGTCTAACATCCATGTCTCTCAACAATAACAAATACAACCTTATCCATATAATTACATCCCTACATCTCAACAAGCCCATCTTTCCCAACCCATTCAATCTTAGCCCTTCAACAATCTTCCCCCTTATCAATCACCCCCTCAAACACCTACTTATCCACTGATTAACTAAAATATGAATATTCTAGACTAATTTGATACTATTGTAATAGTAAGTAAATGAACAATTAAGTGCAATGTGTATCCAAGCAAACTAAGCATAAAAGTATAGCTTGTTCACAATGATGCCAAGGGTATGCCAAAATAGAAACCTAGTAAAATGGAAGTATAGAATGTCATAACCGTGCTCATAAAATTATGTGAATTTTGGATAAGGGCAGACAAAATCTCACACAGAAGGGACTAGGTGTCCACTAGCACCCCAATCTTGATCTGGGATGTGTAGTCCTCACAAGTTTTCAAGATCTAAATTTTTCTGGGTCGGAAGAGTGTTGAAAATAATCACTTTTTTTCACTCTGAAATCACACAAAGATCGATGGATTCGCCGAAAACCATACAATGAATAAAAATCAAATCCAAGCATCAAAACCAAAAAAAAAAGAAAAATTCACATGAATGGGTTGGACTGACCTCAACTTCTACAACAGTGGGCTTACTAACTGAATGCTACAATATGTTTCAGACCCAAATGTAGTTCTAGTGTATGTGTGCATAATGTGCCCTAGATTCTCTTGTGCCAGTCTCACTTTGTGAAGTAACGAGCAATAACTATATGTAGAAAATGTAATTATATGTGTGCATGGAATAGAATAGAATCCCTCCCCCTATGCAGTGTGATACAAATCAACTAGCCTTTTCCTTGTGATGGAGCTAACGGATACAAATGATCTCCAAATGGATGCAACTCTAGGTGGATGATAGTAATGACTAGTACTTGGTCCCTCATTATGGTCCCATAACTTTATGTTTATAGGGTTCTCTTGATCTAATTTCATAATTAATCCCGAAATGGCCAACCAACAAAAAGATAAAGATCTCAAACATCTAGAAAGAGCCCAAAAAGTGGCAGGAAAGTGTGAAAAGGATTAGGGTGCCCCATGTGGGACTAGGGCACCCATGAGTGCCCCAGTCAAGGCTAAAATAATGTGAGATGACCTAAATAGACTGGGCATGTGGGTCTAAAAGGTCGGGAATGAAAAAATAAAGATAAGAGAAGATGGCCAAAAGATGGGGGTTAATTAGTACTTTCTTCACTCAAGAACCTTCTAAATAGTAGTATGAGACTAGGACTAAATAATGTCTAATGTGCATTATTTTATGACTACATTTACCCCCACTTTATGTTGGTGAGAGGAAATATCGGTAACATAAATTAGATAGAGATGTGAACCTGATGTCCATGAAGATTGTAGTATAAAATGCGTTGAAGAACTAGAGAAAATGTGGAATGAAAAAAAAGATGATGAAGCATGGAAATTAAAGATGAAAAAGTACAAAAAAGTGATGACAGTGAACCTAGGGCAGAAACGCGTGTGTAGTTACTGATGTATGTGATGTACCTGCATGGTTAGTATGGTTTGTGTTGTCGTGAAGTGTTGTTGTTGACATTTTATTTGTTGTTGATGTTATTTTTGTTGTTGTTATTACCCCCTTTTGACCGCTTGTTTCTCATACGACCAGACTTGCAAGGAGAAAACGGTCAAGTAGTCAAATATGTATGTATGTATGTTTAAAAATTTAATGTAAAAGACACATTCATATGTATGTAAATGTAAATACACAACATAAAGAGTGTAAATGGAACATGTGCACCTGATCCATGTTGAAAAAGAGAGTATAGAAGGACATCCTATACTGTGAGTTTTTTGGGTGATCTCATGCCACCCTAGCCAAAGAAGTGTAGGGAGAAAGATGCATTATTATCCTTCTTATAACTACTTCCCTAAATTTGTGTGAAGAGATCTATGTACGTCCTATTTTTTGGGTGATCTGATGCCAATGGACGAAGTAGTTTAGGGAGGCACACCAACTATAACCTCTAAGCTTGTAACTGCTTCCCATAATGCTAAGGAAACCATGTCATGTAAAATCCATTGTTTACGAGGTTTGTAGACTGGTCTAAACCCACTCAATGTATGTAACCCAAAATTCTAATGGCAGAATGTGCACTGAACTGAACCAGTGTAAACGCATTGTGTTAGTATGTAAAACCCCAAATGATGCCCCCCTCTTTGGGGGCACAGGTGACTTTGCTGATAAGATAATGCAACCCCAAAAGAGGACCAACAATGTGAAATCTTAAATTGTGCCTTGTAGGGGAAAGGGAATGCACTTGGTAGAAACCAAGGCGTGCACAAACAAGAGGCTAGTCAAAACAAGTGTTAGTACGAAAAAATATGGATATAGAAAATAATGTATAAGTTACGCAAAACATGTGTAAGCTACTTAGAAAAGTAATGCAAACATGCAAGAAGACAAGTAAGCTGCACAAAGTGGGGTGAAAACATGGGACATCATTGACAATTGTGTGCAAGACACGTAAGGCCATAATGAACGCATACCAAAAACAAGTGTGCACACCAAACATAGGGCAAGGATCACAAACAAGAGCAAACATTAGACAAGCAATGTAACTAACAAGTATGGAAGCAAATATCCCTGCATAAAAAATGCTACATGTAACGACCCAAAAATCACACACACAAACAACACAGTAAAAGACAGGATAATTTTTTTTTTACTTGCTTCGACACATAACATGACACAACATGTCGTCACAAAGTTACAACCAACTCTAGGAACCACTTGTTACGGGGATGACCACAAGGTCAGCACGGAAACGTTCACACCCAAAAGGATAATACACTTTTTTTTTGACAAGACAACATAGAAGTCCAACCACAGAACACTCTAACAAATAGGGCCTTTGGTAGAGTCTCCCTATTATATTCCTTTCCTATTCCCTAGCTCACTTTTGTTGATGGAACAGAGAGAACATGCAATTAGATGATTTATTCAAGGCCGAACAAGAAGAGAATATATACAACATAGATTTGGTTATGGACAGTTAGAAAATATTTATTAACCAATTGAACCTCTAACTAAACCAACAATGTACATATAACAAGAAATTAATGCGATAACATTCCCCCCCTTATTACATTGCTTTTACGAATGTACCCACTAAATAATTCAAATTTCACCTTACCGAAGAGAATTTGGTGAGTATATCTAGCTACTTAAGAATCTGTAGGGTAGTACTGGAGCTGAATTCGTGGTGGTTCAAGACGTGTCTCGAATGTCAGTGACAGATTTCAATATGGTTTGTTCTTTCATGGAAAACATAGTCACAAGCTTCAACACACCTTGATTGTTGCAATAGAATGAATGGGAGGTGACTGCTCTTCAGGAATGCCCTATGTCATGTAAGACTGTGACATAACCATATCGCTTCACACACATCTCCTCGTGCGGCACAATATTCCAGCCTCAGTGGATGAAATAGAAACAACAGTTCTTCTTCTTGCTTGATCCATGAGATAGGTCTAGATCAAAGATGAAAAATATACCCTAAATTTGACTTCCTTTCATAAACAAATCCAGCGTGGTCCAAGTCTGTACGTATCCCTGTAAGAATAATTGAGTCATTCTTCTTATACTCTATACCATAAGTCAAATGTACCTCGAGACATACCTCAAAACATGCTTTTCTGAAGTCCAATGACATTTCCTTCAGCTCCTGCATGAACCTGGTAAAGATAGATGAAAACATAGCATAGGTCTTGTCTGGTATATGTCAAGTAATGAGATCCCTCCAACAAGTTTCGTGTAGAGAGTAACATCTACTATGAAGCGAGTTCTAGAATCAAGAAAGTTGCAAACCTTTTTCAATAGGAGTGGACATTGGTTTAGAGTCTGGACATTTTGTACTTTTCCAGGAGTGTCTTGGCATACTTTCATCTGGGAGACAAAGAAATGTCATGTCTTCTTTTGCCATATCTCTAAGCCAAGACAGTAATGTAGTAGCCCCAAATCAGTCATGTCGAAGGATTCTCTTTGAGATCATTCTTCACAATCATCAACTTAGATCCTCAGAACTTGCCAGTGATCACAAGATCATCCACATACATCAAACCAGAATGAAAATCTTATTTTCCTACCTTATTGATGTACAAATTGGAATCTGAGGGGCTACGAGTGAAACCATGCTACAAAAGGTGATCATCTATCTTGATGTACCATGCCCTTGGATGCTTGTTTCAGTCCATATAGTGATTTGATGAGACGACATACTTTATGTAGGATGTTTTTCATCTACATAAGTCCTTCAGGTTGGGTCATGTACACTTCTTCTTGTCATATCACCATTAAGAAAAGCACTCTTGATGTCCATCTACTGAATTTTCCATCCCTTCTATGTGCTGTTAGTGCGCAAACAACTCTGATGGTCTTGATCTTTGCAGTGGGTGCAAAGGTTTCTTCATAGTCAATGCCCTCTTGTTGAGCATATCCCTTTGCTACAAGTCATTCTTTATGTTTGTCAATGGATCCATCTACCTTATATTTTATTTTGAAAACTCCGTTTATAGCCAATGGGTTTCTTCACTATGGAGGTAGATCGACAAGTTCCCATGTCCGATTTTGAATGAGTGAGTCATATTCTGCATCCATAACTTCTTTCCACTGAGGTTGGACTGAGTGCCTTCACAAATAGTATCAGGATTGATTGCTATTAATCAACTGTACTCATAAGTGCAAAATTTACCTCATGTCTCTTGTCTAAGTCCTTGTTCTAACTCCTGATAGAAGTATTTGGAAGTGATTGCACATAAGAGTCTTTGAAGGTGCTTTGTACCCACTTGATAGAACTCTGGACTTCTGTTGTGAAGAAATTTTCTATTGACGTGAGGGTGGATGATGTGTAAACATTCTCCAGCTATGCCAAGGTCAACGATACAAGTCTCCCCTTGCAGCTCATAATTCTCTCTGAGTAGAATCCTCTTGATCATCTTCTGGACTGTGTGAGCAATCTAGTCGGTGATGAGGTCGGTACTGGTGATAGTTCTTCATTGTCTGGCATATTGAGTCAAAGGATGACTCATCACAAACCACATCTCGACTCTTGTATATTTTCTTCATCTCAGGATCCATGAGACAGATAAGCCTTTGAGGTAGTGCTATAGCCCAATAGGATGACACGGGAGTTTTTTTAGCTCGATCTTCTTTCTCTTCTGAGATCTGGAACATGCATATATGTTGTGCAACCAAACACTCTGTAAATGATAAATAGATGGCTTTTTACCACCAGTCCATACCTCTTCTGGTGTCTTGTTCATATAGAGATATTCATGTTGGTGCCCTTGTTTAGAAGATAAACAACTTTCCGTACTGCTTCGTGCCCAATAACTGATCCTCCAACTTTGGCGTTCGATAGCATGCAACAAGCCATTTCCATGACATTATGTGATTATGGCACTCAATAAATACCATTGTGTTGGGGTGTGTACAGTGCAGTCAAATGTTCTACTGAATGCCTTGTTGGTTCAGGAATGTAAGAACTTATTTTATGTGAATTCCCCCCCTCGATCTAAGCAAAGTAGAAGAAGAGGCTTGTCTGGACTACCTTTGTAACACACTGGTAGAGGGATCAGGAAATTATGCAAGGGATTCACACTTCTTCTTTAGGAAAAACACCCACATCTTTCCGAGAGTAACCATCCACGATACAGCTGGAAGTACACAAAATCTTGAAAAGGAAGCAGGCAACAGTCCATTCACAGATCGGTATGAACTACCTCCAAGACACTTCTGTAGAATGATAGGTGCTCTCCTTAAATGGATTCTCTATGTTGTTTTCCTACAAGACAGCCAAGGAAAAGGTAAAGGAACTGGGACGACTGGAGGAATTCCATCTTACCATTTCTTTTAAACTCAACTGGTGCAAAGATCCGGCAGACAAGATGACCATATCGATTAATGTTAGAGGGCAGTAGACTTCTATAGTTGAGGTAGATAGAGCATACGCTACATGAAGATGAAACAGTATCTAAAGCAAATAGACTTATCTTTTAGAAAATGCTCTGAGCAAAAACTGGTACCTCTGTCTGGGAAATGAAGCATGACTTGATGCCATTTCTGAACAAGAGAATTCAACCTTTAGCATTCTATGATTTAGGAGCTGACTGACAGACAAAAGATTGGTAGTTAATCCAAGAACATACAATACCTTTGTAAATGTACATTTTTGTGTTCCAAGAGGAATAGATGACCTGGCCTATTCCTTCTGCAACATACTCTTGATTCATTTACTATGGTCAGACTCCGAACTCCAGTGGGTTGATCACTGTCAGTCTATCCAACAGCTTCTTGTTGCCAGACATATGCTTACTGGTACGCCCTGAGTCAATCAACCAAACATCTTCTACACAGGTTGTGAGGTCTGGGAGACTAGAACGATAATATTACTACGAATTTTGTCATATCCGGTGTCTCTTCATCAAATTTGTCATCTTGTTAAGCTGTGAGATGTGGCCCTTTTGCTTTCTGATTACGGGGACGTCTTTTCGAGATTTCTTGAAAATATCTCACGCCCATATGTGCTCTCTTCTGACTCGAAGACCTTTGTTTCCATAGCCATTGCGACTGTTGTAATTTTCAGTGTCATGCAGTCGTGTGCGTATCTACGTGGAGAAAATGTGACACCACCGATCTTTGTCTTTTGAGATTATGTTGCTTCTGGGGTGGCCGTTGTGGTGGCCGCTGTGAAGATTGCTGTTGAGGATGCTGACTTCAGATTCTCCAAGGGACCTGATTTGATACTTCTGGCCAGGCTTACTGTTTTGGCCTCGAGAAAAGAGCTTTGTCTTCAAATCCTCATCTTGGACTGATTTTACATGGCCTCTTCCTGCTGCAGCATAGTTCACCAGGGTTCTGCAAATGTCACTTTACATGTTAGAGTGACCACGTGGTGATCAGTGTCACAACAAACACTCAGAATTGAGAAAGGAGTGCCCGCAAGGTTATCGGGACCAGCAATTTTGTCTTCACTGCTTTCACCGAGCGCAGAATAACTTCATTCGTAAGCTCAGGTTACCCGCAGTAAGAACTTTAACTTTCATCATCATGCATACCCATAGATAGGGTGAAGCAATTTCGACTGAAGATGGAGGATCTTAGTCGTCAGATTATTAGCCTCAAAGATTGTTTCTACACTGCACTCCATGCCTAGGATTCCTTCGGTTTCTCCACATCTCGAAAATGTATGGTTGCACATCATCGGTGATACTCAGCATAATCAACATTAGTGCTTTGGCTTCAGGCATCTCATATTTTTCCATACAGCTCATCAGGGTGTAGGAGGAACTATCTTTGACCCTGAAAACAATGCCCCATAGATCCCTCGATACTGAAGGATGGTGTGCATCTTTGGTTTTCCATGCGCCACATAATTTGGCCCTTTCAGTAGAGTTTGCATCGGATAGCAAGCAACTTTCGGAGCAGACATTGTCAATAAAATAAAAAATAATAATTTTATTTAATTTTCAAAGAATTATTACAAGCTTCACTGAAGGAATCTTTCCCAAAGATGGGCTCTATAGCCTCATGCAGATGTGACGCCGATACTCATGTGGGCATGATAGATCGCGATCGTCATCTGCTTCGATAACCATGTTCAAGTTCTTCACGTTCACAGTCTTCTTCGTAGCTTGTCATCGAACGTCGATTCTCTATACTCTCTTCGCTTGCACAATCTGACGTCGAATAGAGAACTATTCTTAGAGTCCTGTGTAGCTCATTGATCAAGGCAAAGAACAGCCCAGTGGTGTCTTTGTTCGTCGAATACAATGCCCAAATATTTGGTCGCATTGCTTGCGAAGCTTTGTGCATCCGAAGAACTGAGACATAGAACCACACAAGTTTTGCAATTTGCCGACTTTGCTTCAGCATCAGATATTTTGGAAATTCATGTGGTTCTATAGGTAGTATGATTCTTCTTGTCTTCCACACTCCAAGGATAGACATCTTCTTGTTTCAGCTTCCTCGTAGGTAGAGACCTCTTCTCAAAATCTCCACACACAGCAAGCATCCATGCACAGGTTCAAGACAGGATAAAAAAAAATGACTTGCTTCCACACACAGGCACATGACGCACCAGACATGTCGTCAGCAAAGTGGACAAACCAAATCTGGGAACCACTTGTTACGGGGATGACCACAAGACCTCTTCACGGTCCAGCACGGAGGTTCTTCTTCAACGCTCTGTTTCCACACCCAGGTTCTTCTTCAAGGATACCAATGATAGATACACTATTTATGTTTTGCTACATGACTTAACATAGGAAGTCCAACGCCTTTATATACAGTGAGAGGGAAGATCCGAGAACACACTTACATAACTGTTAACAATGTATTAATGCGCTAATAGCCAACCACAATGAGATATTCTTGAGGGTTATTTATTTTAAAAATACATCTTGCAATTCTTAGCTTATGTTTTCGAGGAGGCTTCAAGATATGATTCATACAACTCATCTTACCAAGCTAAGTTTATTCTTTTTACAGTAAGTAATCATCTTTAAATCTTCTCTATTATGACATTTATTTGCTTAATTCGTTTATTTAGAGAAAGGGGTAATCTAATTCCACAAGGCCATCTATTTACACTTACGCTACTAGAACTTGTTCACGCCCATATGACAACCTGGGTTTGCGTTCAACACACTTAAGAGAAGAAAGACAAAGGTGCCTTGGAAAAAGGTTAGAGGGAGAAGGTTGAGTTGAAATCATCTTCAAGGCCTCATTAGCTATTACCAAGATATAATTGAAACTTGAAAACTTAACCAGAATTATTAAAGACTTTACTTAGGGTTTACTAAATGAGTTTTATAAAAATAAAACAATTTACCTTCTAATGGCTGAGAGATAGATTGCGTGGTTTCAAAATTGTTTTCTCCTGTTTATTAAATCTTATTATCTTCCAGATCTAACCATAGATTTCCCTTACGTTCGTTTAAGAATTTCACCATGAAAGGGATGGTGTTCATTAGTGTAGCTAGGGATATCAAGTTATATAATGTTACTTGACAAAGGATAATTTCATCTTTGATCACTTATGGAATTACATGCTCTCAAGTGGGTCACCTCTACACTAATTTGTTTGCAATAAGAATTTTAGTTTAACTTCTATAAGTATTAAACATCCCATTTTATTTTACTTATAACTCACAATTACTAAGTCTTAGAAAGATTTAACTCAACATTTAATTGTAGGGATAAAGTTTAACAATATTCATTTACGAAAACGAAATAAGGTTACATCAACTCTTAGAATACCGATAATCCATTAAGGTCACTCAACAAGTAGTAATCCAACTTTCTTTTATTTTCCAAGATAGACAGACAATTCAAGGTTCCAAAGTTAAGACGACATAATCCACGATACAAAATACTAAGACATTGATCCTCTTCTAAAATTTCCACTAGATGTTATCAATAGTTGAACAATATAAAAAGGGTTCATGCAAAAGAACTTCTCAACTGAGGTTGATGTACAAATCTACAAGTCTATCCCTCATCTACTCGCAAAATCCATCTGCAACAAATTTTTCCACAAGATTCAATTTGCGAGAACTAAGCAAGATAAGGCTACACAAAACCACCATAACCATGATCTAACAATACCACAAAAGGAAGAACTTTATTACAAGAATTGGGTTAAACCTCTCAACACTATCAACACATCAAGTTATAATAAAGTCTCCATCATGCCAATCAAGGAAGGAGAAGACCTTGTACTTCAGTTAGGAGTAAAAGCAACGAAAGTATAGCAATCATATGAGAATGGCCCTTGGCCCTATAAGGAGAAAACAAACAATCTAGAAAAAAACAGAATTCCCGTCAAGTAAGTAATTAAATAATAATTACAAGATTGAGATTTGATATATAGACCAACCATCTAGAAATTTATCAAAGGTACCAAATGCATAGACTAAAATAATATATTTCTAAAAGAACAAGAGTTGATCGGCCCAAGAAAGGGGAACCACGGGTTTCAAAAATTAACACAAAAAGCCATGTATAATTGATTTTCAAACCGGAAATCAAATAGAGTATACACACAACATAAGTTTCAAAGCGAAGGCAAAGTATACTAGTTTTGGCCATTAACTACAAAGATTTTCCAATCATTCAAGAAGGGCCAATGTCTTACAAGCTAGTAGCAAACACGCGAGAGAAGAAGGGAGTTCCGTCAAACAAGAGAATACAATAATGTCATCAACAAATTATTTTATAACACTAAAGATTTGCAAATCACCACAACAATATCTAATGTTTGGTTAATTTAAAACAAATTACCTATTTCCCAAAACAACAATATTTTAAGGCAACCCTTGGTAACACAGTCAACCGTCGCACAATAGATACAAAAATAATTTCTAAGTGACATTATCAAAACAAAACCTTCCACTATGAATCCATAAGACTATCAAATGAAAGCTGAGCTTTTTTTTCCTGAAGATTAACCACATTTAAGGAAATTTCCATCACAAACTATTAAGGTAATTACGTGCATAAAAACCGACCAATATTAATTAATAGGGTTAACATTACGAAGGAGAAAATAATGACAAGTTAGGAAAAAATAGAAGAGCGCCATCAAAAATAATTCTGAGAGGGGGATTAGACTAAAACTATTTTAGTGTCAACGAGGTACTGGATTCGCACAATGAAACCTCAAGCTTAGTTGATCCGAAAAGCTAGTTATGGTTCAAGTTGATAGGGATGGTCAAGGTACTTCTTGAGGATGGTCTTAAAAGCCTAGAAATAAGATGAAAGATAATATAAGAGTCTACACACATGCGATATGGAAAACACATTTCACACAAACCTTTTCATTCTAAAAGTTTTCATACCGAAACTCTAAGTTGGCTAGCCCCAAGCATTGATCACACTACTCCTACAACCTTTCTTTCTCGATGCCAAAAGGTTAGCAAAGGGACTTGAGAAGGAGCTAATAAAAAACATCAAAAGAAAAACTTGGGTTCTAGGGATGGGGCTTCATAGTTATCGTAAACTTAATTCCATGATAACGAAAAATACTATTTTGATCAACATAATAACTTGCAACTCAATCGCAGAGAAGAATAAATACATAAACAAATAGACGAAGGTATATCACTCGAGCAAGAGAAACATAACACCTAGAGGAGAGGGCACACACATCCTTTCGACCAACATACTGACAACGATAAAAGCTGAAACAAGAAGAAAACAAGCAGAAAGGGGAAATCTCCCATCATGACATCCAACTGAAAAATCAATGCAAGGAAAAAGTGGTTCAATTTCACAATAATTTTAAATATAATAGTAGTAGAAAAGTGTAGAAATATCTTTCCTTTTTCTCCAGATTCAATAGGTTTCATGGACACCGCCTGGACCAGCAACAACAACCCAAGCCTTCTTCCATTTTCTTCAAGCTCGTTGGACACCCAAACCTCGACCATCTTCACGTTGGCAACAGGTAGGAGTACATGGCCAGACTGAAGAGGTCTAAAATACTTGCCAACATCCTCCCAACGCGTGTCAAACGTGGAAAGCTAGGATGGAAGATGGACATCCATCCAGTACAATGGAAAATCCACTTTTGGAGCCCATTTAAGAAGCTGGAAATAAAATCTAGTCTCTTATTTATCACTGCAGACCTGACATAGTGGCGCCTTGTTATAGTGCCAGACTATGTCTGCAGATTGCTTCACATGGCATAACAAGAATCTCTACAAGAACATTTTCCCCTTTTTTTTTTTGAGTGATGGAACCGTTTTGCAACTCTCACAACAATTTTCTTTGCAACAATCTTGGACAAAACCTAGTGCAGTGTGGCAGTCAACACATACATTAAGGTTCTGAAACTAAAAGATATCCTGCTACCTTCATCTCCCAAGACATTTTCTCCAACATTGCATAGATCAAGGGGACTAAATCAGACCCCAACGCCTTTCCACTGTACAAAGACACTCCCCTAACGATTTTCCCATTACCCAAAATAATGTTTGCAAGGAAATCCCTGTCTAAAGTCCCCGCCCCAACTGTTGTCACCCATGGTGAAAGATTGGTGACAGAAAACTCCCCAGGACCCTCGTTTCCTGTAGAAGTAGACACAAACACACCCCTCTCCAGCCCCAAAGGCACCCATTGCAATACTATCAAGATAATATGGCACAACACCCCCGCCCACAGAAAGTGAAAACACATCCACACCATCTTCAACAGCAGTATCAAACGCAAAAAGTATGTCAGAATCATAGCAACCAGACATCCAACATACCTTATATGTGGCAAGCCAAGCTTTCAGTTCCATTCCTTTCGCTGCACAACTCTTATATGAAACTGATCCACCTCTATGAGATCCTCTTCCATGAGTTACATCGTAAAACAAGTAAGGTCTCAGTAGAGAATCATTGTAAATAAATTTCATCAGGTCTCTTGGTAACACTCTCACTGTCACTTAATCGATTTGATAAAAATTATCTTAAGGAGAGTCCCAAATCAGAGGATGCATTCAATATAGAACAGAAAACAACCTAGTTGGACAAACTGCTTGCTGGGAGCACTCACAAAGGCTTCTACCATTCTCCAACATGCCTTCCGCCTGGCTATTCACTGTTGTAGGCTGTTGCTGGGGATTCCTGACCAGAACACACCTCGCAGCACCCAAAGAAAGTGAAGGTAACACGCCTTCTTCACTAGCCTGAAGCTTCATCTATAACCGCCATAACAAACCCATTTCTGCGCCCAAACTCCATTTTTCAGAGTGCCTATCCTCCATTTTCCTTCACGTTTGGAACCTGGAAGGAGTAGCAGCAAGGAAGGGGGATCAATCCTGTGAATGGCATTTGCTGGAAGTCAAAGAACTGAGACCCACAACCCACACACTCTTGCTCCAACTCCAATCGGCCTGCAATGTTGAGAGAGAGAGTAGGCAAGGTAAGAGTAGTACAGGAGCAGGTTCATCTGCTGAGAGGATTTTTACCAGGTGAGCGGCCACTAAAAGAAGGACTGCAAGAGAAAAACAAGGAAGTGGCCAAAACAAAAAAATGTGGTCCACTTTTCCCAGCCACACAAACCCAAGAATGAGCCAAGCGCCTTCCAACCATACGCATTGAATGAAAGGATCAAAAAAAGATCTAGGTGAAGAAAACAGGCCTCCACCGACTCCATCTTTCTCACGCAAGGTAGAAAAAAAAATGCGATGGTCAAAAAATTCTACATGTTGGGTGGTTGGGAGGAGACCAAATGCATCCACGTGCAAACAAGACCTGCCTAGTCGGCCAAGGTGGCAGTGGAGGGTAGGTGGCAGAAACGGGAGTCGATGCCCAACGGGGCATTACATTCTCCTCCCCTTAAGAAATCATCGTCCTCGATGCAACATAACACAGCGGAAAAGAAATGGTATGCAAACAAGAACAGGTAAAGGAGAAAGTACACCCTATGGTTTAAAATTTTAGTTGGTTAAAGCACGGCCACAGGGTAGCCTTAGGAACATTTGGTAGAAATTTTAACTTTCAATGTTCTGTGAAGATTGGAAGTTCCCTCTTATTTATTTATTTTTCATTAGTTCCTTTCCATTAGCATTATTCTTGGTTTAATTTCTTTTAAAATTTCATCATTGAAGAGTTTTGGTTTATTCCTTATTGTGGATGCCCAACATGAACTGATAACACAACAACCTATCAGGTTCAAAAGACACTATAGATTCACAAGCACACAAGTATATACTTCATGATTGTATTACACCATAAAAAGGTTACTCAAATACCGAATGGAATAGGCACAGTCCACATAACATAGTACTCGACACACATCAATGAATGACATACCAAAATACTTAACCAAAAGAGTACCACAATCCACCAGACATTTCCTCAATTTGCATCAATGAAAAATTCACATAACACCAAACCATGCATGAATCTCTAATGTGCATTGTTTGTGAAGACATACACAACAATATTCAACTCATAGAAAACCTCACCCATCTACCTCATATATCCCACAATCTCATCCATCAATCTCAATCCTCCCACATCTACTAACACTCTTCACACTTTTCTAAGTAGAATGGATAATCTTGAAGCCACTACTTTAGGTTCTGAAACCACCTTCTCTTACGAAAATATTTGCAATGATCCCACAAATCCATCAGTTCTAGTAAAACCCTATCCGTCACACTAGGAAATCCCCAAATTTTCCAATTTTAATAGTAACGAAGACCCACAATTGCATATGCATGCCTTTAGGAATGCATGTTACCTTATTACTTACGACCATGATATTATACTCCATACCTTTCCTATGTCGGTGGCCGGCCCCGCTTTGGAATGGTATAACTATATTCCTCAACATTATTTATTCTCTTTCACTCAAATCGTGAAACTATTCCTAGAGAAATTTTCTATTAACATTGCATTTAAAATAACCATTACAAATCTCTATGCCATTAGAAAATTTGATGACGAATCTATCACATATTTCGTCGCTAGATGGAGTGGCATAATTAATCAATTATCTTTCTCCCTTCCACATACCTAACTAATAAAACTCTTTTCACGGTCTTGTGTGAAGCATATTTCCTCCTCTTTAGATCAATTCCTTCCAAAATTTTGAAGAGACATTCACCATGGCTCGTAAATTTGAACCCCATGTCCTTTTGCAAGGCCATGTCAAACTCTGATCCAACAAACCAAAACAAAAATTCACTAGTTCATCTACTCATGGTGAAAAATATTAAAACACGACTAATTCTATCGTAGTAAAATCTTCTTCTGCATCCACATCCCACAATAAGCCTCCTCAAAGGTCTCCTAGACCAACCCCAAAATATACCCCTCTCAGGGAATCCTATAGTTATATTTTTGAGAAATTTATGGTTTTGCATCTCATCTAACTTCCCCATATCTGACCTCTTGATGAATCATGACCCAAAAATGCATGGTATCATGAGGACCACTATTGTAAATATCACCAAGTTCGTTGTCACAACATTGAAAAATGCTACACTTTTAAAGTTCTTGTACAATAGTTCATAAACCATGGTGATCATTAATTAGATAACCCCAATGCACCTCTTAATCATCCTCTCGATGTCTTCAAACAACCTTTTCCCAACCATCCACCAAATAATAAAACTACTCCTCCTACATCCTAGGCACTCAATGCCCACACAATCAACACTCTAATCCAAGAGTTAACATCATAGCCTACACCTACCATTACTTCATTTACTACACCCATGGGTATTAGTATCTCCCCTTCCTCATCTATAATCTTACCTACTGTAGACACCAAAATCAGGTCACACTCCCCTTTGTCCCCTTTCGAATAACCAACATAAAAAATTTTACCTAACCATGACCCTTTCATCACACATTAATATAAATTTAATCTCTTTAATTAAATTAATACTCATCCTCACTTTATTCATTATTTAATTATCTTAACTAACCCAATTTCCACCTCACCTAGACACCTCATTATAAACCTATTTTTAGTATCTATCTACTCACCATAACTAACTAAGACTTAGTTCAACCCTAAAAATCAATGCCTATTATCCCTGTAACCAAATTCCCGATCATTAAAAAGATAACATCCATTTTGATCCACAAAAAATGAACAGACATGGCCCAAATGATTGTAATATCTATCATTTTTAGTAAACCTAGGGAATCCCACCTTAACCGATGCCGGTCATCCCGAAACTGCTACCAGTCAACCAGGAACCGTCGTTGGTTACCATTTATTCACTTTGGTAACCTTGTTTGAGAGGTTGTCCACATTATCTAATTTTGGAGCAAAAGGATATATACATGCAAGCAAGAAACAAAGCTCTTTCACACATCCAAGCAACCATAGCCAGCATCAAGACAGATCCAGAGGTATCACTCTCATGGTAGCATTCCAGGAAGTACCACTGCAGCACCAAGCTCCATCCCACCATCAATCATCACCACCACCCAGCCATTGGACCTGCAACATCAATAAGTGCATTTATCACTAGTGTTATTTCATCCTTGTTCTGTTTTAAAGGTTTTGTCATCTCTCTTATTGTTTTCTATTAGTATTCCCATTCCCCCACTATTCCTCTTTCTATAAACTCAACCATTTCTCCACCCACACCATAAAACCACCTATATCTGACTTCTACATATCTCTGAGTGTTCCTAGATCCCCACATACCTCGTTATTCCCTCTGTCATCTATGTCTAACCTTAGCTCAAACCCCACAACCAGATCTTATTGATTTTTTTTTCAATCTACCTTTACCGACATCAGTTACCCATAACCATCGTCATTTCTTCCTAAACCATGATCGGTCTTACCCGATTGACACCAGTCTCTGTATTTGGCCATCCTATCAATAATAGAACCTAATAATCTTTATCCAAGCAACCTAAGGGACCAAGAACCTGAAACTAACCTATTCCAGCACTTTGACCCCTTACCCTACCTCCAGATCTGATCATAACCTAGCTTGTTATATTATATTTTCTTATTGTATTTGAATGAGATACCTAAATCATATCAACTACAATAGGAATTTGTTTATTTACGTTATTTCTTGCATTAAGTTGTATTAAACAGTGGATTGACAACCATCTAGGAAGTATCACACTTCCCAGATCTAGCACTCGCTAGGTAGTCCACTGTCATATATTATTTAACTCTTCTTTTTTGGTCTTGTTTTCTATTTCAGGTAATTCTTCCTAGTTAAAAGGAAGCTCTCACAGTCAGCATCGGATCAAGAAGTCAGAACACGCAACCTTCAAACCAACCATCGCAACAGGTATTCCTCCTCTGCCCATAACATTATTTGTTTCATCATATTCAAAATGTAAAGAAAAAAGTGAAAAATTTTGGCATGCCCAATGGGACCCTCGTTTGTGGATTCCCTTTCTTTTCATATAGGTTGCATCTTGTGTGTTTCCTTTCTAAATCGTTATTCACTAAATCTTCTTCTCTAGTAATCCTCTTTTTCTTTCTAATTACTCTAAATGAAACAGTTATTTTGGTGTGTTTAAAAACAATCATTCTTCTTGATTTTTGCATTGAGTGAAAGAGCACCATCCTTCCTATTCATTATTTGTAACATAGAACATCACACTTTGATTTTGGTTTAAAACACTCACACTGCATTTCTTGTATGCTACATTTAGCTCATAATAAAACTGAGGGAAACCTATATGTTGGAAGTCATGCCCAGCTGATGGTTGACGTAAAAGAATCGTAGAAACCACATTCTCTCTATCTCTCTTTCCAAATTGTACAAAAAATTGAATATACGCACCTTCTTAAATGACATCTTACATGGGAATGCCTATCAACGATCACACAATCAGAGGATTGATAGGTAATCCCTAGCTAGTTATCTCCGTATAGTACCCCATTAAAGGAAAGACCACCCCCGCCATAACATAACCTGAAACCTCACCTTCTAGATCTCCTTCTTTGTAGGATGCCTTCCCAACCAAAAATTATGTTCTGAATGCACATGGTCAGTTCTAAATAGTGAATTCCTGAGTTTGATTATTCACTTAATTTAATTCATAAAACCTAGTTTTCTTCATTCTCTCTAAATTTCACAGTAACCAGCGTCGGTCTAGCGACCGTCGTCAATTAACCATAACTGGTGTCAACTTTTGGATTTCTAGGTATTTTTTCTAGGATAGTCTTCATTCGATCATTCCGTTCTGATTTCGGCCCTGAGGGCACCAATATATTTTCCTCATATTGGTATTACTATCATACAAAACTACTTCCTTTCACATTCATCAATCTTGTTTCACTTTCTGAAACTACTATTTTTCCACAGTAACCGACATTGGTTTCTGTGACCGATATCGGTTCCCCATTAACCATCACCGGTCAGCCTGACCATCGTCAGTGTCTATGTTTGGTTTTCAAAATCCAAACCTTGACCGAATTCACCCTCTCAGCCTCATTTTTCTCTGTTCTTGCTATTTCATGTGTCATTTACATAATAGATTCTTACCAGGTCAACACTTATTCACATGGTGTTGGCTCACATCTAAACTAATGCTCTTATACTCCATGTCAGCCGTCAACCACTCCCACCTAGTCCCTCATCACCTTCTATCCTATCACCCATGGATCCAATTCTGCCTAGCTCCATTGCTACAGGTGACAAGGATTCCACACAACTCCTCAATTATAATCCTGCGACCTTACAATTATATCTTTCCCACTCATCCACTTGGGATTCCTCAGGTCAGTTAATATATGATGTGCCCATATCCATATCTCCTACCCTTTTCCCCACTTCTGCATCATACCCTACTAGTTTGGTGTTACCCTCACCTGCTTTTCCCCCAGTGGTTTCACAGCTAGGCCCTACACCCACTATAACCGCTGCATTTGCAACATCTGTCGCACCTTTAGTATTAGTTGTTCCTTCATCGACCACCTAGAGCATAACCCCATCCACGCCCATAAACTCACATATACCAATTATAACACGACCACTTATGGTGTCGGTGACCCCTACCCCATTCCATAATATTTTCCTCTCTCTCCCACAGTCTCTACCTTCAATCATTACTAGATTCACTTTGACTATCCCACCTACATATACATATTATCAACAACCCCCTATCTCATCCATCATTCATTCTGGGTATATGCCCTCCATGTCAATCCCCCATTCTCAACATTTCTATTCGGCATCACCATACACTGGAATTCCACCACATCACATGTTCAGCACTAGCCCTCTTACACCACAGGAGGCACCCTTCTATCACAACCTACCAATGACCTCATCAAGTTAATGATGGAAAAGATACAGACATTAGAAGCATTGGTTTTTGACTCACACAATTCCCTCACCTGCGATGAAATCTGTAATGAGCCCATTCAACCATCCATTCTTATTCACCCATACCCTATACATTGGGAAATGCAAAAATTCAACCTCTTCAATAGTAAAGAAGACCCCTAGCAACATTTGTGGTCATTCAAACATGGGTGTTACTTGATTGCCCATGATGAAACTTTACTCCTACAGACCTTCCCGATGTCCCTGACATGACCTACATTAAACTGGTACAGTGGGCTACCCAGACATTCCATCTACTCATTTAATCAAGTAGCCCAAGCCTTCTTAGACCACTTCTCAATCAAAATTTTTAAGAAATTCACCATGACTGATATATATTAAACTCGACAATATGATGACAAGTCTATCACTGACTTTGTCATTCATTGGCGCAGCCTAATTAACAAGCTCACATTCTAATTACCTCAAACTGAGCTCATAGATTTGTTTACTTAGGCTTACACTAGACACATTTCACAAAACCTACATGTGCAGACCTTCTGCACCTTTGACAATGCATTCACCATGGCACGAAAAATTTGAGATTCTTTCTATCGAAGAGAAGAAAATTCAGCTACCTAAAAAAAACACCACATTCAAATCACATGATGCTTCTTCATCTTTGAAACCCCAAAAAAACTATTCAAAATCCAGAGGATCTTCCAATTCCGTGGTTATCAAGGTTGGACCCTATCACCCATCAAACCAAGCCAAACCTTCTTCTAATCTCTCTCCCATCCAAACTTTCTAGTTCAGATGAAAAAAATGAAAGTATATCCCAATAGGGGAACCATATTCTTCTGTTTCGTAAAAGCTTATTAAGGCTGGTGCCATTACCCTTCCACCTATAAAACCACACACTGGTTTTGACCTTGATCACCCCACGCCTGCGTGGTATAAAGAACATGACTTTTGTAACTATCATCGTGTCAAAGGTCATAATGATGGTAACTACATCACCTTTAAGAATATCATCTAATACATGTTAGATAACGAATATCTAGTCTTGGATAACCCAAATGCACCAGCCAATCGAAACCTACATATCTTCAAAAAACCATTCCCTAATCATGCCCCATCTTCCAACCAAACTGGTGACCCTTTAACCAATGATAGCAATGTCTGTGAGGTCCATGCCATTTTCGATGACATACCAGTTTCTTCCCAATTGCTCATTGTTCCTTCCCAATTGCTCATTGTTCCTTCCATGGAATAAATCCTATCCTGAACTCCCCTACCTACACAGGAACCTATTTCATCTACTCCTCCACCCATAGATGAAACCCCTTCATTTTCTCCTTCACCCATGAAAGAACCCATAATTAACACTCAACCTCTTGCCTCTCAAATTACCGAGCAGTCGTCAATAGCACCTCTCCTACTCATAGGGAACACATGTCTAGTCCCTACACCATCACAAGGAAAGTCTACCTCATCTTTCCCATCATCTCCTTTACCCATAGAGAATCCTGTAGAAACACCATTGCCTTTAGGTTACCATTATCCATCGGCCTTCCAAGATCCTGCTAACCTGCTTTTGGCTCTCTTATCCATAGAGTTTGAAGCTAACCATTTCCCTATTTTTCAAACATATTTTATGGGGATTTCTACTTTATCCACATTGGCCCCACTTACAACAGTACCATTTTCATGCTCAGCCCATTACATGGATTATGTTGATAGAGCCTTGCTTTTGGGGCATCTTTTACTTCCTTCTTCAACCCAAATGTAGCTGTCACTCACTGACACCTCCACAATCTATCAAAAAGTTTTTCAAGCAACCAAACCAGAGATAACCATGTCTATTGGAACATCTTCTATTTCATTTCCCACAACCCAGCATACACCTTTTCCCACAACCCAATGCACACCCGCACCCAAACACCTACCCACGCCTATATAATCTCCCTTACCTAAACCCACCACTACCTTAGGGGTCATGCCGACATCGAACCTTACTCATCCACCTATCAAATTATATTTAGCCACATCTTCCCAAACCACCACAACACATTCCTACATCTAAAAGGAAGAACCAACCTTCTAGGCCTCATACACCAACCTCATCTACCACACCGTTGTCACCTTCATCCCTTTTGTCCATCCTAGGACCTCACCCCTCAACCCTAGCCAAGAAACCTTCTTCCACTGGTAAACCAAGAACACAACATCCCACCTCCTCATCACAGCCCTCTAATATACCCAAGCAATCAACAATACCCCCGCCATCACCCGTAACCTTCTTACCACCACTACCTTCCATAAATTCTTCACTACCCATGAAATTCTACTCTCTTCCACTCACACCTTCCACGCGATCTCTACCAGCGACTGCTACTACACTGCGATTATCCTCATGGGTATCTCACCTCCTTCTACCATCTGCATTTCCATCTATGTCACATACTCTTTTCTCACCTCTACCCAAGAAATTACAAAAAAAATTGAAAATCCCAATGCCCTCCATTGAAGTGATTAGATCTATTGTTCCCCCCTTTACTAGTTCATTTATTGCTCCTTTACCCAAGAAGGATCAACCCAAGCCTAAGATGGTACTACATCCCTAACTGATGGTCTATCCTACCCATCTTCAAGACCCCTCACCTATGACACCTCTCATGCCACAGTCACCCATTATTCCCCCAAGCCCATACTCACCTCACACTGTGATCCGTTGGTGGGGTCGTATGCCATTATCCTATCCAACCTCCTCAAAACCTCTATCATCACATTACAACCTCTTACACCTTACGACCCAATCAAACCCAAACCAAAAGGCTTTGACAAAACTAAAATTTGTAACTTTTTTCCTTTTGGGACAAAGAGAATTTTACACCCGCACCTCTGCTGAAACCCAGGGAGGCCACATGGCAGCTCCCGATTGGCTACGGGTCAGCGAGTCAGTGGGGAAGATTTGGAAAATTTGACTATTCAAAAGAAAGGGAAAAAAGGTCAAAAGGAAACCGTTCCTCCGCCGACGTGAGAAGATGCCACGTGTAAGCCAACGTTTAGCTGTGGTTTGGCGGGCTGACAGGGATAATTTGGAAAATTTTCCCAAAATTTTTATGAAGCGTTAAGGCTTAAAAAGATATGCTCCACCGCTGACACCTCGCGAAGCCATGTGGTAGCACCTAATTACTTGCAGGCCGACGGGGCTACAGGGAAAACTTACAAATTTTTCCAAATTTATTTTTGAAAGTGCTTAAGGTTAAAATCAATCTGAGCCTCCACCGATGCCCAACAAAGCCTCATGTTTATCAATGATTGGTTGCGAGGTGGCAGGGCCGTGGAGGAAAAATTACCAAATTAACTTTTTGGACTTAGATCATTTTTAGACAAAATGAAGGCTTGCAGATTAGCGGAGAGGCAGGAAACTTCATGACTTTGCACCTTTTGGGAAAAAAGAAGAAAGAGGAAATTTTTAGCCTTCGGGTCCGCCCAAGAATATTTTATTCATTTAAAATTTGACAGTTAGATTATTTTGAGCCCGAAATGAAGTAAAAACTTTAGAAGGCCATAACTTTTGATTGGGAACTCAGTTTTTGACAAACGAGGACTGTTTGGAAATATCTCGACGTCCTCTTTTCATATAAATCTTAATAAATTAATTTTGATAAAGTTTAAAGGGTAAATTTTTAGAAAACGTATTTTTGTCACTTAGAAAGTGAATTGGTATTTTTAACTTATCACTTTCATTCAAATTTGTCAGTAATTATTTTTCCACTTTCCAAACAGGCATGGAGGATTTTAATTGGAATATTTTCAGATAGATTGCAAGGTTAAATTTTCTTGATTGATTTGCATTCGAAATTTATCAATTTTATACAGCAAGAAGTCAACAATTTTGCCTTTGCCCGATTTGAAAGGTTCTACAAAATTTTCATAATTATTTTGGTATGTTTGTGGTCATTTTGACATTACAAATAAAATTTGATAGTTCATTTTGTCTTTTTGATGTTGTAGGGTCACTCTATTTAATTTCCGATTAATAATTCCCAGTATGAAAGTTATCTAACAGAGATCAAATTCGAATAGATTTATTTTCATTCGCCAACTATAAAATATGAACTCATTCCAACCAAATCTCACATACTAAGTTGACTCAAGTAAAGTTATCAAATGCCAAATTACAATTTTTATTTCTAAAAGATTTATTTTTAAAAAAACCAGAGTATTATGACATTTCTCCATACGTATTCACTTTTTCATCCTTCCAATAGAATTTCAAAATACATTCAACAATAAGATTTCAATTACCAATAATTCCATTTGAGTAAAGTAATACAATCCTTTATTGATTCAAAGAGATAACTTTACAATTTCTTCTTTCATTCCTCAATTACAATATACCGAATATGATTTCTTTCACATTCCTTTAAAAGCAGAAAAATAGACTATATCTCTTTCACAATTAAATTTACAAATTTCATAACCCATACAGACCATTTTTCCATCACAAATAATATAAAAGATCATCCACTTCAAATGGGAAAAGGTTACATTAAGAAATGATCTTAGCAAGGACGGCCAAACTGTCTTCTTTCTCAGTCCCAGAACACTGGTATGAGTTTCCATCATTCTCCAATCTGGTCACAACAGAATAGGGCAAAGGCAATGCTCTCCACCTGTAATGCCCCAACCTACCTTGCCTCGATTAGCATTATCTCCTGACTGCGTGGAGGATGGAGACATTAATTTCTAACGTGATGGAATCCTTGCTGGTGGCCGCACCCACTGATTTTCCTGATTTGCAAATCTTTTTGTTTTCTTGTTTGACCTACTTGCTTATCCTCTCGGACCACGTGAGATATCCCTTGGATAACCTGCATGTGGAGTGGTTGAGAAGGCATTGAAATCTTGTCTGTCAAGTTCCTTTTCTCACGGTTTCTCGTAGATGCCTCCTTCTTCCTGCCCTGAGCCACGAATGCTTGTTTGCGCTCCATCAGATGCTACAACAGACAAATTGCTACAGCGTGTTCTGGATAGTGGATTCATTGATGATGAAATGAAGGTCTATCACCTTGATGTTGCGTGGGTGGGTGTTGGGCGCAGTCTGGTTGATTTGGAGGTTTAGATGAAGCTACAGGCTAGCAGGCGTGTTACCTCCATTTTCTTGGGCGCTGCAAGGAGTGTTCTTTTCAGTGATCCACAACAGTGACCTGCAACAGCGTGTAACTAGGAAGCAGGCACGTTGCAGTAAAGTAGAAGCCTTTTGAGCGCAGAAGAGCCAAAGCCGTAGATTTGTAGCTGTGAAGATTATTGTTCTATTCCAGAAAATTGAGCAAAAATGAGAACAAGTATTATGTTGCTGAGTTTAGTGATGGTTGCATTGAGTTTGAGTGCCGGTGAAGAAGAATTATATCCTCTGGATCCTCTCACAAGCTCTGAAATCAGCCATATTCGCGAGCTAGTGATCTTGAAATCAAAGCTAGGCTGCCTCCACATGAAGAACATAAGCTTCAAGTACATGGGCTTGGAAGCACCAGAGAAGGAGGTTGTCTATCAATGGAAACGTGGCTCTTATCCTCTACCTCCAAGAATGGCTTTTGTAATTGCAAGAATACCAGGGGAAACCCATAAACTTCTTCTGGACATTACATCAAAAACTATTGTGTAATGATAAAGTCTATCATGGATTTGGGTATCCCATTTTTACAATAAAGGAGCAAACTAAAGCCATTGGGTTGCCCATGGAGTATCCTCCATTCATACAATCCATAAAAAAAAATAGAGGCCTTCACATGAAATCAGTTGTTTGTAGCACTTTCTCTATTGGATGGTTTGGAGAAAAGAAGCAGGGCAACAGAATTATCAACGTCCAGTGTTTTTATCCCAACGGAACTGTTAATATATATGCCATGCCTTTTAAGGGTGTTACAGTGGTAGTAGATTTAGATGAGCAGAAGATCGTTGGGTACATGGACAGGCTAAAGATTGCAATGCCCGAGGCCAAAAGAACAGATTATAGAAGATCAAGGCAGAAGCCTCCTTTTGGGCTCAAAACTAATCAAATTTCAATAGAACAACCTGAGCGACCAAGCTTTAAAATCCATGGTCATATGGTTGAGTGGGCTAATTGGAAATTCCATGTTGGATTTGATCTGAAAGGCATCTACATCAAATGATGTTTGCAGATCATGACTATAAAAGAGTGCATAGCGTTCTGCTAGAATCCAGGGATGATACAACCAGGCCTTTAGTGACTGTGTAGAACTGTGTTGAGAAAGGTTATTCTGTCATTAATATTAAGTCTAAGGACAGACCAAAACTTCTCTTTGACATGATTTGCACTTTAACCGACATGTAATATGTTGTAATTCATGGATCAGTTGATTCGGATGAACTTGATGCATTCCAGGAGTACTACATCAGACATATGGATGGCTACCCAGTGAACTCGGAAGCAGAAAGGCAAAGAATAATCCACTGTTTAGAGGCAGCTATAGAAAGAAGAATCTCTAAGGGAATGAGACTTGAATTATGTAATTGTGACCAAGTTGGTCTTCTCTCTGATGTGACTCGCATATTCCGTGAAAATGGCCTGTTAGTCACTTGAGCAGAAGTGAGCACCAGGGGTGACAAAGCAGTTGCATTGAAGCAATCTAGTGTTTGGACAACCACCTATTCCATCCTTCTAGTCATGCCTTCAAAAGGGAATCCTGGTGTGGTATATTGCAAGAAAAAACTAGTGAAACAGAGGATAAAGCGGAGGGCATGTGGCTGTAGTAGTCCCTGCTGGATGTACACGACTGGTGGATGCGTTAAAACAGGCAAGATAGACTAACCATACACATAATATGCTAGTATCTAATAAACCTCTTGAAATGAAACTTTTTCTTTCTAGAAATTAGTTAAAATATGTGATTTTGTGGATTTGCGTTCACTATATGGTTAACAGTTTGTTACTTCTGGATTTTCCTCTGTTCGTTGTTCTTGTTGACGTGATCAAACCCATTTATATATAAAACAAACAAAGGTTCTCAGTGTATGCTTCGATTGATAATATGAAATATATATATATATATATATATATATATATATATATATATATATATATATATATCTATATAATTTTAAAGTTACTTCCTTCTGCAAAAATGTCGCTATTTCTTTTGTGAACCTGGGTATGTAATCACCCCTAGAACGTTGTAGCTTTGACTAGTATTGGGTTCCTTTTATGTTATTGCCCTAGAGGAAAATATATACAATTAAATTATTATTATTTTATTTGTATGATAAGTGTGACTATGCACTTCGTGTTATTGTGCAAATTATTAGGGCATTTGGAAATTAGAAGTTCAATATATTTGCTTGTTAAGAAGGAAGTTTTGGACTGAAAATATGTCTTGGGTTGATAGAAGGGCATAAATTATTTATAGAACCCCATTTTGATTCTACTCTTTCTATGAGTAAAATTTGATAAAATTAATGACCTTTATGGTGTTAAGATATGGTATGTTGATGATTTCTTGTGTGATTGATTTAATTATGTATAGACATAATGCCTTGATGGAGTAAAGTAATATCTTTCATGGTTCGTGAAAGTTAAGGTTTTCATCAACTGCTTAAGGTAACATGAAGTTCCTTATTTTAGTCAAACTTGTTCTGTAATTCCTTCTTGATGAGTGACCTTTCATTACAAATTTAGAATGATTTTGATGGAAGGTCATGAATATATTTTTTTGTCTAAAAAGGGAAAAGAAGCTATGGAATAGTTTGTTTATGTATCGAACGTAATAATTGTAATTACATCATTATAGAAGTTCATTATTGGAGGATATCTATCTTCAATGATATATTATGTGTTTAATCACTGCATAGGTTACCATAAACTTAGTGATGATATGTAAGTTAAAGAGAGTTGAGAGACCTTTTTATTTGTATACATCGTTTATGATATTAGGAAGTGAGTTGATGTCGGAAAATTTCAACCAAGTCTAGATTCATGGCTATGTCCCTCTAGAACGGGAGGATTATAAATCTAAGGTATTATGAAAATTGTAAGGATGTGTTTAGAATGCTAGATTGCCTACTCAACTTGGGTATAAATGAGTTTTTTCGCTATTCCGGAGCTGGTTATGTTCAGTAGGTAGGATGTTAGACAATGCCTATTCCGGACATTCTTATCGTCATTTCCACTCATCCTTATTACCTATGAAGTCACTTATTACCTAAGATATAATGGTTGTGGCTTGAATATAAGATTTTCATCCTTTAAACCTTTTTTATTACATGATGGAACTTTGTTATTACCCTCGTTGTTCGTTTCTAGCCTATTAGGCCTATGGCCCTACGAAACGATTCCAAAACTATATTCTTTTTGGCAGCTAAGATCGGGTCTGGTTTTATCTTTTGACTTCACCTTGAGAATGTGGATTGATGGGTTACACTTTATATTTCAATCACGTAATCTACGGGATTACATGATTGAAATCCAAATACTCTCAACTCTTGTGTCTAATCATTTAAATTTCTTAGTCTTGCGTATTTGGTTGTCAAAATTTTGTAGTTTTCGAGGTACTTTTCATAACTAAAATTTATGGATTTCTTCTTAGTTGATATGTTGAAAATTATATCTTGTTTCAAAAGGTTGTTAGAGGTTAGAACTTGATCCATTTCTTGAAATAGAATGTTACCTTTCATGGTATTATTAGCTAGTAGCTTATTTTTGCTATGTATAGTCTTATCTTGCTCAGTTCTCGCGAACTGACTCAGGTTATTAATTGTTGCAGATGGCTTATGTGGTTAGATGATGGAAGAACTTGTAGATTACTGCATCAATCTTGGTTATGATGTTCCTTTGTACGAATGAGTATTATGTTATAAAAATTTGGAAAGGGCCTTTGGACATTTTAGAAGAAGGGTCAGTGCCTTAGTAAATGTATTGTAGAGTATTGTTGTTGTAACTGTTGAAACTTTGGTTTGTTTGGTTATCACGTAAAAGATGAAATTTGTTTACCGCTTGGTTACGGGATATTCTAGTGTATTTTAATCCTTGGATTAGTAGCGGGGCATGTCCCATGTTATTACTCTCTTGCTCCCTAGTCATGGTTCAATAGAGATGGTATGTCCCTTTGATTCATGCATCATGTTGGAATGAATTGATATAACCTTTTTTTGTTTCCGCAAACGAGTACTGTTAAACTTTGCTCTTGAGTTAAAAATGTTGAGTTGTAAATCCTCCTAAGGCTTAGTAGCAATGAGTTTGTAAGCACTATAAAGTGAGCTGGATAGTCCTGCTAAAAGTTAAACTAAAATTTATATATATATGAATACATTAATGTAGATGTGATCTACTAGATAACCTTTGAGACCTGGAACAATCAAGAGGAAACTATCTTTTGTAATGAAATATGATTACTCTTTTTTTTTCCCCGCGCCAAACTAATAAACATTATCCTTTTACGGTGAAACCTTAAATGATCTCATGGTGAAATCAATGGTTAGATTTTAGAAGATGATATGATTTAATAAGTAGGAAGGAAATTGATTAATAAAACCTTAAATATCTCTCTATTGTTTGAAATGTCCTCCTTTGTCAAACTTAATTAAGTAAAGTCTAGATGGAGCATTTAACCAATCTTGATAAACTCTTAACCTCAATAAAAGACTGATAGTAAACAATGTGACCCTGAAGCTAAACTCTGTTGTCCTGTTCTGTTAACCCTTGCCTTGATTCATGGTGATATTTCTTAAGAAAGGTCAAAGTTTGATCCTTAAACAAGAAGGTTATTGTTATGAACCCTAAGCGGTACTTTCCACTCAATTGGAGCTTATGCCTTCACCTGTGCAACAGAGGTGTGGAACATGTGTTAGTGGCTTGAATAAGATTAATTAACCTTGTAAGAAATGGAAAATGTTCTAAAATCAAATGAATAAAAAGCTTTGCACATAAAATTGATGATCCTAGTTTAAAAAGCCTGGCCTTAAGCTATTTAGTCAATTGTTGAAAAGAAAGAAGTTTTCTCTTGTGAAAAAAAAAAAGATTTGTGTGAATCATTACATGAAATTTTATAGGGACGTAAGATAAGATTGAAGAGACATCTTAGTAAACAAGAATATTTAACAAGAATTTCCTCATGGGATGCCCCTAACTGTAAGTGTGTTTTGTGGTTGGAATTCAATGTTGTTCTGTCAAAAAGAGAAAAGTAAATTGTCCTTGATAGGTGTGAACGTTTCTATGCTTCCTTTATGGTCATCCTTGTATCAGGTTGTTCACAGTGTTAGTTGTATCCTTGGTGACGACTTGTTGCGTTATGTTATGTGTCAAGCAAGTTCAGTAAAAAAAAATTTATCCTGTATTTCACTGTGTTGTTCGTGTGTCATGATTTTTGGGTCGTTACACTTGGTATCAGAGCGTAGGTTCATGCTCTCGAACCTATGGGCCAGATTGTTGTTATATGATGATGTTACATGGTGGTGGTGGTGTTACATGATGATACTGCAAGATGATGATGATGTTGCATGATGGTGGTAGATATTGGAAGAGTAATGTGCTTTAAACGTGATGTGATTAATGTCGTAATTGTGATATTGTGAATGCACGTGATGTGTATGTCACTTTGTGCGTGTTTGTGATCATGTTGATAGGTTAGGGATGGGAGTATTCTCTCTCCTTCTTGTGGATTCTAGGAAGAGTTCACGTGTGAATTATTGTTTGTGATGTGTGAAAATAATTCTAATGTGGATGACGTAGTGTTGGAGCATTGTGGCATATTGTGATATGTGAGTGTATCAATGTGTTGTATGACTAGATTGTTGTTAAAAGAAATGAGTTGTATCATGATGTTTTTACCATGTTTTGAAGAAATGTGTGTACCACCTGTTATCACCGAATCACAGCACCCCTGGATGTTGATAAGATTTCTAGTTTGATCACTCTAAGCATCCAGTGTGATTGGATAACATGGGTACTATCTCCAAGTTGTGGGACTTGCTACTTGAGATAGACCTCCAGAGAAAGTTGGTTCTTGCTCCTAAACTACCTTCCACAATCTACTCCAGTGCAGGCAGGCTAACTGTTCTAATCTAAAATTCCAAGGGACCAGGGAAAGAGAATGCATAAAATTAAATCCTACACTAAAGCGGTGATACACCAGAAAAAGAGGGTGTGAGAGTAATCTCTAAATGTGTGAAATACAGAGGCAAAGTGCACACTAGAAGAGGTGATAACAGTTCACCATAATCCAGCAAAATGCATTCACAGCAATATTCCAAGCACACACAATGATAATGAATTCCTGCAAGAACATAATAAATAGACACAATATACTTGTAGAAATATTAAAGGGGCAATAAGAATGCAAGGAAACACAGCAGGGGAAGACATATCCACAAACTGATATTTTATTGCTTCATGATATGCACAGTTCAATCTATTACAAGATAAGGGCCTGGATCACCATGCAAGGAGTCCACTACAAGGGCCTGCAACACACTGGCTTCACAAAGCAATTTTGACAAAGCTTTGTTACCCAAAAACTCTCCTCCTTTACAATGAGCCCAACACTCCAATTTATAGAAAAATGAGAAGGAAAAGAGAAGGGAAAATGGAAATCCCGAAATCTGTCCTTCAACCACCTGTAAGAGGCATTAAATTGAGTGGAATGGGTATACATTACTTACAAAAGGATCCCCATACTATCCCATGTGCTGCAGCAGAGAAGGAATGATGACCATGCCTCTTAATTGCACTCCCAGCTACCAAATAAAACACTATTCTGAACCTGGCCACGTTTCCTTAAAAATATCAATCAATTTCTGATAAAATCTGTAATTTCTTGATTTCTGTGCATCGGCCTCGGAACCACGATTCCAACGGTACCAATTTTGTGCGATTTCGTTGAGAAATGCAAAAGTTATGGCCTTCTGAGTGCGGGCAACTGTTTTGGGCCTGGCAGGCGTTTTCTGTCATTTGACGGGAAAGAGCATTGACTGACTGGAGCCGAATATGTTTCTTTTATTTAAATGTATCTACCCTTATTAAAATTAATAAATCTATGTTTTTTGGCGTAGAGGACGTCGTGCTCGTTCCAGAAAGTCCAATTTTATGAAAATCGGAGCTCGGAGTCAAAAGTTATGGTCGTTTGAAGTTTCCGGACCAAACGTTGACTTTTCTTCCCTACCTTCGGCCATTTCGGATTTTCGCGCCCCGCGTGTCCCTTTGTCCCATTTGGTTTCGGTGCTAAAATTTCCCATTTTGGCCGAACCGGCCGGTTCGCGTACTCGCAGCCCATATGTCCCATTTGGTTTCGGACCGTCTGGGACAAATTCGCTCGGTTCGGCCGGTTCGCGCCCTTTTATCCCAACTGTTCCGAGACAAAAGTTCTCATTTCGGCCGGTTCGGCCGGTTCGCGTACTTTTGGCCCGCACGTCCCAGACTATTTCGGGCTACCTTGACTCATTTCGCCCGGTTCGGCCGGTTCGCGTCCTTTTGTCCCGCTTGTCCCAAAGGCGACCCTCTCAGCAGTTAGCCAATTTTTTCTCTCTTTTCGGCCAATTTGGATTTCCGCATCCCACGCGTCCTTTTGGCCCGGATGTCCCATTTTCTTTCGGACCGTCTGGCGGCCTTTCGGCCGGTTCGCGCCCTTTTGTCCCAACTGTCCCAAATGCTACGAGGACTAGGACTTAGCCATTTTTCATGATTTTTCCTGGCCCGAGCTTGTTTTTGCAAATTTTTCCACATTTTCTCAGAACTTGCTCTCTTCTACTTGGACAGGGGATTAGAAAAATATGGGGGAACCCTAGAAACATGAATTTTTTGCCCTGACTCAATCTATTTGCCTGGGACTAAAGAATTTGATGCATGTTATCAAAATTACCTTGAGGGTGAATTTTGGATAACACCACCTCGTTATGCAGCAATGGATGTTATGTTGAGATGTACTATGTTCATCGTATGTATGATTGTGCAAATTTGTAATGCTTCATTTTGTGATTTTGGGTCATGCGGTGAGTGTATGAACCCTATCGTATGGTGATTGCACTTTGGGTGCAGAAAGTGGTAAAGTGATGTGCTACACTCAGTGAATGTATGATCGTGATCTACCCTGTATATGTACCATATGTAAGACATTATGGTAGTTATGTGCATGCCACTGTTATGTTAGTAATGTTGTTGTATGTTATGTTGTGAACCTTACGCTAACTGATCCTGAGGGAAATCGGTAGAAGTGTATGTTCAGAGTGAGGAATGGTGAACCATGGGTCAATAACTTGAGCCGAAACTCGGTTTAGTAGATTACATGTGATTCTTTCCTCTCTCCATATGTGGTTGTATGTACACAACCTAAGTGCAACTATGACTATGTTTAGCCTTGTCGAAGTGGTGGTGGGATGATTCAGATGGAGGTGATGACAGTTGTATTATTGATATGTATTTACGAGCTGAGGCTCGATGTTCCGAGTGCTAGCAACTCGTTGAGTACCCCTTTGGTGGCTAGATAAAGCCACACAGTTATCGTAATGTGACATTATTATAAGTTGATTTTATTCGTAAATTGAGCTTTTTACCTTATTTTGTAAGGGCCAGCAGCTTTTCTTGATTGCAATGCTTTACAATTTTGGGCATTTCCTTGGTTTGTGGCACTAACATGGGGATTTTGATACTAACTTTGGCTATTTGGCCATTTATTTTTGCTTGATTTTGGGTCTTTTTTTAAATTTGGAGTTTTTACCGCCTTGCCCAAGGCTTGTACTTTTCCACTTGGCACTTTGATTGGATTTTTGTGTTGGTTCTATTGTCGTGATGTGTGGAATAGGGTCATAGGATGCACCATGGATTGGTTGGACCTATGGACCCGCTTTTTTGTATGGGGGTACACCGCAAGGAGTACATATAACTAGCGGGTTGTTGAACCATGCGTTATTATGTCACTTGGGTTAGGAGTGTTCGAACTCTATGTGTCTTGGACCATAGGGTCAACCAGCCTCCTTAAGGGAGGCATAAGAGTTTGAGGTAGGCATAAGAGTTTGAGGGAGGCATAAGAGTTTGAGGGAGGCATAAGAGACTTGAGGGAGGCATAAGAGTTTGAGGGAGACATATGATATTTGTGTGTATGGTTGATGTTCTGGGATATATGTTGAGTTATTGTGATGTTTGGTAGTGGTCTTTTGATGTATGTGTTACTCATGTCAGATGGATATGTGTTGTGATGTTGTGGATATGTCATTGATGCCCTTGTGGGTCCTATGTATATGTAGTTTTTATGAGTCATGGAAAAGCTTCATACGTGGAATTGAGGAAATGTCTGGTAGATTGTAGTACTCTTTTGTTTGAGTATTTTGTATGTTAGTCATTGAGGTGTGACGAGTACTATGTTATGTGGACTGTGCCTATTCCATTCCGTATTTGAGTAACCTTTTTGTGGTGTAATACAATCTTGAAGTATATACTTGTGTACTTGTGAATATGTAGGGTCTCGTGAACCTGATAAGGTGTTGTGGTAGCAGTTCATGTTGGGCACCCACAATAAGGAATAAATCAAAACTCTTCAATGATGATATTTTATTTTAAAAGAAACTAAAACTAGAAATAATGATAATGGAAAGAGACTAATGAAATGATGAACAAGAAAGAACTGCCAATCTTCACAGAACATTGAAAGTTAAAAATTCTACCAAATGTTCCTAAGGCTACCTTGTGACCATGTTTTAATCAACTAAAATTTTAAACCATAGGGTGTGTTTTCTTCTTTATCTATCCCTTGTTGCGTACCTTTTCCTTTCCTTTGTGTAATGTCGCATCGAGGACGATGCTTTCTTAAGGGGAGGAGAATGTAATGCCCCAACCTACATTGCCTCGATTAGCATTATCTCCTGACTACATGGAGGATGGAGACATTAATTTCTGACATGATGGAATCCTTGCTGGTGGCCGCACCCACTGATTTTCCTGATTTGCAAATCTTTTTGTTTTCTTGTTTGACCTGCTTGCTTATCCTCTCGGACCGCGTGAGATCTCCCTAGGATAGCATGCATGTGGATTGGTTGAGAAGGCATTGAAATCTTGTCTGTCAAGTTCCTTTTCTCACGGTTTCTCCTAGACGCCTCCTTCTTCCTGCCCTGAACCACGAATGCTTGTTTGTGCTCCATCAGATGCTGCAACAGATGAATTACTACAGCGTGTTCTGGATAGTGGATTCATTGATGATGAAATGAAGTTCTATCGCCCTGATGTTGTGTGGGTGGGTGTTGGGCGCAGTCTGGTTGATTTGGAGGTTTAGATGAAGCTACAGGCTAGCAGGCGTGTTACCTCCATTTTCTTGGGCGCTGCAAGGAGTGTTCTTGTCGGTGATCCACATCAGTGACCTACAACAGCATGTAACCAGGCAGCAGGCACGTTGCAGTAAAGTAGAAGCCTTTTGAGCGCAGAAGAGCCAAAGCCGTAGATTTGTAGCTGTGAAGATTATTGTTCTATTCCAGAAAATTGAGTAAAAATGAGAACAAGTATTATGTTTCTGAGTTTAGTGATGGTTACATTGAGTTTGAGTGCTGGTGAAGAAGAATTACATCCTCTGGATCCTCTGACAAGCTCTGAAATCAGCCATGTTTGCGAGCTAGTGATCCTGAAATCAAAGCTACGCTGCCTCCACATGAAGAACATAAGCTTCCAGTACATGGGCTTAGAAGCACTAGAGAAGGAGGTTGTCTATCAATGGAAATGTGGATCTTCTCCTCTACCTCCAAGAATGGCTTTTGTAATTGCAAGAATACCAGGGGAAACCCACAAAATATTCTGGACATTACATCAAAAACTTTTGTGTATGATAAAGTCTATCATGGATTTGGGTATCCCATTTTTACAATAGAGGAGCAAACTAAATCCATTGGGTTGCCCATGGAGTATCCTTCATTCATACAATCCATTAAAAAAAATAGAGGCCTTGACATGAAATCAGTTGTTTGCAGCACTTTCTCTATTGGATGGTTTGGAGAAAAGAAGCAGGGCAACAAAATTATCAACGTCCAGTGTTTTTATCCCAATGGAACTGTTAATATATATGCCATGCCTATTAAGGGTGTTACAGTGGTAGTAGATTTAGATGAGCAGAAGATCATTGGGTACATGGATAGGCTAAAGATTGCAATTCCCGAGGCCAAAAGAATAGATTACAGAAGATCAAGGCAGAAGCCTCCTTTTGGGCTCAAAACTAATCCAATTTCAATAGAACACCCCGAGGGACCAAGCTTTAAACTCCACGTTCATATGGTTGAGTGGGCTAATTGGAAATTCCATGTTGGATTTGATCTAAAAGGCGTCTACATCAAATGATGTTTGCAGATCTGGGGTTGCTGTTGCTGGCCGATCTGATAGGTGTGCCTTGTGGAAGCTGAAACAGGCATGATAAAATAACCATCTCAACAATTCGCTATAATCTATCAAGCTGTTGAAATGATACATTGTTTTTCCTTCTTGAAAATGGTATTAGGTTGTGATTTTGTGGATTGTGTTAGTCTTTGATTAAAATCACTTTATATTGGGCCTTGGTACACATGCAATCTCTCAAGTTGCTCTAATTTCAGAGGCGGTAGAGGAATGTTTGCATTTAATTTTAGATATCAAAACTTGTTAAATTTCATTTGGATATTTCCATTACCTTTCATGCGCCTTCCCAAAGCGAGAACTCTTAGTGAATTCCTCATTGAATCCAAGTTCTCGTCCTCAAACCAGCTGCATTGAAGCAATCTAGTGTTTGGACAACCACCTATTGCATTCTTCTAGTCGTGCCTTCAAAAGGGAATCACGGTGTGGTATATTGCAAGAAAATACCAGTGAATCAGAGGATAAAGCGGAAGGCGTGTGGCTGTAGCAGTCCCTGCTGGATGTTCACGACTATGGATGCGTTAAAATAGGCGAGATAGACCAACCATATACATACTATGCTAGTATCTAATAACCTCTTGAAATGAAACTTTTTCTTTTTAGAAATTGGTTTAAATCTGTGATTTTGTGGATTTGCGTTCAGTACATGGTTAACAGTTTGTTACTTCTGGATTTGCCTCTGTTGGTTGTTCTTGTTGACGTGATCAACCCATCTATATATATAAAACAAACAAAGGTTCTCAATGTATGCTTTGATTGATCATATGAAATATATATATAATATATAATTTTAAAGTTACTTCCTTCTGCAAAAATGTCGTTGTTTCTTTTGTGAACCTGGGTATGTAATCGCCCCTAGAATGTTACAGCGTAGACTAGTATTGGTTTCCTGTTATGTTGTTGCCCTAGAGGAAAACATACAGTTAAATTATTATTATTATTTTTATGATAAGCGTGATTATGCACTTCGTGTATTGTGAAAATTATTAGGGCTTTTGGAAATTAGAAGTTCAATATATATGCTTGTTAAGAAGGAAGTTTTGGGCCGAAAATATGTCCTGGGTTGATAGAAGGGAATAAATTATTGATAGAACCCCATTTTGATTCTACTCTTTCTATGAGTAAAATTTGATAAAATTAATGACCTTTATGGTGTTAAGATATGGTATGTTGATGATTCCTTGTGTGATTGATTTAATCATGTATAGACATAATGCCTTGATGGAGTAAGGTAATATCTTTCACGGTTCGTGAAAGTTAAGGTTTTCATCAACTGCTTAAGGTAACATGAAGTTCCTTAATTTAGTCAAACTTGTTTTGTACTTCCTCCTTGATGAGTGACCTTTCATTGCAAATTTAGAATGATTGTGATGGAAGGCCGTGAATACATTTTGTTGTCAAAAAAGGAAAAAGAAGCTATGGAATAGTTTGTTTATGTGTCGAACGTAATAATTGTAATTACATCGTTATAGAAGTTCGTTATTGGAGGATATCTATCTTCAATGGTATATTATGTGTTAATCACTGCATAGGTTACCATAAACTTAGTGATGAGATGTAAATTAAGGAGAGTTGAGAGAACTCTTCCTTTGTATACATCGTTTATGATATTAGGAAGTGAGTTGATGTCGAAAAATTCCAACCAAGTCTAGATTCATGGCTATGTTCCTCTAGAACGGGAGGATTATAAATCTAAGGTATTATGAAAATTGCAAGGATGTGTTTAGAATGCTAGATTGCCTACTCAACTTGGGTATTAATGAGGCTTGTCGCTATTCCGGCCCTGGTCATGTTCAGTAGGTAGGCTGTTAGGCAATGCCTATTCCGGACATTCTTACCGTCCTTTCCACTCATCCTTATTAGCTATGAAGTCACTAAGATATAATGGTTGTGGGTTTGAATATAAGATTTTCATCCTTTAAACCTTTTCGATTACATGATGGAACTTTGTTTTTACCCTCATTGTTCGTTTGTAGCCTATTAGGCCTATGGCCCTATGGAACGATTCCAAAACTATATTCCTTTTGGCAACTAAGATCGGGTCTGGTTTTTATCTTTTGACTTCTCCTTGAGAATGTGGATTGATGGGTTATACTTTAGATTTCAATCACGTAATCTATGGGATTACATGATTGAAATCCTAATACTCTCAACTCTTGTGTCTAATCATTTAAATTTCATAGTCTTGCGTATTTGGTTGTCAAACTTTTGTAGTTTTAGAGGTACTTTTCATAACTAAAACTTATGGATTTCTTCTTAGTTGATATGTTGAAAATTATATCTTGTTCCAAAAGGTTGTTAGAAGTTAGAACTTTGATCCATTTCTTGAAATAGAATGCTTCCTTTCATGGTTTTGTTAGCTAGTAGCTTATTGTTGCTATGTATAGTCTTATCTTGCTCAGTTCTCACGAACTGACTCAAGTTATTATTTTTTGCAGATGGCTTACGTGGTTAGATGATGGAAAGACTTGTAGATTATTGCATCAATCTTGGTTATGATGTTCCTTTGTACGAATGTGTATTATGTTATAAAATTTGGAAAGGGCCTTTAGACATTTTAGAAGAAGGGTCAGTGCCTAGTAAATGTATTGTAGAGTATTGTTGTTGTAACTGTTGAAACTTTGGCTTGTTTGGTTATCATGTGAAAGATGAAATTTGATTACCACTTGGTTATGGGATATTCTAGTGAATTTTAACCCTTAGTATAGTAGCGGGGCATGTCCCATGTTATTACTCTCTTGCTCCCTAGTCATGGTTCAATAGAGATGGTATGTCCCTTTTATTTGTGCATCATGTTGGAATGAATTGATATAACCTTGTTTTGTTTCCGCAAACGAGTACTGTTAAACTTTGCTCTTGAGTTAAAATGTTGAGTTGTAAATCCTCCTAAGGCTTAGTAGCAATGAGTTGTAAGCACTATAAAGTGAGCTGGATAATCCTGATAAAAGTTAAACTAAAAATTTATATATATGAATATATTATGTAGATGTGATCTACTTGATAACCTTTGAGACCTGGAACAATCAAGAGGAAACTATCTTTTGTAACGAAAGATGATAACTTATTATTTTTATTTATTTATTTGAGCCAAGCTAATAAACATTATCCTTTTATGGTGAAATCTTAAATGACCTCATGGTGAAAGCAATGGTTAGATTTTAGGAGATGATAGGGTTCAATAAGTAGGAGGGAAATCGATTAATTAAACCTTAAATCTCTCTCTCTATCGTTTGGAATGTTTTCCTTTGTCAAACTTAATTAAGTAAAGTCTAGATGGAACATTTAACCAATCTTGATAAACCATTAACCTCAATAAAAAGATGGATAGTAAACCATGTTACCCTGAAGCTAAATTCTGTTGTCCTGTTCTGTTAACCCTTGCCTTGATTCATGGTGATATTTCTTAAGCAAGGTCAAAATTCAATCTTTAAACAAGAAGGCTATTGTTATGAACCCTAAGCGGTACTTTCCACTCAATCGGAACGTATGCCTTCACCTGTGCAATAGAGGTGTGGAACATGTGTTAGTGACTTGAGTAAGTTTAATTAACCTTGTAAGAAATGGAAAATGTTCTAAAATCAAATGAATAAAAGCCTTGGACATAAAATTGATGATCCCAGTTTAGAAAGCTTGGCCTTAAGCTATTTAGTCAACTGTTGAAAAGAAAGAAGTCCTCCCTTGTGAAAAGAATTGTGTGAATCATTACATGAAATTTTATAAGAACGTAAGTTAAGAATTAAGAGACACTTTAGTAAACAAGAAAATTTAACAAGAAATTTCCTCATGAGATGCCCTAGCTGTGAGTGTGTCATGTAGATTGGACTTCCATGTTGTCTTGTCAAAAGAAGAGTACATTGCCCTTGATAGGTGTGAACGTTTCCGTGCTGACCTTGTGGTCATCCCGGGCCGTAACAAGTGGTTCCTAGTGATTGGTTGTAACCTTGTGACGACATGTTGTGTCGTGTTGTATCAAAGAAAGTCAAAAAAAAAGTTATCCTGTATTTCACTGTGTTGTCCTTGTGTTGGTATGGTTTGGTGTGCTACAGAAACCTTAAATGATCTCAATGAAAAGTGAGAATCAATGGTTAGATTCATTGGCCCCCAAGCCCCAACCAGATTGCAATAAGAAAATATATTTTTAATCAAGTCATGGAGGGACAATAGGATTCCGCAACACAAAGACTTAGATCTCATCTCAAAACATAGTCCAAAAACAAAACTACATTTCCTTTGTCACCACAGAAAAAAAATAACAAACAAGTCTCAGGATGGAACATTTAAGCCAAATGAGCTTGATAATATGGGGGGATGTTGCTTATGCATCCTCAATAGGAGACAGATGGGTATCACCACCTGTGAACAAACTGAAGCCAAATTCTGTTATCCTGTTCAAATCCCTGACATGCCCTTATGCCTCCCCCAAGTACCCCTTCATTGGTGATATTTCCTTAAGCCTCCCGAAGGTCTTATGGCAATTGATGATCCTTAAAGAAATGCAAGCTATTTCTTTGTTAGGTGGAACCCTAAGCGGTACTTTCCCTCAATCGGAACTTATACCTCCCCCAAAACACTTATGCCTCACAATAGAAGTGTGGAACAGGTCTTAGTGGCTTGACCATCCCAAGGCCATCTGCCCAATTAAGCCTTGTAAGAAATAAAAACAACATGTTCAAAAATTTAACCAATCGAAAAATCCATATAAATAAAAGGAGAGTATTTCCAAGAGCATAAGCTCTTACCTCTCTATGATCCTAGTTTTGTTCCAAGTTCAAAACAACAAGCTCTCCAATACAACACTTAAGTTATCAACAGTCAACAAGTATGCAATAATCTCCAGAAGTTCTCCCAATATGCAAGAGCTCCAAAAACCCAAAGCAAGTTGCCAAAAATGAAGTCATTACAGTGAAATTTTATAAGAATGTAAGATAACAAGCTAAGAGACATTCGAATATATAGAACAAGACAAATTTAACAGGATAAGGTGGATCCATCATGAGATGCCACATCACACATCCTCAAGTGTGCCAAATCATAAGTTGGACTTCCATGTCTCCAAGGGTTTTGTCAAATAAGCAGGGTGAAAAAATGACAATTATGTACTTACACACTCAAATCAGGTGTGACACGTCATCCGTGAATGACCTTGAAAAGTCTTCCCCGTAAGAAAGTGGTTCAATAATGTTGGTTGTAACCTTCACTGACAAACATTCATTGTGAAGGCTAGATTTAATGTGTCCAACCATAGGCAAGGTTGGCAAAAAATTTAAGAAATATCCTGATAAACTTTTACTGTGTCCCATAAGCTTCCAAAATCAGCCTCCAAGTTGAAAAATTTGAATTTCAAAAGAAGATGGAGTGTTTCATACTCCAAAATCAACTTACACATATCTTACACATCACTTACACATTTCTTACAACACTTTAATTTTAGGCCAACAACTCTAATAATTACTTTTTTATGACCCAATTTGATTAATTAATTTTAACAATATGATTACTCACATTATTTTAACACACCATTTAATAAATAATGAAAAGGGGTCAAAGCACCACAAAATAAACACATACAAACATTAAACCTTGAGGAAGAACTAAATAAATCAATTCATAAAACCCCTTAGTCACATTTGACGGTGATCCCCCCATGGAAATCCCTAACAATCAATCAAACACACACACGAACAAATACAAGTTGCCATGGTGATCTTGTTGAATTCATCTAGAATTCCAAAGTGGTTATTCTCCAATCCCCTCGATGTGTGTTGTGATATTTTTTAACCTATAAAACACAAATACCTCCTTCGGCCTCGTGGCCGCATCAGAACATCCAAATAAATATAATATACTTCCAAATTCATCAATATATATGTGAATCATAACAATCATCAAGCCAATCAATAGTGTCCCTTAAAATTTCATCAACAACTATATCATCATCAATTTTAAAATTCAATTTTCATTTTCGAGGTCTACTCAAAATATTCAAATATCACATGTCCAAAAAACATCCTATATATGTAACCATGTCCAGACAGTATATGCCAACATCAATATATAAAATATCTCTAATAATCATCATGCATCATATATGAATCAGAGTCAACAATAATCCATGATCTGACATATAACACCATACTAAATCAAAATCTATAATAATGTCCATAATATATTGAGTAGTATCATGATCAATATCAAAAGTGTGCAAAGGGAAGTAGGCACTACATCCCCCCTCCCCTTAGACTTAACTTCCTCCTGGAAGTCACTGGAAAGAGAGATAGGAAAAAATGCAATAGAAAAGAGATCACTCCATTATGGGATTGCTTTCTTGAAACAAGTGTGGGTCTACAGAACCTAAGTCTGGTCAATTGCAATTTAGCAAGAAGAAGGGAGATTACAAGGGATGAGTTATAAACTTTCTGCATGCAAGGCTACGAACACTTAAATCTAGAGAGTAAAATTTACGCTATCAACCAAGATACCACACATAACAATATAACATGAAGAGTTCAAAAGAGGTCTTAAGAGTAAACCACCAAGTAAAGGAATAATAAGGATAAATTCCATGAGTTTGAGAACGACCACATAGTTTCCCAAGGAAAACAACATCCTACCAATAATAAAAGTTAAGGTTTCTACTAAGTTTAAGCCATGATTTCAAGGTTCGTTTTCTAGACAAGGCTAGCAAAAATCAACTATGACCAAATTTACATGAGGAAAAAGTCTACTCAAGGTCCCACAATTTGAGGATCACACAGAAATGAGGTTAATCAACAAGGACACCTAAATCAGCAAAACATTTAAAAATCAAGGAACTATTAAATGAAAGCACTTCTATAACTCGAGAGGGTACAATTAACTTTTTCATGGTAATACAAGCAAAGTTAAGACCACAATTTTTTCCTATAGTCTGATTTTTAAAACTTTCGTTTTAAGAATCGAACACACCATACCAACCCATATAAATATAATATCCCCTATAAAAATAACATGTCAATACAAGTACCATACATTATAGCACAATGGGATTTTATTTATCTTATTTCCTACTCAAGCTTGGAATAACCATAAAGAGAGCACAAGAAACACCAAGGACCAGTCAAGGTCGCTAGGGAGAAGAGCAAGTAACATGGGGTCCAACTACAATCCAAGGGTGCATCATATCAAGGCCAAATCTCTTGAATTATAGTTTTATCATGTTTGGGTGAGTCAACTTGTCAATTAAAAAATTTAATGAGAAGGAAGGGTAAAACATATCACACTATTACTTTTATTGGAGAGAGAGGTAAATCAACACATCACATTTTTTTATTCTAAGGAAAACAAGGGACATTCAACATAGAAAACACATTATTTACTTTTGTAAGAACTAGGAAAACAATCAAACCAACATGGATCGCGACAATATTTTGAGATTTTTTTTGATTTTGATTTTTTAATTTTCCACTAATTACAAGTATCATAAAACATTCCTAGTGGGTTTTCTACAAGTTATCAAAAGAAGTTACAAGGGATGCCCATTAAGGAAGCATAATTACTTTTACTGATCTTACTAGGGTTTAACAATGTTTGTTGTTTTGGCGAAAAACATTTTACTCACCTGATAAGACAAGAAAAATTTTTCAAATCTACACCCCATCATTGCCACAGGATACCACCAACCAAGAAATCAAAATGAAAAGGAAATATTTTAAACTATAAGAACACCACATACTCGCTAGAAATCCTCAAATGTAAGCAGACAGTTAGCTATATATTCAACATGGCTTTACGACCAAGAGTTACAAGTTTGCAAGAAGAATCACATTATAAAATACCACCGAGATTAAATTATCAAGGTCTAATTACACTATCATCACCAATGTCATGGTCCAAAAGACTCAAAGCATCCATAAGTGTCTCCACGTAATCCAAAATTAATAGGTGATAGAGTATTATTCATATTAACTAAAAAAAGTTACGGGTAGACTTATTTATAGGTCAAGGGGGAAAATAGACACACTTAATTTACACACAATACTTGAATGGGATTAAATCTAACCATAATTACCAAGATGCATACAATCCTTAAGTCACTATTTAATATAATGAAATGAGGAACTCTTGATAAAACTTAGCATGCCATGGAAGAGAAGCCACAACCAGACAAACAATTTTCCACTAACATACATAGCTAGCCAAAAGCAAACTGACCCCCACCATAATTCATCAACCCACAATTAAACACCTCTACTCCGATGAGGTTCAAGCTCTTACCGGATTGTTAGAAAATCACCACCACCGCTAACAGGCTGCCAACTAGAATGCACAACACAACGAAATATCTTCCCAACAAAGGTCGAGTAATGAAAAGGTCACTCTAAGATCCTAGATACACTCAAGGTTCCATGCATCTAAAACCAAGGCATAACTTTAAGCACCTAAGAGGACATTCAAGACACCTAGGGTGTACCCCCATATGACAAAATTTATGAATACAAGTAGCATAGAACCAGCTCATCACCATGTAAGAAGAAATCCACGTAAGGTTTAGCTAAGTAGCCAACAACATAACGAGCTCCGAGTCACCAATCAAAATAAATTCCAATAAATATCATCAATCAAGGAAAGTGGCTAAGTAGCCACATTGCAAAGTTTGAAAATTCTCACAAAAATATAAATAACTAGAAGAGCCTCAAAGCTTCTCAATCCAATCATAAAATAAGATGCTAGTCCCTGATAAAATGACACAAGTTTACGAATGTAAAATACTAAATGTTAACACTAGATTCACTTCGCAGCCCTTCATGGCTACCAATATGGGTACTCTTCCTCGAGGTTAGTTCTAAGGACACATGCGCAGGATTGGGTAATAAACGACACCTAAACTTAATGTCTAATCTCCCATATGGGTAACAAAATGAAAAAATGACAACCAGACCAACTTTCCTAGCTACTGAAGGAAGGAAGTTCTAAACAGCTTCTAATTAACTCTTCTCGACCCCAGGACACAACCACTATTGTCCAACCACAAGATTCACACCATACAATTTATCATTCCAACAAATCCAATAGGGAAGGGTCTCAAAAAAGGGCTTAACGCATTATAAGATTGAATCAAGTTTTAGGACTTGTATCTCAACACATTTTCAAAGGGGAACCAAATTTCCACTACACTAGAAGTTCACAAAAATCAATTTAATTTGACATTCTTAGTTACATGGGTTCAGACAAAATGCCACTAAGTGAGTACAACAATTCAAACAACTTATTATTTTATTATTATTTTAAATTTGGTAGTTCAAATGATAAGAGTAATGTAATATTTCTTTATACACATTTCTTTTTCAATTTTCAAACAAGTTTGCTTTCTTAAATTCAAAAGTGTGTTAGCTTTACAATTCATGTCTCAAGTTCTCTAGTGTACCCAAGGGTAAAATATATGAACCCACAACTTTGATACCAAGTGTAACTCCCGCTAAAATCTCCCACTTGAGACCCATAAACAACCAGCTAGGTTTAGTTACAACATTATGGAATAATTTTTTTTAAAGTGTTAACAACCAAAGTCTCAAGGACAATTAAATTAAACTGATAAATTTTCCCAATTATAATAATTACTAATTCCACATTATAAAGCAACAAGTGTAATAAGTCCACACCTAGCTCAAATCTCCTTAGGGATTAATTTAATCACTGATTACATTGACATTTTAGCTAAATATTCCCTAATTAAAATTTTAGGGTTAAGGGAATAAAATAATTAAATACCCAAGGTATTTAATTTCACAATATCTAAGACAAGAGCAAGGTTTAATTACTATGGGGGAAAATAATACATATTTAAAATCATCAGAGTAAATTCTTACTTACCCACTCCCAAAACTCGGTTAAAGACTCAATTTTATTTTTCTCATGATTAACAAAATTAAAAATTCCTAAAAGCATTCCCATTAGATAGGTAATTTCCTCACCTTTCTGATGATATAAAGAAGTCCTCCTAACTCCTCATATTTCTCACGTTATGGACCGGCAGAACTTCGGGTGAAAATTTTCCCAAGAGCAGGCCTGGGGAGAAATTTTTTTCCCAAATTGGGCTTGTGGACTTCAGAGAGAAAATTCACCTGGAGGAGACAAGCGGACCAGTGGAGCGGGGAAGAAACATTTTCCCATACGTGGGCCGGCGGAGCGAGGAAGGCATTTAGTGCTTTTTCCCTTTTGTAACAAAGTGAATTTTGCACCCGCACCTCCGCCGATGCCCACAGAGCCCACGTGGCAGCTCTTTTATTAGCTGCGGGTTGGGTGGGTCGGCGGGGGAACATTTGGAAAACTTGACTATTCAAAAGGAAGGGAAAAAAATGTCGAAAGGAACATGCGCCTCCGATGACGTGAGAAGATGCCACATGTCAACCAACCTTTAACTGAAGTTTGGCGGGCCAGTGGGGATAATTTGGAAATTTTTCCAAAAAAATTTATGAAGTGTTAAGGCTTGAAAAGATCTACTCCTCCGCCGACGCATCGCGAAACCAAATGGCAGCACCTGATTACTTGCGGGACCGACAGGGCTACGAGGGAAAACTTACAATTTTTTTCCAAATTTATTTTTGAAAGTGCTTAAGGTTAAAATTGATCCGAGCCTCCACCAACACCCAACAAAGCCACGTGTTGATCAATGATTAGCTGCAGAGTAGTGGGGCCACGGAGGAAAAATTACCAAATTAACTTTTTGGACTTAGATCATTTTTAGACAAAATGAAGGCTTGCAGATTAGCAGAGTGGTGGGAAACTTCATGAATTTTCACCTTTTGGGAAAAAAACAAAAAAAAGGAAATTTTTAGCCCGCGGGTCCACCCAAGAATATTTTATTCATTTAAAATTTGACAATTATATTATTTTGAGCCCGAAATGAAATAAAAACTTCATAAGGCCATAACTTTTGATAGGGAACTCGGGTTTTGGCAAATGAGGACTTTATGCAAATCTCTCGACGTCATAATTTCACACAAATATTAGGAATTTGATTTTGATAAATTTTAAAGGGTAAATTTTGAGAAAAATTCTTTCTGTCACTTAGAAAGTGAACTCGTATTTTTAACTTATCAATTTTGTTCAAATTTGTCGTTAATTATTTTTCCACTTTCCAAACAGACATGGAGGATTTTACTTGGAATATTTTAGGATAGATTTCAAGGTTAAGTTTTTTTTATGGATTTGCATTCGAAATTTATCAATTTTATATAGCAAGAAGTCTGCAATTTTGCCTTTGCCCGATTTGAAAGGGTCTATTAAATTTTCATAAGTATTTTGGTATGTTTGGGTCATTTTGACCTTACAAATAAAATTTGATATTTCATTTTGTCTTTTTGATGTTGCAGGGTCATTCTGTTGAATTTATGATTAATAATTTCTAGTATGAAAGTTATCTAACAAAGCTCAAATTCTAATAGATTTATTTTCATTCGCCAACTTTAAAATGTGAGTTCATTCCAACCCAATCTAACATACTAAGTTGACTCAAGCAAATAATTCAAATGTCAAATTACAATTCTGATTTCTAAAACATTTATTTTAAAAAAAACAGAGTATTATGAAATTTCTCCATACATATGCACTTTTTCATCCTTCCAACAGAATTTCAAAATACATTCAAAAATCAGATTTCAATACCTAATAATGCCATTTGAGTAAATTAATACAATCCTTTATTGATTCAAAGAGATACCTTTATAATTTCTTCTTTCATTCCTCAATTACAATATACCGAATATGATTTCTTTCACATTCCTTCAAAAGCAGAAAAACAGAGTATATCTCTTTCACAATTAAATTTACAACTTTTATAACCCATACAGACCCTTTTTCCATCACAAATAATATACAAGATCATCCACTTCAAATGGGAAAAGGTTACATTAATAAATGATCTTAGCAAGGACTGCCAAACTATCTTCTTTCTCAGTTCTAGAACACTAGTATAAATTTCCATCATTCTCCAATCTAGTCACAACAGAACAGGGCAAAGGCAATGCTCTCCACCCAACCAAGACATCCAATGAAAAGGGAGAATCCATCCTTCTTCATTGGCCCCCAAGCCCCAACCACATTGCAATAAGAAAAAAAAAATTCTCAACTCATGGAAACAATAGGCTTCCACAGCACAAAGACATATTTCTCATTCAAAACATAGTCCAAAACAAAACTGCATTTTTCCACCATAGAAAAAAATAACAAACAACACTCAGGCTTCATCATGCAAGCCAACGAAGCAAGATAATATCAGGGATGCTGCTTATGTCTCCCAAAGGGGAAATGGGTATCACCACCTGAGAACAACCAACCAAAATATATATCATTTCAAATCCCTGACATGCCCTTATGCCTCCCCCAAGTACCCCTTATTCCTCACATTTCCTTATGCATCCCCAACCTCTTATGACACCCCATAATGAGTAAAGAAATGTAAGTTATTTCTTTGTAAGGTGGAACCCAAATCCCAACTCCCTCGACACTTATACCTCCCCAAAACACTTATGCCTCCCAAAAAATGCCCCATAGTCTTCTCCTACAACATCCCTAGGCCATCTACCCAACAAGCCAAAAAATAAAACAACACATTCAAACATTCAACCATTCACATATGCATACAAATAAAAGGAGAGTATTTCCAAGAGCTAAGCTCTTACCTCTCTATGATGGAGTTTGTTCCAAGTTCAAAACAACAAGCTCTCCAAAGAAACACAAACCAAGAGATCAAAAATCAACAAGTATGCAACAATCTCCAGATTTCTCCCAATTTGCAAGAGCTCCAAAAACCCAAAGCAAGTTGACAAAAATGAAGTGATAAAAGTGAAGAAAAAAAAAACCCCTAAAAACAAGCCAAGGAATTTGAATATATAGAAGAGGAAACATAAGAGGATGAGGTGGATCCATGTGGGATGCCACATCACACATCCTCAACTCCAACTCATAAGTCAACTTCATTCTCCATGGCACAATAAATAAGTAGGTGAATAAATGACAATTTTACTTACACACTCAAATCAAACCCACACCTCATAAGGACTGAAATTGAAAGCATGTAAGAAAGTGTAATAAAAGTATACAAATTCACTTACAAAAATGCATAATGAAGGCTAGATTTAAACCCTCCAACCATAGGTAAGTTTGGAATGAAAATTTAAAAGGTATGAGACAAGTTTAACTTGTCCCATAAGCTTTCAAAATTAGCCTCCAAGGAAAAATTTGAATTTCAAAAAGAGGTGGAGTGTTTCATACTCCAAAATTAATCTACACATCACTTACAACACATTTCTTACAACACTTTAATGTTAGGCCAACAACTCTAATAATCACTTTCTTATGTCCCAATTTGATTAATTAATTTTAACAACATGTTTACTCACATTAATTTACCACAATTAATAAATAATGAAATGGGTAAACACATCACTTAATAAACACATACAAACATCAATAAAAAGGAACCAAATAAATAAATACACATAATTGTTATCACCGAATCACAGCACCCCTGTGTTTATACAAGTGCATATACTTGAACTCACGATGTGATTGGATAACATGGGTACTATCTCCAAGTTGTGGGACTTGCTACTTGAGATAGACCTCCAGAGAAAGCTGGTTCTTGCTCCTAAACTACCTGCCACAATCTACTGTAATGCAGGGGAAACTAACTATTCTAATCTAAATTTCCAAGGGATCAGAGAGAGAGAATGCATAAAATGAAAGCCTACACTAAAGCGGTGATACACCATAAAAGGAGGGTGTGAGAGTAGTCTCTAAATGTGTGAAATACAGAGGCAAATTACACACTAGAAGAGGTGATGACAGTTCTCCATAATCTAACAAAAATGCATTCACAACGATATTCCAAGCATACACAATGATAATGGATCCCTGTAAGAACATAATAATAGACACAATATTCTTGTAGAAAGATTAAAGGGGCAAGAAGAATGTAAGAAAACACAGCAGGGGAAGATATATCCACAAACTGATATTTTATTGCTTCATGATATGCACCGTTCAATCTATTACAGGATAAGGGCCTGGATTACCATGCAAGGAGTCCACTACAAGAGCCTACAGCACATTGGATTCACAAAGTAATTTTGATAGAGCTTTTCTACCAAAAAACTCCCTCCTTACAATGAACCCAACACTCCAATTTATAGGAAAATGAGAACGGGAAAATGGAAATCCCGAAGTCTGTCCTTCAATTACTTTTAAGAGGCATTAAATGGAGTAAAATGATTATATATTACTTGCAAAAGGATCCCCATACTGTCCCAGGTGCTACAGCAGAAAAAGAATCATGACCATGCCTCTTAATTGCACTCCCAACCACCAAATGAAACACTGTTATGAACTCATCCACATTTTATAAAAACTCTCCATCAATCTCTCAAAAAATCATAGAATTTCTTTATTGCTATGCGTTTGGCTCGGAGCCACAATTCCAAAGGTACCAAATTTGTGCAATTTTGTTGAGAAATTCAAAAGTTATGGCCTTCTGAGTGCAAGCAACTATTTTGGGTCTAGCAGGCGTTTTCTGTCATTTCACGGGAATGAACATTAACTGACTGGAGCTGAATATGTTTCTTTTATTTAAATATATCTACCCTCATTAAAAATAAGGACGTCGTGCTCGTTTCCGAAAGTCCAATTTTGTGAAAATTGGAGCTCGGAGTCAAAAGTTATGGCCGTTTGAAGTTTCACGGGTCAAACGTTGACTTTTCTTCTTTACCTTCGGCCACTTCAGATTTTCGCGTCCCACGCATACTTTTTGCCTAGATGTCCCAAACTACCTTGGATGAAAGTCTCATGTTTCGGCCGAATTGGTCGGTTCGCATCCTCCCCGTACTTTTGTCCTAGATGTCCCAAACTTGACAATTTTTTCTCTCGGCTGGCTCGGATTTTCGCGTCCCGCGTGTACTTTTGGCCTGGCTGTCCCAAACTGTGTGAAAACAGCACTTAGTCAATTTTTTCCACTTTTCGGCTGGTTCACCTTTTCGCGTCCCGACGTCCCAACTGTCCCAAATGCTGCGCAGACCGCCTGGCGGATTTTCGGCCGATTCGTGGTCTGGCGTCCCAACTGTCCCAAGGACCGCCTAGGACAAGACTTAGCCAATTTTCTCTGTATTTTGGCACCAAGCTTGGCTTTTGCAATTTTTTCACATTTTTAAAACTTGCTGGGTTTTCTTCTTGGACAAGAGAGTTAGAAAGAAGCCGAGGGAACCCCAGAAACATGATTTTTTGCCTTGAATCAATATAATTGCTTGGGACTATAGAATTTGATGCATGTTATCAAAATTACCTTGAGAGGTGAATTTTGGATAACAATTTTGGCGACTCAACGGGGTCATGTGCCTGCTAGATGAAGAATGGCCAGCTGCTTGTAACAATCCATTGGGCATGGAGTCTGTTTGATAACCTCTCAGCTGATCTGAAATTTGACAACCTGTGTCCTTGAGCCATTGAAACATTCGTTGAGCTGGTTTTCCTATGGCTGCAATTCTTTTCCAGGAGCTTAATGAACTGCAAACATGCACATACTAGAAGCAATAGGACATGTGCACAAGCACTTAGGGAAATAAAAACTACTCTAACAGCAGTACAATGTGCATAAGCACTTAGAGGAATGGAAATTCTAAATTAATATTTACAAGGGTGAAAATCTATCTTTCTAGTAGCAACGTTTGAGATAGATCCCATTGACCGGAATCTATAATTCTTCACCATCTAAAGTAGCCAGTCGGAAAGCATTGCTACCTTTGCATTCAATGATCATGTATGGGCCACTCCAGATGGCATCAAACTTGGAGTGGTTTCCCGGTTTTTCACGATCAGCATCCCACTTCAGTACCAAATATCCAGTTTGCAATATCCTGGCCTTAGCTTTCTTGTCAAAACTCTTTTTGACCAATTCTTTATCCTTTTCTATGGTCTGCATTGCATGCTCTCTTATCTCTTCTAATTCCATCAGCTCCACATACGTGATTTCCATAGGTTCAAACTCAGCTAGTTCCAACTGTTTCATGAGCTCCAACGCTGGAAACTCAAGTGATATAGGTAGAACTGCTTCTTTCCTGTACACAAGCTTGTATGGAGAGTTTCCTGTAGACCTCTTGGGTGTGATCCTATCAACCCATAGGGCTGATTTGAGCTTTGCGTGCCAAGTTCTTTGATTTTCATCCAAAGTCCTTCTGATGATTCTTAGTAGGTTTTTGTTTGTAGACTCGTCTTGGCCATTACCTTGAGGGTAATAGTTCGATGAAGTGTTGAGATGCACACAATTCTTGACAGCCCATTCAGTGATCTTTGTGCCAAGGAATGCCAATGCATTGTCAGATATGATAGTGGCAGGGGCACCAAACCTCGTGACTATCCCTTCATAGAAATCTAAGATATTGGATTCATTTGCCTCCTTTAGTGCCACTGCTTCAGTCCACTTGGTGAAATATTCTGTTGCTGCAAGTATCCACTTGTGACCTTGACTTGAATTGGGATTGATAACCCCAATGAAGTCCAATCCCCATTGCATGAATGGCTGATTTATTGAAATTGGACGAAGGGGCAGCACTGCTAACCTTTCTTTCCCTGTGAAGAATGCACATTTCCTGCATTTCTTGACCCATGAGTAGCAATCATGGAACACAGTAGGCCAATAGTAACCAGCTTTCATGATTTTGAGAGCTTTCACTCACGGAGCAAAGTGGCCTCATGCTTCCCCGTCATGGAACTCGTGCAAGATCTTCTCAACTTGACCTATTCCAATGCATCTTAATAGAACACCATGGATGTCTTTCTTGAACAAGATACCATTAATGAGTACATACGGGATAGCTTGTAATCTAAAGTATCTCCTCTTTTCCTTGCTCACTTCTGGAGGGCACAAGCCTATTTGGAGGTAATGCACCAAGTCTTGAGTCCAACATGGAATGAGTGCATCATTAGTTGGTTGTCCTTGATCATTCTGTAGTAGCAAGACAACATCCTCTTCACTTTTTGACTCGTCTGGTTGTTTGGAAGCGAGCTGCTCACACAAGCCTTTGCCACAAACTAGCTTGGTCACTTTGATCTCGATATCATATTCCATCACCTGAGTGATCTAACCTGCTCTCTTCTCGTTTAAATCCTTGTTTAGGAGGAAGTCGTTAACACCAGCATGAGACACCAATAGTTGAATCTTATTTTTTGAGACCAAATGTCTGAACTTCTTCAAGCTCCTGATGACAGCAAGGACATGCTTTTCGATGAAAGAATAATTTATTTCGTAATCTTCCAAGGTTTGGCTGAAGAATGCTATGGGCTATTTTGAACCTTCTCTATTCAGCTATGTCAAGATAGTTGAGATTGTGTCTGATCCTCCAAACGCATACAACATGAAGTCCTTTGAAAATTCTGGGTTGATAAGAGTTGGAGCTTGTGATATTGCATGCTTGATGTTTTCAAAACTCTCTGTGCCTTCTGTTGTCCATTTGAATGCCAGACTCTTCTTCAACATCATTGTTAGAGGCTTCACAAGAGTGACAAAATTAGGCACAAATATGCGGACAAAGTTTATCCTTCCTAAGAAGCTTTGAAGAGATTTCTTGTGGTGTGGCAATGGAAGCGTTCAGATGGCTTCAACCCTTTCAGGATCAATTGTTATCCCTTCCCTAGAGACAATGTGGCCCAACAATTTGCCCTCGTGTGCCAAGAATATACATTTCTTTGGATTCAACAACACTTCGAACCTTCTACACCTATGAAACACTTGTCTGAGGTGAAAGAGATGGTCTGCTGCGTTCTTTGAGAAGATAGTGATGTCATCTAGGTATACCAGCACTATATTGTTGATTAAGCCTTTGAATGCCATATCCATAGCTCGCTGAAATGTTGCTCCGGCATTTGACAGTCCAAATGGCATCTTCTTGTAAGCATACGTGCCCCATTTTGTATTGAAGGCCATCTTGAATTGATCTTCTTCTTTCACCATTATCTGATTATAGCCTGAATATCCATCTAGCAATGAAAACCTTTCTAAACTAGCTAGAACCTGCAATATTTGTTCCATTGATGGAAGTGGATAATGATCTTTGAGTGATGCTCTATTTAGATCACGAAAGTCCACACACATTCTTATTTCTCCATTTCTCTTTCTTACCGGCACCAAGTTTGCAACCCAACTTGAGTGTTTGATGGGGATGATGATACTGGCCTCAATGAGCTTGCTTAACTCTTTTCTCATGAGAGGTTCGATATGAGGATTTACTGGCCTTTGCTTTTCCTAACAGGCTTGGATTCCAGATCTAGCTCAATAGTATGTTGTGCCAACTTTGGGTTGAAACCTCTTAAATCTTTGTAAGTCCAAGCGAAGACATCTGGGAATTCTTGAAAAAGCTGAACAAAATCAGATTTCTCTTGTGGAGTACTTACTTTGCCAATTTGTAATGTCTTGCCTTCATCTACTAAGATAGGTTCTGAATCTTCACCCTTTACTTGAATGTTTGCTTTCTCCTTCCGGAACTTATCATTCAGGTTGAAGATTGACTCCAAGGTTATGAGGCCTTTTGGTAATTTTTTAGTTCTCAGCTGCACCACTTGGTTACCATACTGCTGCTCCATCTTGTCTTGATTTCTAGTGGAGAACTCAACAATCTGCTGATCATTCTAGAAGACTTGCCAACTTGTATTATTATTCGGAATAGCTGGTCTCACAAAAAATTTGATATGAGGCTAAGTTTTCTCACTTTTGATATTTTCTACAACATCAAACGCAGCCCCAATTGCTGCCAGCCTGTTAGCAGCTTCATTCTTTTTTCTTGGGATAGAATTGATGCTAAAAGCTTCAAAATATTCAATGAGATCCCATACCCGATTTTTGTAGTTCTTCAACAGATCATTTTTGGAAGCATTTTTTCCTTTGACTTGTAAATTCTTGATGCATTTCTTCTTTGCCCAGTGCAGTCCATGAATTAAGGCTTCATACTCAGCTCTGTTGTTTGAACAGGAAAACTGGAAACGGAAGGCTGAGTAATACCTTATACCTTGCGGTGAAATGAGCATAGCTCCTCCTCCTGCACCTTGTCTACTCCTTGACCCATCAAAGAACAATTTCCATACTTCATTCTTATCTTTATGATCTGGCTTGGTGATGCTGGGGAGAGGGTGATTCTCTTCATGTAAACAATAAACTCCTAGCTCAGATTCTTCTATTTCTTGATAAGGATCAAAAGCATGCACCTTGCTTGCCCATTCATCAAGAGTCAAATCTGGGATGCTTCCAACCTTGGTGTCAGCTTCATTAGTGCTTGGATAATCTTCTTGATCAAATGCTGAATAGTTGGTATTATTTGGCTTGGAGTGTAAGGCTCAATGTGAAAGTTTGCGATAGGTTCAGATCTGATTGTGGCCTTAGTTCCATACCTTGTTCTGAACAACATGTGTGACCAATCTACCGAAAGATAGCCTCCAATTTTAGCAGTGAAGTCTCTTGATAAGCACAATGCAAAGAGTGGTGGCAGGTCTATGACTGACACATCTTGTAACACTATTACGTTGGGACATGCGTGCAGTGTGAGGCTCAAACCTTTGATTACTCCAACCGTTGTCACTGTTGTCCTGTCTAATTGCACTACACCCTTGGAGATGACTTCATATTGAAGCCCTAGTTGATCAACTATTTTCTTGGGCATCATTGAGCTACTTGCCCCGGAATCAATCATGCAATTGTGAATCAACTGGTTTCCAATGATTAATGAGACATAAAAAGGAGGGGGCTTCAACATTTTACCTTGCTGTCCTCCATGATTTCCTTCAGGCTGGGCAGCATTTGTGAGTACCTTCTCTTGCATTATGACCTGTTGATTTGAAGTTGACCAGTCCTTCATGGTAGCTTGTAGCAAATCTCTTTGTCCTGGGATAGATAGTGATTTCCACATTGATATGTTTACATTTTTCTTCTTCATCTGATCAATAATACTGAATGGAGATGAAGTATCCCTCTGCTGTCCCTTGGCCTGCACATTCATTCCTTGCACATGGGCAGTAGCAACTGGCATTTGAGTTGGCCTAGGGGCTATTTTAGGCAATCCTTGCGTGCTTGGGATTGCATTTTGTTTGCCAATAATTTGTGGAGTGACAGAAGGTCATGAATTACTTGGGGCTAATGGCTGTTCTTCACCTAAATTTCTCCTCTTTGACCTTGTGTTGGCTGCAACACTTTGAGAGGGTATTTGACTCATACCACAGAAATCTTCAACCTGCCAATTAACGAGAGTAGTTTCGTTTGGAGATGTTCCTTGCTGAGGTGCTTCTTGCTGCTGATCCTCTTCGTGGATGGACTCTTGCGACCCACCAATGGTTTGCACCATTAGACCCTGATTTAATGCACCGTTAAAGCACATTGATTGGTTATGTGGCTCACTACACGGGAAACACCAATCATATTCTTGGGCCATGTTATTTTGGACTGGCACTAATGCTTTAGAAGTAGATATGACATTAGGGTTATAGGGCTAAAATGGTCTATTAGCGGGAGGCCTTACTTGGCTTTGATTTTGATTTGCAGCCTGAGTTGGTGACCTATTTTTTTGGTATGGGGGCCTAGCCTGGTACTGCGCTTGAGGCTGATATGGTCTAGCACTTTGAGCTTGGTGTCTTTTGATAGTAACCAACTCATTTCCCAAATTTTGCAATTGTTTCATGACCTCTTGGAGTTCATTTGAAGCACTAGAGGATGAGGTAGAAGTCTCATTTGAACTTTGATTTCTAGGGGTGGGAATAGGAGCCAAAGTGGGTGCTTGACTAGTGCTTGGATTTTCTATGTTTGGATACAAGGGCATGGGAGGCCTAGGAGCCAGTTTACCAGCTTGAATAAGATAGTTTTCGGCTCTAATGGAAATAATATAAGCAACAGGTAAGGTTGTGCCTCCCATAGATTGAATTAACATAGAAATATCAGAATTCAAATCTTTAAGGTAATATAGAAAAGCACCTTCTATTGTTGGCCTGACTGCCACTAGAATCCTATCCCAAGACCTTTGAAATCTGAAGTTGAAGTCAGTCAGCTACTCGTTGGGGGCTCCCTTGATAGTTGTCAATTGTTCTAGTAGAGACAAATTGTCTCCCTTTTCCCCAAACTGCTCATGGAGAACTATGCATAACTGATTCCAATTTGTGATAGAACCAACTCCAAGGCTCCTAAACCATTGTAATGCCTTCCCTTTGAACGAAGATGCCAGCAATTTGACAGCCACATCCATTTCATTTATCTCATGGATTACACAGACGTTAGCAATGTCTTTGACATGATCACCAGGAGTGGTATGATTTTCCCCAGTGAAAAATGGAATGTTCTTCAATGTTGCAATTGGAACTGGATTCTGTGCATTGAGGGCAAGTGGGCTGCTGCTAGTGAAATTGATGAAGGGATTTAGTGGTTGCGCCATTCTGATTGGCCTGAGAACCCTTGTTGATGTGAGAAAAGGTCTACCAGGCGGAGGTGTAGAAAAAGTTCTATTAGGTGGAGACGCAGATCTTTGAGCTCTTCTGCCCCTTCTTTCTCTACCTGGAGATACGTGTAGATAAACAAAAAATCCTTCCTCCCTAGTTCTTGACCTGATCTGTATTCTTCTCATAAATTTGCCAGGCTTGGACTACAGAAACCAGTAGATTATGCCTCTTTTGGAGTCGCCAGATGTGTGATTTTAAAGCTCCTTCAAAGCTGAAACTTACAACAAGTGCACATCAATCTTGTTGCAATGAAAGTAAAGACCTCTAAGCTCCCACCGCATGCCAGAACTGTTATCACCGAATCATAGCACCCATGTGTTTATACAAGTGCATATACTTGAACTCACGGTGTGATTGGATAACATGGGTACTATCTCCAAGTTGTGGGACTTGCTACTTGAGATAGACCTCCAGAGAAAGCTGGTTCTTGCTCCTAAACTACCTGTCACAATCTACTCTAATGCAGGGGAAACTAACTATTCTAATCTAAATTTCCAAGGGACCAGAGAGAGAGAATGCATAAAATGAAAGCCTACATTAAAGCGGTGATACAGTAGAAAAGGAGGGTGTGAGAGTAGTCTCCAAATGCGTGAAATACAGAGGAAAAGTACACACTAGAAGAGGTGATGACAGTTCTCCATAATCTAGCAAAATGCATTCACAATGATATTCCAAGCATACACAATGATAATGGATCCCTGCAAGAACAAAATAATAGACACAATATTCTTATAGAAATATTAGAGGGGCAAGAATAATGCAAGAAAACACAGCAGGGGAAGATATATCCACAAACTGATATTTTATTGCTTCATGATATGCACAGTTCAATCTATTATAGGATAAGGGCCTGGATCACCATGCAAGGAGTCCACTACAAGGGCCTGCAGCACATTGGCTTCACAAAGAAATTTTGACAGAGCTTTGCTATTTGAAAACTCCCTCCCTTACAATGAGCCCAACACTCCAATTTATAGAAAAATGAGAAGAGAAATGTAACGACCCATTAATTCACACACGAACAACACAGGATAATTTTTTTTTTGACTTGCTTGACACATAACATGACGCAACATGTCGTCACCAAGGATACAACTAACACTGTGAACAACTTGATACAAGGATGGCCATAAAGGCAGCACGGAAACGTTCACACCTTTCAAGGACAATTTACTTTTCTTTTTGACAAGACAACATAGAAGTCCAACCACAGAACACACTTATAGTTAGGGCCATCCACAATGAGATATTCGTGAGGGTTATTTATTTTAAAAAGACATTTTGCAATTCTTAGCTTACGTTTTTTTTTTCAAGGAGGCTCAAGATAAGATTCATACAATTCATCTTACCAAGCTAAGTTTATTCTTTTTTTTACACTGAGTAATCATCTTTAAATCTTCTCTATTATGACATTTATTTTCTTAATTCGTTTATTTGGCGAAAGGGGGGGGTAATTTAATTCCAAAAGGCCATCTATTTACACTTAAGCTACTAGAACTTGTTCATGCCCATATGACAACATGGGTTTGCGTTTAACATACTTAAGAGAAGAAAGACAAGGCACCTTGGAGAAAGGTTAGAGGGAGAAGGTTGAGTTGAAATCATCTTCAAGACCTCATTTGTTATTACCAAGATTTAATTGAAACTTGAGAACTTAACCAGAATTATTAAAGATTTTACTTAGGCTTTACTAATTGAGTTTTATATAAAATAAAACAATTTACCATCCAATGGCTAAGAGATAGATTGCGTGGTTTCTAAAGTGTTATTTCCTGCTTATCAAATCTTATTATCTTCTAGAACTAACCATATATTTCCTTTAAGATCGTTTAAGAATTTCACCATGAAACGGATAGTGTTCATTAGTGTAGCTAGGGATATCAAGTTATAAAAATTTTACTTCACAAAGGATGGTTTCATTTTGATCACTCATGGAATTATTTGATTTCAAATAGATCACCTCTACATTTATTTGTTGAATATAAAATTATTGTTTTTGTTTAGCTTCTTTAAGGGTTAACCAACCCATTTTACTTTACTTATAATATATTGTCACTTAGTCTTAGAAAGATTTAACTTAACAATTTATTCTCAAGATCAAAGTTTTACAATACTCATATCAATGTAAAGATTGAATACCATTTCGCACAAAGGTAAGTTACCAGTTTACCTACAGAAGGACAAGACAACATCATCACTAAATTTCAGAACAACCCAAGGCAAGAGGTCTTCTAAACTCCTTTGCAAGCACTATTACAAAATTTACCTCACATTGGACATTTTTACAAGGAACTTCATAAATTGCACTGATGAAACCTTACAACTCTTTCCTTTAATCTACTCGCATAATCCATCTGCACAAATACTAGCTAGAATCAGTTCACGAGAAATGAGCATGTTAAGGCTACACATTGCAACAGTAAGCTAACATTTAACAATATCAAGAAAGGAATGTTATAATTCAAAAATGGATTAAAACACAACCCACAACTCCAAAATTATTCACGTGAGAAATAAATCTAAACCATCCAACAAGGAGAAAGTCAAAATACCAGTAAGAACAAAATCACATAAATCAAGGCAAGACCTTATGGGTTAGGAACAAGAAAGTCAAGAGTGTTGATATTTCCTTCATGTAATCCTATGGATTACGTGATTGGAATCCAATACCCAATCCATCCATCTAAAGAGGTCCAAGAGAAGACAAAACATACTAATTATGATCGTAGGCACGAAACAAAATGACGTTATCCAAATATCCCAGGGGGAGGCTTCATAGTAATAAGGGTTCGACGCCCTTAAAAGAAAAAGAACTATAGTTTCAGTTTTAACCAAGGATTTTTACCACTACCTTCTTATAGGATTTCTTAAACGTAGGACTAGTTAACAAAACAAATCCACTCTTCCAAAGGCGTACAAATGAGACACAAAAAGGGCCATTATTCTACCAAAAAACCTTATCCTAATCATCAACTTCTCTACATAATATAAGGGAAGGCTAAACCCAAAAGCCGTTAATAATTTTTATATATTTCAGACAATGTCAAAAAGTATTTTAAAATAAAAATAAAAATTGATTTCCTTAACAAAGCCACAAAATGGGACTTTTAGTAACCAATTTTGAAGTATAAGATATTCGAGTTCGAAAACAAAGGGATTCGATACACAGTGGGTAATACACCAGCGATGCTCCAGACTCAAAAGACCTTACCATGAGTGCAAGCACAAAATAAGAACCAACACACATATCCATCAGGAAGGTTACGCAGTGCAGTCAGGCCTAGAAGTTCTATGAGCTCCTTGCCAATGGTAAAGAAGATGGAAATTTTACCCGATCCATGTGGGCTTATCAAGGAAATGTCTAGAAAATATAGAACAGATGAATATAATAACCACCTATTATACTATCACTGTAATCAGCTGTCATCTAACAGGAAACGAGTTCACGAGTCCAATACCATGGATTCACCTACAACTTTTGTTTCAGTCCAGCTATTAATAGCTTGCTTGCGACCCTTAATAAAAATTGTAGAGATTTCATTCAATTAAACTTACAATGTTTCCCCCTTACTTTAATCAAACAAGAGTTTGAACCAGGAAGTAAGTATAGTAATTCTCTCAACACGTAAAGGCCAAAATAGATGTCAGGTTATTCATCCTCTAGAATTGGGTACAAAATTCAACCATGTACAGTTCTAAAGCTAAACCCTGATGCCATTATCTAATTAAACAGAAAGTAAGGAATGCCCACATGCTTAAACAAGTTTTAGAACCCAACGTCATTATTAATGTACCTTTTAGAAAAATAGGAGATCCCTAAACAGGAAATACGTATTTATTCAACCAAATAGAGATATGAAGGCTTAACCTTCCATATAGTAAGCCTTCAATTATAATTACCATCACAGAATTATTTTAAAAGGGAGTCATATAAGAAAATGAAACTCTATAATGTTTCCTTCCCTACGAACTAGACTGCATCACTCAATATTGTAGTAGGCCATTTAGACAAATATGAAATAGAGTAAGCTATAAGAGAGGAAAATAACATTCCAAGCAAAACCAGCGAAAATGAAACGAGATTTAAAGGAGCAACCAACACAATCAGGCAGTGATATAAACAACCACGAAAACATTTTGTCTAGGTGCCATTCAAGAGGAAAGAATATTCATTTCAAGATACTGAAAGAAGGTAGAAAACTATTCCAAGGAGTAGATTTAACATGCCTGATTAGAATTCTTCCAATCCAACAAGCACGTCGACCAGGGCTCGGGAAATAGCAACACAACCTACGCAACTTCTCTTCCTCAGCCTGTTGAAGATCCAAATTCTATTAATGGCCATGCATCCCTGGGTTTTTAAGAAGTAGATCCAAAATCCTCCAAACACCACTCCAAATTAGCCCTAGAACTTCTGTAGGCCCCATTTTTGGAAAATGAACTTGATCCTTCATCATTCATCCAAACACCTCCACCATCTCCATATGCATCTGATTGTTTCTGATTTGGACCTCCTAACCTTGGTGCTCTCATATTAGGAGCAGCCCTAGTCTGAGATGAAGCAAAAGAAGATGGCTTTATAACCAAAAAAATACATCTTGGTATAGACTCCATATCCATAAAACAGTCCCTAGACTAAGCATCCTCAATTAAGGCTGACCAGTCACTGGATTGCTTCAACGCAACTGCTTTGCCCTTAACCCAAAGTGCTCTACGAGCTCGTGCTAGTGCCACATTCATGTGGCGAATATCAGCTACAAATTCAACCCCAGGGTTTAAAGCTCAGTCACAAGACATAATGATTACATCATGCTCTTGGCTCTGAAAGGAATCTACCGTAATGATATATAAACCTTTTCCTTCATCAGATTTGAGGACAACATCAAAATCTCGGTGCAAACATTTCAGTTGTAGCTTGAAGGTGTGATAATTCCAACATGAACCTTTATGCCTACCAACTTAGTGACTCGTTGAAGAAGCTCACATAATAGCAAAGCAAATTGTGCTTCATGAATATTCTGATATGAAACAGATCTGCCTCTGCGAGATCCTCTTCCATGGGTTACATCCTAAAACAAGTAGAAAGGTTTCAATAGAGAATCTTTACAAATGAATTTCATCAGGTCTCTTGGTAACACTCTCACTGTCACATAGTCGACTTTGATAAAAATATCTTGAAGGAGAGACCCGAATCTAAGGATGCATTGATACAGAACAGAAAACAACATAGCTCGAAAACCTGCCTGTTGGAAGCACTCAAAAAGGCCTCTACTATTCTTCAACCTATCTGCTACTAGGCTAAAAACTATTGTGGGTCGCTGCTGCGGATCCCAAACAAGAACACACCTCGCAGCACTCAAAGAAAAATGGAGGCAACACGTCTGCTTCACTGGCTTGTTTCCACGCCCCTCCTCCACAAGGAACCAGTCTCCATCTGCAATTCCACGTGACCAGAAACAAGGCAAGAGCCTAGATAAAAAAAAAACAGTTCATGAGACTACACAAATCCTTCACCACACAAACTCATGCGTCCAGGACAGAGTAAAGCACGCAGACCACGGAAGACAGCACAAGATTTACAAATCCAAAAAAATAAATAAAAGGAAGATGTACGGCCACCAGCAAGGAGATTCCAACATGCCAAGAAGGATGCAGATGTCTTTAATGCAATGGTAGGTAAAAGACAAACACAAGGAAGATCAAAATAAAAATCTGATTTGAAAGCTAAGAGGCCAGCAGGGAGGAAGACATACGGTGGGTGGGTAATAAAATTTGTTTCATTAACCCTCACCAAACATATGCCAAACAAGGCACCAAAAGAAATAAAAAAATAATATGGTAGGAGGCCATACACTCTACCATGCACCCCTCTTGCTAGAAAACAAGGAGACCCTCCACCTCATGCCCACAGAAGGAATATGAACCATAAAGGCAGGTCAGTGGTTGAAGGCACGCTTCCATAATTATGAAATAAGTATGCGTGGATGCCTGAAAAGGCTTAGTTTATTTGACATAAAATTATTAATCATACTACTAGCAACCAACCATTAAACTCGACAAGGTGAAAACACTAACGTTTCAAAAGAAATGCAACAACATTCAACTCTAAGAAGCACGGTCATCGCAGAAGCAAAGGTGCAATGATGAACGGGGCATTACATTCTCCTCCCCTTAAGAAAGCATCGTCCTCGATGTGACATTACACAGAGGAAAGTAAATGGTTCACAACCAAGAACAGGTAAAGGAGAAAGTACACCCTATGGTTTAAAATTTTAGTTGATTAAAGCACGGTCACAAGGTAGCCTTAGGAACATTTGGTAGAAATTTTAACTTTCAATGTTCTGTAAAGATTGGCAGTTCCCTCTTATTTATTTCATTAGTTCCTTTCCATTATCATTATTCTCAGTTTAATTTCTTTTAAAAATAATAAATCTAGTTTTTGTGGCATGGAGGATGTCGTGATCGTTTCTAAAAGTCTAATTTTGTGAAAATCGGAGCTCGGAGTCAAAAATTATGGCTGTTTAAAGTTTCACGGGTCAAACGTTGACTTTTCTTCTTTGCCTTCGGCCACTTCAGCTTTTCACGTCCCACGCGTAATTTTGGCCCAGATGTACCAAACTTCCTTGGACAAAAGTCTCATGTTTCGGCCGAATCGGCCGGTTCGCTTCCTCCACGTACTTTTGTTCCAGATGTCCCAAACTTGACAATTTTTTCTCTCGGCCGGCTCGTATTTTTGCGTCCTTCACGTACTTTCGGCCTGGCTGTCCCAAACTGCGTGAAAACAGGACTTGGTTGATTTTTTCCACTTTTCAGCCGGTTCTCCTTTTCGCGTCCCGCGCGTACCGACGTCCCAACTGTCCCAAATGCTGCGCAGACCGCTTGGCGGCTTTTCGGCCGATTCGTGGTCCGGCATCCCAACTATCCCAAGGACCGCCTAGGACAAGACTTAGCCGATTTTCTCTGTATTTTGGCACCAAGCTTGGCTTTTGCAATTTTTTCACATTTTTAAAACTTGCTGGGTTTTCTTCTTGGACAGGAGAGTTAGAAAGAATCCGAGGGGACCCCAGAAACACAATTTTTTGCCTTGAATCAATATAATTGCTTGGGACTAAAGAATTTGATGCATGTTATCAAAATTACCTTAAGGGGTGAATTTTGGATAACAATAACCTTTGGTTACATTTAAAGGTGATTCCCTCCCATGGGAATCCCTAACATTCAAACACACATACACACACACACAAACAGTACAAGTTGTCATGGTGACCTTATTGAATTCATCTAGAATTCTAATGTGGTTGGTCTCTAATCCCTCGATGTTTTTTGTGATATTTTTAACCTACACAATACAAATACCCCTTCGGCCTCATGGTCATATCAGAACATCCAAATGAATATAATATAATTTCAAAATCATCAATATATATATGAATCACAACAACATCCAAACAATCAAAAACATCACTTACAATTTCATCAGCAACTATATAATCGTCAATTTTAAATTTAATTTTCTCGGTCTACTAAGTATATCTAAATATCACATGTCCTATCAACATCCATATATATATATATATATATATATAACCATGTCCAACAACATGTCAACATCTATATAAAATGTCTCTAACAATCATCATGCATCATATATGAATCAAAATCAACAATAATTCATGATCTGACATCTAACACCGTATTAAATCAACATTATAATAATGTCCATAATATAGTCAGCAATATCATGATCAATATCAAAAGTTTCGAAGGGAAGTGGGCACTACAGTAAACATCATTTATATGATTTATCTTTATATAGTATAACATACCATACATTTTGATTTTAATATTAGTGATATATATACACAGTATCCATATCTAGTCTCTAAAAGGGGGCATACAATGTGATTACTTCATAAATTCAAATAATTGTTAGGTAGAATAACCACATAAAATTGAACTTAATGATAGCCTACATTATTTCTAGTCAAACCATTATTATACACTACAAGACTTTGGGATGTGTATCCACATTTTTTTCACAATATATTTGTGAATGTAGAGTTCAAAATTGTGAAGCCAAATTTGTGGACTCCGCCCACAATTTTGTTGTGGTAACAAAAAGATTTGAAAAAATATGTAGAAATTCCACAATATCAACATTGTCATAGTTTCACATTTAGAGACATGTATAAAAGTGAAACTATGACAATATTGATATTGTGGAATTTACACATGTTTTGTCACATCTTTTTGTTTCCACAACAAAATTGTGGGTGGAGTCCACAAAATTGGATTCACAATTTAGAACTCTCCATTCACAAATAAATTGTGAAAAAAAATATAGATAAACAACCCAAAGTCTTTTAGTGAATTTATTGTTTCTATTTTTAAATTTTATTATAAATTATAAATTTAAAATGTGAATATTAATGAAATTGAATATATTTAAAAAATAAAAATAAAACAATATTAATAATATTTTCAGTTAATAAATTATTGTAAACACCAAATTACAATTTTAATAATATTTTAGCTTGTGTTTAATTACTCTCGTATATTTGTATTATCTATATTTCACATACCTAAAAATATGCATTCAATTGAATTTACAATTAGGATCTATATTAGGAATGTTAATTGATTGTGAAAATAACTAATAATAATTATATAAGTATGAAAATATTTCATTATACATAACGGGAAGAGAAATGAAAAGATACCACATGATAGAAAGGGAAGAACATATAATATTTAAAAGAAAAAACTCTTCCTCGGTTTCTAAGCTTGATGTACAAAAAATCAAAAACTCAACAAATGCAATGAATTTATAAATGGGATCTACAATAATTGAGAACATTTGATGTGAACTCTTTTGTACGGGAAACAAAGGAAAACAAAAGATAAATATATCTAGAAGATTGGAATGCTAGGAATAAAATGAATGTAAAAATCAAAAGATAAACGTATTTCAATATTATATGAGAAATTCAAATTTACTCCTTCAATAATTATTAATTGGAAGAATAATTTTTTCTTTTTGAATCAATAGACTCCAGTACCATTTCCAAATATTTATTTGTTAACAGTCCAATTTGTTCCCTAGATAAAAAAATTAAAAATATTCTATTTCTCGTAAAATTGTTCCATATTTTTCAACACCGTCATGCATGTAACTACAATGCAATAAAAACACTGTCATTTCCTTATTGAGATGTACAACTCAAAAATTGTTTTTCATTGTTGAAAAATAAACTTAACATTTTAGATTTATAAACTTGTAACATAATCTATAAAGTTTCACCTGACTTAATAGATTAAAACATAAAGATTTTTTTCTTGAAAAATTAATACAGAGGTAGTTATTTTTACCAAATATCCGAGTACACCTGATACAACCATTAGCAAAGCTTTAGTAAAAAAGTTTGTAAAACCAAATATACACCTCATTAACATTAATACAAAAATTTGTAGAAGAGCAGGTTTCTAAAGGCTGAAAATGATGATAAACCTTTTACCTAGAAAACATGATGTACTATGAATTATCCTGATATCCAGCAAAACCTTACAGAGATCAATTCTCAAAGCCTGCAAACTGTGCTAAAAATATTTTTTTTTCCCTTAAGCCACATGCACTCAAAAATTATTAAAAAACCTCTGTGTTTCATATGAAACATATGCAATTAGGAATGACTTATGGAAGATCTTCATCTTAGATCCACATTTCAAGGGAGGGAATACATCTCCACCTTTAATTTTATTCTCCTACGAACAGTCTAAAAATTTTCAATCTCTGATCCAAGTGACATGTACTTCACCCATTCTAACAAAACCATGTGTAAATTTAGTTTCCATTTTCTAATTGCATACACATAATAAATATTATATTTCCATAAAAAACTTAATTATGCCGAGAGGCATTTTCATTTATTATGTCGAGAGGCATTCTCATTTATATATATTGAGTGGAGGAGTTCTATGTCGTGCCCGTGAAATTGTGTCCATGATATTTAATTTTAATTTGTAAAATTAGTGTAGGGAAGTAAATAATTTAAAGGTAAAAAATATTTTAATAAATGAATTTTATAATTTAAAGGTAAAAAACACTTTAGTAATTTAATTTTTTAAACACTTTAGTAATTTAATTTAACTTTAGTAATTATTAATTTAATTTAAAATTAAAGTAAAGAGGGTGTGGGGAAGTAAATAATTTAATTTGTTAAATTCGTGTGAGGAAGTAAATAATTTAAAGGTTAAATTTTTATTTTTTAAAATACTTTAGTAAGTTAATTTTTAAAATTATCGGGTGTGGAGAAGTGAATTATATTTAAAAATTAAAGTAAATAAATTTTTTAAACAACCAAAAAATACTTTTAATGTGTTAATTTAAAAACTATAATGTTTAAATAAATAAATAAGTTTAAATATGCAATATATTATTAGGTAAATAATTTTTAATTTAACTTTAATAATTTACTAATTTAATTTAATTCTTGGGGAAATTACATAAATTAAAGTGAAGAGGGTGTGGGGAAGTAAATAATTTAAAGGTTAAATAATTTTAAAAAAAATACTTTCGTAAATTAATTTTTTAAATTATGTGTGGGGAAGTGAATTATATTTAAAAATTAAAGTAAATAAATTGTTTAAACAAGTAAAAAATACTTTTAATGTGTTAATTTAAAAACTATAATGTTTAACATAAATTAAAGTGAAGAGGGTGTGGGGAAGTAAATAATTTAATTTCTTAAATTCTCGGGTGTGGGGAAGTAAATAATTTAAAGGTTAAATAATTTTAAAAAAATAATTTAGTAAATTAATTTTTTAAATTATCGGGTGTGGGGAAGTGAATTATATTTAAAAATTAAAGTAAATAACTTGTTTAAACAAGTAAAACATACTTTTAATGTATTAATTTAAAAAATATAATGTTTAAATAAATAAATAAGATTAAATATGCAATATATTATTAGGGAAATAATTTTTAATTTAACTTTAGTAATTTACTAATTTAATTTAATTCTTGGAAAAATTAATATGTATTTACAGTGTTTTATATATTTCAATTTTATATTTGGGATTATGTGAATAAATTCTTATCTTACATGATATTGCAGGAAATGGAGACATGATTAATTGCAATTCGCATAACTTGGACAAACTCCAGGATTAGTCATTAATATGATATAGGTATGAAATTTATAAACAAATTTATTAATTGCAGTTCACATAACTTAGACACAATCGAGGATTAGTCATTAAAAGTTACTTTATGAATTTATATAAATTTTAAATTTATATCATGATTAGATTTAATAATTTTGAATGAAAAGAAAAAAATCCAGTTGAGATGTATTATTAAAAGTTACTTTATGAAATTTATATCCTATTTAAATTTCTATCTTGGTAAAAATTTTGGGTAATTTTTTTTAAAATGTAGACATTGTAAGTGGAATTGTTTAGGAAAATATTCCGCTTGAGATGTGTAATGCCCTGTTCGGCATCGAATTTCGCTATTACGTCCTTGTCCTTTTACGTGTCATTGAATGTTGAACTGAACTCCCTTTTTTATCGATAGGTGACTTTTACCCTGTCCTGTGCGGAAGAAGTGGTTACCCGTCTTGGTGCCATGGTCATTCCCTGCTTCGTGTTCACTTTGGAATGTCAACCTCTAGTTTTCTTCGCTTGGTTGCTTAAGCCTGTTCGCATGTTGTTTTAATCATTGGGAGTAATGGATAATTCGACTCTTACTTCCTCTTGCTTGCTCGTCTGTATGCGATTTAATCTTCTCAGGTTGAATAGTAAATCATACAAAATTTCTTATACCTTTTAGCTTATGAGAATTATATGGAGAAAACTATTGTAATAATAAATGACTTCGTGTCAGTTATATTTGTTTTATCTGTGTAAATAAATTATAAAAATTTGTGTTCAATTATTAAGCCTTTTAGGCCACGTTACTCATCATAGACTTGTAAATTTTTCACTGTTGGCTCTATCTCCTTCTTGGCGTGGAGGGTGGAGTTATTAAAGTCTGATGTGTTGGACTCCTTGCTGGTGGCCGCACTCATTTATTGTTTCTGATTTGCAAATCTTCCTTGCTTCTGGTTTGACTACCTACTTATCCTGTCGGACCGTGTGAGATTTCCTTGGATAGACTGCGCGTGGAGTGGTTGAGAGGTGTTTTTCTTGGTTGCGTGGGAAGAGAGCCCATGGAAACCTGTTCTGTCTAGGCATTTGTCTTCCTGGTTCCACCTTGGGCACCTTCCCTGCTGGTCGCGTGGACTGGTTTGTATCATATCTTGCAGACTATCCCTGTTGAAGAGGCGGGGGGAGTGGAAACCACTAGAGAATACGTGATTTTTTTCCTGTCTCTTGCCTTGCTGTGTTTTTCCCACTTTCCTGTGCAACGTGAATCCATCTTTCCTTCCTCGCGTGCCTATTCTTCTGCTCTTCCCGTGGATGAGGGCCTGTTAACACAAAGGTATGGACGTGGGTTTTATTTGTTGTTTCTTGAGGTGTTTCGGGTGAAAAAGGCGCGATGTTCCTTTTGCTGGCCGCACACAACTACCAACGAGTGAGGTAGGCGTGTTTCCTCCATTTTCTTGGGTGATGCGAGGTGTGTTCTTACCGGATCTCCACAGCACCAACCTGCGACAGTAATTTAGCCAAGCGGCAGGCATGTTGTAGTATGGTTAAAGCCTTTTGAGCGCTTCCAAACAAGCAGAATGTCCAACTATGTTGTTATCTGTGCAGTATCCATGCATCCTCAAATTCAGGATTCTCCTTCAAGATATTTCTGTCAAAATCGACTATGTGTCAGTGAGAGTGTTACCAGGAGACCTGACTAAAATTATTTCAAGGATTCTCTTTTGAGACTTTACTTGTTTTACGATGTAACTCATGGAAGAGAACCTCATAGGCGTGGATCTGTATCATATCAGAATATTCATGAAGCACAATTTGCTTTGCAATTATATGAGCTTCTTCAGCGAGTCACTATGTTGGCAGGCATAAAGGGTTTTGTTGGAATTATCACACCTTACAAGCTTCAGCTGAAATGTTTGCGCCGAGAGTTAGATGTTGTCCTCAAATATAATGAAGCAAAAGGTTTATTTATCATTATGGTCGATGCCTTTTAGAGCCAGGAGTGTGATGTAATCATTATGTCTTGTTTCTGAGCTTCAAATCATGGGGTTGGCTTTGTAGCTGTTATTCGCTGCATGAACGTGGCACTAGCACGAGCTCGCAGAGCACTTTGGGTTAAGGGCAAAGCAGTTGCATTGAAACAATCTAGTGACTGGTCAGCCTTAATTGAGGATAATAAGTCTAGGGACTGTTTTATGGATATGGAGTCTGTACCAAGAGATTTTTTTGGTTTTAAAGCCATCTTCTTTTGCTTATTAAACGTATGCCCTGGTTTTGTTTCTTTTGGTGACCTTCTCACGCCAATTATTCGCTGGATGTGTGAGGATTTGATGGAGAATATAGTTGGTTTTGTGGGCAAAGGAAAAGTGGGTTTCTAGATATAGAAAAAGGTACAGATCTTCTTTGGTATGGCAGTCATGACGATAGTTGTGTGGGTTTCTATGGTGGTTGTGATGCTCTTCATAGCAGAGTGCTTCTATCTTCCTGGAGTTGCTCCCGAGGATTCCAAGAAGGCATGTTTCAATCACCCCTTTCATATGCCAGGCATGGCTGTTAACAGAGTTGGACCTTCAGCAGGCTAAGGAAGAGAAGTTGCACAGGTTGTGTTGCTGTTGCCCGAGCCCTGGTTTTCGTGCTTGTTGGATTGGAAGAATTCTAATCAGGCATGTTAACTATACTCTTTGTAGTAGTTTTCTACCTTCTTTCAGTATCTTGAAATGAATATTCTTTCCCCTTGAATGGCACCTAGACAAATGTTTTCGTGGTTGTTTAAATCGCTGCCTGAATGTGTTGGCTGTTCCTTTAAATTTCGTTCCTTTTTCGTTGGTTTTTCTTGGAATGTTCTTTTCCTCTCTTATAGCTTACTCTATTTCATATTTTTCTAAATGGGCTACTGCAATATTGTGTGATGAAGTCTAGTTCGTAGGGAATGAAACATTTTAGAGTTTCGTTTGCTTATATGACTCTCTTTTAAAAGAATTCTGTGATGGTATTTATAATTGAAGGCTTACTGTATGGAAGGTTAAGCCTTCATATCTCTATTTGCTTGAATAAATACGTATTTCCTGTTTAAGGCTCTCCTATTTTGCTAAAGGTACATTAATAGTGACATTGTGTTCTGAAACTTGTTTAAGCCTGTGGGCATTCCTTACTTTTTGTTTAATTAGAAAATGGCATTAGGGTTTTGTTTTAGAACTGTACATGGTTGAATTTTGTACCCAGTTCTAGGGGATGAATAACCTGACATCTATTTTGGCCTCTTCGTGTTGAGAAAATTACTATACCTACTTCCTGGTTCAAACTCTTGTTTGATTAAAGTAAGGGGGAAACATTGTAAGTTTTATTGAATGAAATCTCTACAAATTTTATTAAGGGTCGCAAGCAAGCTATTAATAGCTGGACCGAAACAAAAGTTGTAGGTGAATCCATGGTATTGGACTCGTGAACTCGTTTCCTATTAGATGACAGCTGATTACAGTGATAATATAATAGGTGGTTATTATATTCATCTGTTTGATATTTGCTAGACATTTCCTTGATAAGCCCACATGGATCGGGTAAAATTTCCATCTTCTATACCATTGGCAAGGAGCTCATAGAACTTCTAGGCCTGACTACACTGCGTAACCTTCCTGATGGATATGTGTGTTGGTTCTTATTTTTGTGCTTGCACTCATGGTAAGGTCTTTTGAGTCTGGGGCATCGTTGGTGTATTACCCACTGTGTATCGAATCCCTTTGTTTTCGAAGCTCGAATATCTTATACTTCAAACTTGGTTACTAAAAGGTCCCATTTTGTGGCCTTGTTAAGGAAATCAATTTTTATTTTAATACTTATTGACATTGTCGGAAATATATAAAAATTATTAACGAACTTTTGGGTTTAGCCTTCCCTTATATTATGTAGAGAAGTTGACGATTAGGGTAAGGTTTGTTGGTAGAATAATGGCCCTTTTTGGGTCTCAGTTGTACGTTTTTGGAAGAGTGGATTTGTTTTGTTAACTAGTCCTACGTTTAAGAAATCCTATAAGAAGGTAGTGGTAAAAAAACTCCTTGGTTAAAACTGAAACTATAGTTGTTTTTCTTTTAAGGGCGTCGAACCCTTATTACTATGAAGCCTCCCCCTGGGAGATTTGGATAACGTCATTTTGTTTCACGCCTACGATCATAATTAGTATGTTTTGTCTTCTCTTGGACCTCTTTAGATGGATGGATTGGGTATTGGATTCCAATCACGTAATCTATAGGATTACATGAAGGAAATATATCAACACTCTTGACTTTCTTGTTCCTAACCCATAAGGTCTTGCCTTGATTATGTGATTTTGTTCTTACTGGTATTTTGACTTTCTCCTTGTTGGATGGTTTAGATTTCTTTCTCATGCGAATAATTTTGGAGTTGTGGGTTGTGTTTTGAATCCATTTTTGAATTAGAACATTCCTTTCTTGATATTGTTAAATGTTAGCTTACTGTTGCAATGTGTAGCCTTAACATGCTCAGTTCTCGCGAACTGATTCTAGCTAGTATTTGTGCAGATGGATTATGCGAGTAGATTAAAGGAAAGAGTTGTAAAGGTTTCATCAGTGCAATTTATGAAGTTCCTTGTAAAAATGTCCAATGTGAGGTAAATTTTGTAATAGTGCTTGCAAAGGAGTTTAGAAGACCTCTTGCCTTGGGTTGTTCTGAAATTTCGTGATGATGTTGTCTTGTCCTTCTGTAGGTAAACTGGTAACTTACCTTTGTGAGAAATGGTATTCAATCTTTACATTGATATGAGTATTGTAAAACTTTGATCTTGAGAATAAATTGTCAAGTTAAATCTTTCTAAGACTGAGTGACAATATTTTATAAGTAAAGTAAAATGGGTCGGTTAACCCTTAAAGAAGCTAAACAAAAATAATAATTTTATATTCAACAAATAAATGTAGAGGTGATCTATTTGAAATCAAATAATTCCATGAGTGATCAAAATGAAACCATCCTTTGTGAAGTAAAAATTTTATAACTTGATATCCCTAGCTACACTAGCGAACATTATCCTTTTTTATGGTGAATTCTTAGAATGATCCTAAGGTGAAACAAATTGTTAGTTGATATAAGATAATAAGATTTAATAAGTAGGAGGAATCAGTTTCGAAACCATGCCAATCTGTCTCTCAACCATTTGAAAGGTAAATTGTTTTCTTTTGTAAAATCATCCAGTAAAGCCTAAGTAAAATATTTAATAATTTTCGTTAAATCCTCAAGCTTCAATAAAAACCGGGTAAATAACTAATGAGGTCATAAAGATGAATTCAACTCGACCTTCTTCCTCTAACCTGTTTTTTTCCAAGGTGCTTGGTCTTTTTCTCTTAAGTATGTTGAACGCAAACCCATGTTGTCATAAGGGCATGAACTAGTTTTAGTAGCGTAAGTGAGGATAGATGGCCTTGTGGAATTTAATTACCTCCTTTCTCTAAACAATTGAATTAAACAAATAAATGTCATAATAGAGAAGATTTAAAGTTAATTACTCAGTGAAAAAATGAATAAACTTAGCTTGGTAAGATGAATTGTATGAATCATATCTTGAGTCTCCTTGAAAACATAAGCTAAGAATTGCAAGATGTCTTATTAAAATAAATAACCCTCAAGAATATCTCATTGTGGTTGGCCCTAACTGTAAGTGTGTTCTGTGGTTGGACTTCTATGTTGTCTTGTCAAAAAAGAAAAAAGTAAATTGTCCTTGAAAGGTGTGAACGTTTCCGTGCTGCCTTTAGGGCCATCCTTGTATCAAGTTGTTCACAGTGTTAGTTGTATCCTTGGTGACGACATGTTGCGTCATGTTATGTGTCAAGCAAGTCAAAAAAAAAATTATCCTGTGTTGTTCGTGTGTGAATATTTGGGTCGCTACACTTGGTATCAGAGCGTAGGTTCATGCTCTCGGACCTATGGGCCGGAGTGGTGTTGTATGGTGATGTTACATGATGGTGATGGTGTTACATGATGTTGTTTCATGGAGATGATGGTATTGCATGATGATGATTTATATTGGAAGAGTAATGTGCTTTAAGCGTGATGTGATCCATGTCGTAATTGTGATATTGTGAACGCACATGATGTGTATGTCACTTTGTGCGTGTTTGTTATCATATTGATGTGTTGGGGATGGGAGTATTCTCTCTCCTTCTTGTGGATTCTATGAAGAGTTCACGTGTGAATTACTGTTTGTGATGTGTGAAAAGAATTATAATGTGGATGACATAGTGTTGGAGCATTGTGGCATATTGTGATATGTAGGTGTATCAATGTGTTGTATGTCTAGATTGATGTTAAAAGAAATGAGTTGTATCATGATGTTTTTACCATGTTTTGAAGAAATGTGTGTACCACCTTGTTATGTAGCAATGGATGTTATGTTGTGATGTACTATGTTCATCATATGTATGATGTGTGTAATATGTAATGCTTCATGTTGTGATTTGGGGTCATACGGTGAGTGTATGAACCCTATCGTATGGTGATTGCACTTTGGGTGTAGAATGTGGTAAAGTGGTGTGTTACACCCGGTGAATGTATGATTGTGATCTACCTTGTATATGTACCACCTTTGTGTTAGTGATGTAGTTACATGTTATGTTGTGAACCTTACGCTAACCGACCCTGAGGGTAATCGGTAGAAGTGTATGTTGAGAGTGAGGAATGGTGTACCATGGGTCAATAACTTGAGCCGAAACTTGGTTTAGTAGATAACAATGTGATTCTTTCCTCTCTCCCTATGCGGTTGTATGTACGCAACCTAAGTGCAACTATGAATATGTTTAGCCTTTTCGAAGTGGTGGCGGGATGATTTAGATAGAGGTGATGACATTTGTATTATTGATATGTATTTTGCACGAGCAGAGGCTCGATGTTCCGAGTGCTAGCAACTCGTTGAGTACCCCTTGGTGGCCAGATAAGGCCACACAGTTATCGTAATGTGACATTATTATAAGTTGATTTTATTCGTAAATTGAGCTTTTTACTTTATTTTGTGAGGACCAGCAGCTTTTCTTGATTGCCATGCTTTACAATTTTGGGCATTTCCTTGGTTTGTGGCACTAACATGGGGATTTTGATACTAACTATGGCTATTTGGCCATTTATTTTGCTTGAATTTGGGTCTTCTTTTAAATTTGGAAATTTTACCGCCTTGCCCAAGGCTTGTACTTTGCCACTTGGCACTTTGATTGGATTGTTGTGCTGGTTCTATTGTCGTGATGTGTGGAATAGGGTCATGGGATGCACCATGAAATGGTTGGACCTATGGACCCGCTTCGTTGTATAGGGGTACGCCCCAAGGAGTTACAGATAACTAGCGGGTTGTTGAACCACGCGTTATTATGTCACTTGGGTTAGGAGTGTTCGAACTCTATGTGTCTTGGACCATAGGGTCAACCGGCCTCCTTGAGGGAGGCATAAGAGACTTGAGGGAGGCATAAGAGTTTGAGGGAGGCATAAGAGACTTGAGGGAGGCATAAGAGTTTGAGGGAGGCATAAGAGACTTGAGGGAGGCATAAGAGTTTGAGGGAGGCTTATGATATTTGTCTGTATGGTTGATGTTTCAGGATATATGTTGAGTTATTGTGATGTTTGGTAGTGGTATTTTGATGTATGTGTTACTCATGTCAGATGGATATGTGTTGTGATGTTGTGGATATGTCATTGATTCCCTTGTGGACACTATGTACCTGTAGCATTTGTTTGGTGTTATGTGAATTTTTTTCATCGATGCAAATTGAGGAAATGTCTGGTGGATTGTAGTACTCTTTTGTTTGAGTATTTGGTATGTCAGTCATTGATGTGTGTCGAGTACTATGTTATGTGGAGTGTGCCTATTCTATTCCGTATTTGAGTAACCTTTTTGTGGTGTAATACAATCATGAAGTATATACTTGTGTGCTTGTGAATCTGTAGTGTCTTTTGAACCTGATAGGGTGTTGTGTTAGCAGTTCATGTTGGGCACCCACAATAAGGAATAAACCAAAACTCTTCAATGATGAAATTTTAAAAGAAATTAAACTAAGAATAATGCTAATGGAAAGGAACTAATGAAAATAATAAATAAGAAGGAACTGCCAATCTTCACAGAACCTTGAAAGTTAAAATTTCTACCAAATGTTCCTAAGGCTACCTTGTGACCATGCTTTAATCAACTAAAATTTTAAACCATAGGGTGTACTTTCTCCTGTACCTGTTCTTGGTTGCGAACCATTTCTTTTCCGTTGTGTTATGTCGCATCGAGGACGATGCTTTTCTTAAGGGGAGGAGAATGTAATGCCCTGTTCGGCATCGACTTTCGCTGTTACGTCCTTGTCCTTTTGCGTGTCATTGAATGCTGAATTGAACTCCCTTTTCTATCGTTAGGTGACTTTTACCCTGTCCTGCGCTGAAGAAGTGGTTACCCGTCTTGGTGCCATGGTCGTTCCCTGCTTCGTGTTCACTTTGGAATGTCAACCTCTAGTTTTCTTCGCTTGGTTGCTTAAGCCTATTCGCATGTTGTTTTAATCATTGGGAGTAATGGATAATTCGAATCTTACTTCCTCTTGCTTGCTTGTCTGTATGCGATTTAATCTTCTCAGGTTGAATAGTAAATCATACAAAATTTCTTATACCTTTTAGCTTATGAGAATTATATGGAGAAAACTATTGTAATAATAAATGAATTCGTGTCAGTTATATTTGTTTTATTTGTGTAAATAAATTATAAAATTTTGTGTTCAATTATTAAAGCCTTTTAGGCCACGTTACTCATCATAGACTTGTAAATTTGTCACGGTTAGCTTTATCTCCTTCTTGGCGTGGAGGGTGGAGTTATTAAAGTCTGACGTGTTGGACTCCTTGTTGGTGGCCGCACTCATTTATTTTTCTGATTTGTAAATCTTCCTTGCTTCTTGTTTGACTGTCTGCTTATCCTCTCGGACTGCGTGAGATCTCCCTTGGATAGTCTGCATGTGGAGTGGTTGAGAAGCCATCAAAATCTTTGCCTGTCAAGGATGTTTTCTCATGGTTTCTCCTGACGCCTTCCTTCTTCCTTGCCCTGGCCGCGTGAGGAGACTAGATGGAGTTTCTTTGTTGTTCCTTTATTTCACATGGACTGGGCACCATTTTTGTTCGTAAGGCTCTTGAACCTTCAAGCGGTCGCAGGCGTGTTTCTTTGCTGGTGATTGTGGGTCTGTATGGCAAGTGTTATCAGATGAAGCTTCAAAGTTCCTAGTGAAGCAGGCGTGCTACCTCTGAACTTCCTTTGGGTATGCGAGGTGTGTTTAACATCAATCGTGTGTTCGGGATGCAGGGGTGTTAAGAGGCTGGGCACAAGCTCCCAGTGAAGTAGGCGCTTTGTTATAGCATTGTGCTATGGAGGTGTGTTCTTAGGGATATCCAGCAGTCACGGCCTGCAACAGTTTTTAGACAGGCAACAGGCAGGTTGCAGAGTAGTAGAAGCCTTTGTGAGTGCTTCCAACAGGCAGGTTGTCCAACTATGTTGCTTTCTATTCAGTATGAATGCATCCTCAGATTCAGGTCTCTCCTTCATGATATTTTTATCAAAATCGACTATGTGACAGTGAAGAGTGTTACCAGGAGACCTGATGAAAATTATTGCAAAGATTCTCTATTGAGACCTTACTTATGTTTACGATGTAACTCATGGAAGAGAATCTCATAGGCATGGATCTGTATCATATCAGAATATTCATGAAGCACAATTTGCTTTGCAATTTTATGAGCTTCTTCAACGACTCACTAAGTTGGCAGGCATAAGGGTTTCTGTTGGAATTATCACACCTTACAAGCTACAGCTGAAATGTTTGCACCGAGAGTTTGATGCTGTCCCCAAATCTGATGAAGGAAAAGGTTTATATATCATTACGGTAGATGCCTTTCAGAGCCAGGAGCGTGAGGTAATCATTATGTCTTGTGTCCGAGCTTCAAATCATGGGGTTGGCTTTGTAGCTATTATTCTCCGCATGAATGTGGAACTAGCACGAGCTCGCAGAGCACTTTGGGTTAAGGGAAAAGTAGCTGCATTGAAGCAATCTAGTGACTGGTCAGCCTTAATTGAGGATGCTAAGTCTAGGAACTGTTATCTAGTTATGGAGTCTGTACCAAGATATTTTTTTTTTGGTAAAGCCATCTTCTTTTGCTTATTAAACGTAAGCCCTGGTTTTGTTTCTTTTTGTGACCTACTCACGCCAATTATTGGCTGGCTACATGAGGATTTTTCAGTCCCTGCTTAGGCTATGAACCTTGCAAGTTTTTAAATACAATTTCATTCCTTTTTTTTCTGTCATTGTTAATTCCATGTACCTACCAGAATTAATATTCTTTAAGAATGCCACAAATAATGTAAAAGGACCTTATAAACCTATTTTTTATAATGAGGACTCCTTTCTAATTTGTATACAGGAATTTAATTTCAAAGTGTCCTTGAAGTGATTGATTGCAAAACCCTTCTCTCTCAGAACATATTTTCACCACTCCTTTTCCTTTTTCCTTTCCTCCAAACCCCCGAGCTTATCATCCTAGACTTGTACAAGTTTCTCGAAAATAGTTCAATGTCACGGCATCTCCATGATATTGTAAAACGAGGATTTAACATTTACCCCATCAATATATGGGAAGAGATGCACATTGCAGACTATACAATTGATTTCATGAAGTCAAGGGCATGGCCGTTAACAGAGTTTGGACCTTCAGCAGGCTGAGGAAGAGAAGTTGTGCAGGTTGTGTTGCGTGTTGCTCGAGCCCTGGTCGACGTGCTTGTTGGTTGGAAGAACTATAATCAGGCATGTTAAATCTAATCCTTGTAATAGTTTTCTACCTTCTTTCAGTATCTTGAAATGAATATTCTTTCCTCTTGAATGGCACCTAGACAAGATGTTTTCGTGGTTGTTTATATCGCTACCTGATTGTGTGGTTGTTCCTTTAAATCTCGTTCCAATTTCGTTGGTTTTGCTTGGAATGTTCCTTTCCTCTCTTATAGCTTACTCTATTTTCATATTTGTCTAAATGGGCTACTACAATATTGAGTGATGCAGTCTAGTTCGTAGGGAAGGAAACATTATTGAGTTTTGTTTTCTTATATGACTCTCTTTTAAAAGAATTCTGTGATGGTATTTATAATTGAAGGTTACTAAATGGAATGTTAAGCCTACATATCTCTTTTTGGTTGAATAAATACGTATTTCCTGTTTAGGGCTCTCCTGTTTTGCTAAAAGGTACATTAATAGTGACATTGTGTTCTAAAACTTGTTTAAGCCTGTGGGCATTCCTTACTTTTTGTTTAATTAGAAAATGGCATTAGGGTTTTGTCTTTAGAACTGTACATGGTTGACTTTTGTACCCAGTTCTAGAGGATGAATAACCTGACCTCTATTTTGGCCTCTACGTGTTGAGAGAATAACTATACCTACTTCCTGGTTCAAACTCTTGTTTGATTAAAGTAAGGGGGAAACATTGTAAGTTTAATTGAATGAAATCTCTCCAATTTTTATTAAGGGTCACGAGCAAGCTATTAATAGCTGGACTGAAAGAAAAGTTGTAGGTGAATCCATGGTATTGGACTCGTGAACTCGTTTCCTGTTAGATGACAGCTGATTACAGTGATAATATAATAGGTGGTTATTATATTCATCTGTTTGATATTTGCTAGACATTTCCTTGATAAGCCCACATGGATCGGGTAAAATTTCCATCTTCTATACCATTGGCAAGGAGCTCATAGAACTTCTAGGCCTGACTGCACTGCATAACCTTCCTGATGGATATGTGTGTTGGTTCTTATTTTTGTGCTTGCACTCGTGGTAAGGTCTTTTGAGTCTGGGGCATCGCTGGTGTATTACCCACCGTGTATCGAATCCCTTTGTTTTCGAACTCAAATATCTTATTCTTCGAACTTGGTTACTAAAAGTCCCATTTTGTGGCTTTGTTAAGGAAATCAATTTTTTATTTTTATTTTAAAATAATTTTTGGCATTGTCGGAAATATATAAAAATTATTAACGACTTTTGGGTTTAGCCTTCCCTTATATTATGTAGAGAAGTTGATGATTAGGATAAGGTTTGTTGGTAGAATAATGGCCCTTTTTGTGTCTCATTTGTACGCTTTTGGAAGAGTGGATTTGTTTTGTTAACTAGTACTACGTTTAAGAAATCCTATAAGAAGGTAGTGGTAAAACTCCTTGGTTAAAACTGAAACTATAGTTGTTTTTCTTTTAAGGGCGTCGAACCCATATTACTATGAAGCCTCCCCCTGGGAGATTTGGATAACGTGATTTTTGTTTCGCGCCTACGATCATAATTAGTATGTTTTGTCTTCTCTTGGACCTCTTTAGATGGATGGATTGAGTATTGGATTCCAATCACGTAATCCATAGGATTACATGAAGGAAATATCAACACTCTTGAATTTCTTGTTCCTAACCCATAAGGTCTTGCCTTGATTTATGTGATTTTGTTCTTACTGGTATTTTGACTTTCTCCTTGTTGGATGGTTTAGATTTCTTTCTCATGCGAATAATTTTGGAGTTGTGGGTTGTGTTTTAATCCATTTTTGAATTAGAACATTCCTTTCTTGATATTGTTAAATGTTAGCTTACTGTTGCAATGTGTAGCCTTAACATGCTCAGTTCTCGCGAACTGATTCTAGCTAGTATTTGTGCAGATGGATTATGCGAGTAGATTAAAGGAAAGAGTTGTAAAGGTTTCATCAGTGCAATTTATGAAGTTCCTTGTAAAAATGTCCAATGTGAGGTAAATTTTGTAATAGTGCTTGCAAAGGAGTTTAGAAGACCTCTTGCCTTGGGTTGTTCTGAAATTTCGTGATGATGTTGTCTTGTCCTTCTGTAGGTAAATTGGTAACTTACCTTTGTGAGAAATGGTATTCAATCTTTACATTGATATGAGTATTGTAAAACTTTGATCTTGAGAATAAATTGTCAAGTTAAATCTTTCTAAGACTGAGTGACAATATATTATAAGTAAAGTAAAATGGGTCGGTTAACCCTTAAAGAAGCTAAACAAAAATAATAATTTTATATTCAACAAATAAATGTAGAGGTGATCTATTTGAAATCAAATAATTCCATGAGTGATCAAAATGAAACCATCCTTTGTGAAGTAAAATTTTTATAACTTGATATCCCTAGCTACACTAGCGAACATTATCCTTTTTATGGTGAATTCTTAGAATGATCCTAAGGTGAAACAAATTGTTAGTTGATATAAGATAATAAGATTTAATAAGTAGGAGGAATCAGTTTCAAAACCACGCAATCTGTCTCTCAACCATTTGAAAGGTAAATTGTTTTCTTTTGTAAAATCATCCAGTGAAGCCAAAGTAAAATATTTAATAATTTTCGATAAATCCTCAAGCTTCAATAAAAACCGGGTTAAAACTAATGAGGTTAAAGATGAATTCAACTCGACCTTCTCCCTCTAACCAGTTTTCCAAGGTGCTTTGTAATTTCTTCTCTTAAGATGTTGAACGCAAACCCATGTTGTCATATGGGGCATGAACAAGTTATAGTAGCGTAAGTGTAGGATAGATGGCCTTGTGGAATTAAATTACTCCTTTCTTAAATAAACGAATTAAGCAAATAAATGTCATAATAGAGAAGATTTAAAGGATGATTACTCAGTGTAAAAAGAATAAACTTAGCTTGTAAGATGAATTGTATGAATCATATCTTGAGCCTCCTTGAAAAACGTAAGCTAAGAATTGCAAGATGTCTTTTTAAAATAAATAACCCTCAAGAATATCTCATTGTGGATGGCCCTAACTGTAAGTGTGTTCTGTGGTTGGACTTCTATGTTGTCTTGTCAAAAAAAAAAAAAGTGTATTATCCTTTTGGGTGTGAACGTTTCCGTGCTGACCTTGTGGTCATCCCCGTAACAAGTGGTTCCTAGATGTTGGTTGTAACTTTGTGACGACATGTTGTGTCTTGTTATGTGTCGAAGCAAGTCAAAAAAAAAAGTTATCCTGTCTTTTACTGTGTTGTTCGTGTGTGAATGTTTTGGGTCGTTACACTTGGTATCAGAGCGTAGGTTCATGCTCTCGAACCTATGGGCCGGATTGGTGTTGTATGGTGATGTTACATGATTGTGATGGTGTTACATGATGTTGTTTCATGGAGATGACGGTATTGCATGATGATGATTTATATTGGAAGATTAATGTGCTTTAAGCGTGATGTGATCCATGTCGTAATTGTGATTTTGTGAACGCACATAATGTGTATGTCACTTTGTGCGTGTTTATTATCATATTGATGTGTTGGGGATGGGATTATTCTCTCTCCTTCTTGTGGATTCTATCAAGAGTTCACGTGTGAATTACTATTTGTGGTGGGTGAAAAGAATTATAATTTGGATGACATAGGGTTGGAGCATTATGGCATATTGTGATATGTAGGTGTATCAATGTGTTGTATGTCTAGATTGATGTTAAAAGAAATAAGTTATATCATGATGTTTTATCATGTTTTGATGAGATGTGTGTACCACCTTGTTATGTAGCAATGGATGTTATGTTGTGATGTACTATGTTCATCATATGTATGATGTGTGTAATATGTAATGCTTCATGTTGTGATTGGGGTCATACGGTGAGTGTATGAACCCTATCGTATGGTGATTGCACTTGGGTGCAGAATGTGGTAAAGTGGTGTGTTACACCCGGTGAATGTATGATTGTGATCTACCTTGTATATGTACCACCATTTGTGTTAGTGATGTAATTACATGTTATGTTGTGAACCTTACGCTAACCGATCCTGAGGGAAATCGGTAGAAGTGTATGTTGAGAGTGAGGAATGGTGTACCATGGGTCAATAACTTGAGCTGAAACTTGGTTTAGTAGATAACATGTGATTCTTTCCTCTCTCCCTATGTGGTTGTATGTATGCAACCTAAGTGCAACTATGACTATGTTTAGCCTTGTCGAAGTGGTGGCGGGATGATTCAGATAGAGGTGATGATAGTTGTATTATTGATATGTATTTTACGAGCTGAGGCTCGATGTTCCGAGTGCTAGCAACTCGTTGAGTACCCCTTGGTGGCCAGATAAGGCCACACAATTATCGTAATGTGACATTATTATAAGTTGATTTTATTCGTAAATTGAGCTTTTTACTTTATTTTGTAAGGACCAGCAGCTTTTCTTGATTGCCATGCTTTACAATTTTGGGCATTTCCTTGGTTTCTGGCACTAACATGGGGATTTTGATACTAACTATGGCTATTTGGCCATTTATTTTGCTTGAATTTGGGTCTTCTTTTAAATTTGGAATTTTTACCGCCTTGCCCAAGGCTTGTACTTTGCCACTTGGCACTTTGATTGGATTGTTGTGTTGGTTCTATTGTCGTGATGTGTGGAATAGGGTCATGGGATGCACCATGAAATGGTTGGACCTATGGACCCGCTTCATTGTATAGGGGTACGCCCCAAGGAGTTACAGATAACTAGCGGGTTGTTGAACCATGCGTTATTATGTCACTTGGGTTAGGAGTGTTCGAACTCTATGTGTCTTGGACCATAGGGTCAACCGGCCTCCTTGAGGGAGGCATAAGAGACTTGAGGGAGGCATAAGAGTTTGAGGGAGGCATAAGAGACTTGAGGGAGGCATAAGAGACTTGAGGAGTTTGAGGCATAAGAGACTTGAGGGAGACATAAGAGACTTGAGGGAGGCATAAGAGTTTGAGGGAGGCATAAGAGTTTGAGGGAGGCTTATGATATTTTTCTGTATGGTTGATGTTTCAGGATATATGTTGAGTTATTGTGATGTTTTGGTAGTGGTATTTTGATGTATGTGTTACTTATGTTAGATGGATATGTGTTGTGATGTTTTGGTTATGTCATCGATTCCCTTGTGGACACTGTGTACCTGTAGCATTTGTTTGGTGTTATGTGAATTTTTTTCATTGATGCAAATTGAGGAAATGTCTTGTGGATTGTAGTACTCTTTTCTTTGAGTATTTGGTATGTCAGTCATTGATGTGTGTCGAGTACTATGTTATGAGGAGTGTGCCTAATCTATTATGTATTTGAGTAACCTTTTTGTAGTGTAATACAATCTTGAAGTACATACTTGTGTGCTTGTGAATATGTAGTACTTTTGAACCTGATAGGGTGTTGTGTTAGCAGTTCATGTTGGCCACCCACAATAAGGAATAAACCAAAACTCTTCAATGATGAAATTTTAAAAGAAATTAAACTGAGAATAATGCTAATGGAAAGGAACTAATGAAATAAATAAGAGGGAACTGCCAATCTTCATAGAACATTGAAAGTTAAAATTTCTACCAAATGTTCCTAAGGCTACCCTGTGGCCGTGCTTTAATCAACTAAAATTTTAAACCATAGGGTGTACTTTCTCCTGTACCTGTTCTTGGTTGCAAACCATTTCTTTTCCATTGTGTTATGTCGCATCGAGGAAGATGCTTTTCTTAAGGGGAGGAGAATGTAATGCCATGTTCAGCATCGACTTTCGTTGTTACGTCCTTGTCCTTTTGCGTGTCATTGAATGCTAAACTGAACTACCTTTTTTATCGTTAGGTGAATTTTACCCTGTCTTGCGCGGAAGAAGTGGTTACCCGTCTTGGTGCCATGGTCGTTCCCTACTTCATGTTCACTTCGGAATGTCAACCTCTAGTTTTCTTTGCTTGGTTTCTTAAGCCTATTCACATGTTGTTTTAATCATTGGGAGTAATGGATAATTCGACTCTTACTTCCTCTTGCTTGCTCGTCTGTATGCGATTTAATCTTCTCAGGTTGAATAGTAAATCATACAAAATTTCTTATACCTTTTAGCTTATGAGAATTATATGGAGAAAACTATTGTAATAATAAATGACTTCGTGTCAGCTATATTTGTTTTATCTGTGCAAATAAATTATAAAATTTTGTGTTCAATTATTAAGCCTTTTAGGCCACGTTACTCATCATAGACTTGTAAATTTGTCACGGTTGGCTCTATCTCCTTCTTGGCGTGGAGGGTGGAGTTATTAAAGTCTGACGTGTTGGACTCCTTGCTGGTGGCCGCACTCATTTATTGTTTCTGATTTACAAATCTTCCTTGCTTCTGGTTTGACTGCCTGCTTATCCTCTCGGACCGTGTGAGATTTCCTTGGATAGACTGCGCGTGGAGTGGTTGAGAGGTGTTTTTCTTGGCTGCATGGGCAGAGAGCCCATGGAAACCTGTTCTGTCCAAGCGTTTGTCTTCCTGGTTCCACCTTGGGTGCCTTCCCTGCTGGTCGCGTGGACTGGTTTGTATCAGATCTTGCAAACTGTCCATGTTGAAGAGGGGAGGGCGTGGAAACCACTAGAGAATACGTGATTTTTTTCCTGTCTCTTGCCTTGCTGTGTTTTTCCCCCTTTCCTGTGCAACATGAATCCATCTTTCCTTCCTCGCATGCCTGTTCTTCTGCTCTTCCCGTGGATGAGGGCCTGTTAACACAAAGGTATGGACATTTCCTTTTGCTGGCTGCGCACAGCTACTAGCGAGTGAGGTAGGTGTGTTTCCTCCATTTTCTTGGGTGCTGCAACAGTAACTTAGTCAGGCGGCACGCATGTTACAGTATGGTTGAAGCCTTTTGAGCACTTCCAAACAAGAAAAATGTCTAGCTATGTTGTTATCTGTGCAGTATCCATGCATCCTCAAATTCGGGATTCTCCTTCAAGATATTTCTTTCAAAATCGACTATGTTACAATGAGAGTGTTACCAGGAGACCTGATGAAAATTATTGCAAGGATTTTCTTTTGAGACTTTACTTGTTTTATGATGTAACTCATGGAAGAGAACCTCATAGGCATGGATCTGTATCATATCATAATATTCATGAAGCCAATTTGCTTTGCAATTATATGAGCTTCTTCAGCGAGTCACTATGTTAGCAGGCATAAACAGTTCTGTTGGAATTATCACACCTTACAAGCTTCAGCTGAAATGTTTGCAGAGAGAGTTTGATGTTGTCCTCAAATCTGATGAAGGAAAAGGTTTATTTATCATTATGGTAGATGCCTTTTAGAGCCAAGAGCGTGATGTAATCATTAATTCTTGTTTCCGAGCTTCAAATCATGGGGTTGGCTTTGTAGCTGTTATACGCCGCATGAATGTGGCACTAGCACGAGATCGCAGAGAACTTTGGGTTAAGGGCAAAGCAGCTGCATTGAAACAATCTAGTGACTGGTCAGCCTTAATTGAGGATACTAAGTCTAGGAACTGTTTTATGGATATGGAGTCTGTACGAAGAGATTTTTTTTTGTTTTAAAGCCATCTTCTTTTGCTTATTAAACGTATGCCCTAGTTTTGTTTCTTTTGGTGACCTGCTCAAGCCAATTATTGGTTGGCTGCATGAGGATTTGGTGGAGAATATAGTTGGGTTTGTGGGCAAAGGAAAAGTGGGTTTATAGATATAGAAATAGGTACAAATCTTCTTTGGGTATGGCAGTCATGACGATGGTTGTGTGGGTTTCTATGGTGGTTGTGATGCTCTTCATAGCAGAGTGCTTCTATCTTCCCGGAGTTGCTCCCGAGGATTCCAAGAAGGCATGTTTCAATCACCCCTTTCCTATTCCATGCATGGCCGTTAATAGAGTTGGACCTTCAGCAAGCTAAGGAAGAGAAGTTGCGCAGGTTGTGTTGCTGTTGCCCGAGCCCTGGTCGACGTGCTTGTTGGATTGGAAGAATTCTAATCAGGCATGTTAACTATACTCTTTGTAGTAGTTTTCTACCTTCTTTCAGTATCTTGAAATGAATATTCTTTCCCCTTGAATGGCGCCTAGACAAATGTTTTCATGGTTGTTTAAATCGCTGCCTGAATGTGTTGGCTATTCCTTTAAATGTCGTTCCTTTTTCGCTGGTTTTTCTTGGAATGTTCTTTTCCTCTCTTATAGCTTACTCTATTTCATATTTCTCTAAATGGGCTACTACAATATTGTGTGATGAAGTCTAGTTCGTAGGGAAGGAAACATTATAGAGTTTCGTTTGCTTATATGACTCTCTTTTAAAAGAATTCTGTGATGGTATTTATAATTGAAGGCTTACTGTATGGAAGGTTAAGCCTTCATATCTCTATTTGCTTGAATAAATACGTATTTCCTGTTTAAGGCTCTCCTATTTTGCTAAAGGTACATTAATAGTGACATTGTGTTCTGAACATGTTTAAGCCTGTGGGCATTCCTTACTTTTTGTTTAATTAGAAAATGGCATTAGGGTTTTGTTTTAGAACTATACATGGTCAACTTTTGTACCCAGTTCTAGGGGATGAATAACCTGACATCTATTTTGGCCTCTTCGTGTTGAGACAATTACTATACCTACTACCTGGTTCAAACTCTTGTTTGATTAAAGTAAGGGGGAAACATTGTAAGTTTTATTGAATGAAATCTCTACAAATTTTATTAAGGGTCGCAAGCAAGCTATTAATAGCTGGACCGAAACAAAAGTTATAGGTGAATCCATGGCATTGGACTCGTGAACTCGTTTCCTGTTAGATGACAGCTGATTACAGTGATAATATAATAGGTGGTTATTATATTCATCTTTTTGATATTTGCTAGACATGTCCTTGATAATCCCACATGGATCGGGTAAAATTTCCATCTTCTATACCATTGGCAAGGAGCTCATAGAACTTCTAGGCCTGACTACACTGCGTAACCTTCCTGATGGATATGTGTGTTGGTTCTTATTTTTGTGCTTGCACTCATGGTAGGGTCTTTTGAGTCTGGGGCATCGTTGGTGTTTTACCCTCTGTGTATCGAATCCCTTTGTTTTCGAGCTCGAATATCTTATACTTCAAACTTGGTTACTAAAAGGTCCCATTTTGTGGCCTTGTTAAGGAAATCAATTTTTATTTTAATACTTATTGACATTGTCGGAAATATATAAAAATTAATAACGACTTTTGGGTTTAGCCTCCCCTTATATTATGTAGAGAAGTTGACGTTTAGGATAAGGTTTGTTGGTAGAATAATGGCCCTTTTTGTGTCTCCTTTGTACGCTTTTGGAAGAGTGGTTTTGTTTTGTTAACTAGTCCTACGTTTAAGAAATCCTATAAGAAGGTAGTGGTAAAAAAACTCCTTGGTTAAAACTAAAACTATAGTTGTTTTTCTTTTAAGGGCGTCGAACCCTTATTGCTATGAAGCCTCCCCCTAGGACATTTGGATAACATCGTTTTGTTTCACGCCTACGATCATAATTAATATGTTTTGTCTTCTCTTGGACCTCTTTAGATGGATGGATTGGGTATTGGATTCCAATCACGTAATCTATAGGACTACATGAAGGAAATATATCATGTTCACACTTTACTTTCTTGTTCCTAACCCATAGGGTCTTGCCTTGATTTATGTGATTTTGTTCTTACTGGTATTTTGACTTTCTCCTTGTTGGATGGTTTAGATTTCTTTCTCATGCGAATAATTTTGGAGTTGTGGGTTGTGTTTTGAATCCATTGTTGAATTAGAACATTCCTTTCTTGATATTGTTAAACGTTAGCTTACTGTTGCAATGTGTAGCCTTAACATGCTCAGTTCTCGCAAACTGATTATAGCATGTATTTGTGTAGATGGATTATGCGAGTAGATTAAAGGAAAGAGTACTTGTAAAGGTTTCATCAGTGCAATTTATAAAGTTCCTTGTAAAAATGTCCAATGTGAGGTAAATTTTGTAATAGTGCTTGTAAAGGAGTTTAGAAGACCTCTTGCCTTGGGATGTTCTGAAATTTTGTGATGATGTTGTCTTGTCCTTCTGTAGGTAAACTGGTAACTTACCTTTGTGGGAAATGGTATTCAATCTTTACATTGATATGAGAATTGTAAAAAAATTGATCTTGAGAATAAATTGTCAAGTTAAATCTTTCTAAGACTTAGTGACAATATTTTATAAGTAAAGTAAAATGGGTCGGTTAACCCTTAAAGAAGCTAAACAAAAATAATAATTTTATATTCAACAAATAAATGTAGAGGTGATCTACTTGAAATCAAATAATTCCATGAGTGATCAAAATGAGACCATCCTTTGTGAAGTAAAAATTTTATAACTTGATATCCCTAGCTACACTAGCGAACATTATCCTTTTTATGGTGAATTCTTAGAATGATCCTAAGGTGAAACAAATTGTTAGTTGGTATAAGATAATAAGATTTAATAAGTAGGAGGAATCAGTTTCGAAACCATGCCATCTGTCTCTCAAACATTTGAAAGGTAAATTGTTTCCTTCTGTAAAATCATCCAGTAAAGCCTAAGTAAAATATTTAATAATTTTTGTTAAATCCTCAAGCTTCAATAAAAACCGGGTTAATAACTAATGAGGTTGTAGTGCCTCGTTGCATTATACTTTTCTGAGCTGGCGGATGGGTGACATATCATGTCACTTCTTAAATGTCTGTAATCTCCTTTAGTTGGCGTGGGGTTGAAGGTTTCTTTTTTTATTTGTTTCCTGGGAAGTGGGGGGTGCGTGGAGGAGTGTATGGCCTCCTGCCATATCTTAATTGCTTGACCAAATGAAATATTGGGGCGGTTTTTTTCTAAGTGATTTGAAGGCGGGTGGGTGAGAGTCAGTTCAAATTGGCAGGGGGCGCTTCAGTGGCTGTCACCGTCTCACCGAATACATTAAACAATCTTCCCAAACCACGCAATGCTGGACCAGCACGCCTCTAGCCTATGCATGTACCTCGTGGAGCGTAGAACTGAAATCTTGCTATGAGAGTGCCGTAAGGAAGTATCTATCTTTTTGCAGCAGCTACAGGGCAGATAAGTCAAAACATATCCCAGAAAATCCATGGCTTCCAGAGAGAGTTAATCCCGGGAGCTGCAGGGCGATCCCAAGGCACCGCCGGTGTTGATCCTGATGTTCTGGATGCACGCAACCTCAATCATGTTCAGTTGTTGCAAAATCCACAACGTGCACGCAACCTCAATGCAGAAGCTGTCTTGAGCGCTTCCAACGTGCAGGTCGTCCACTATGTTGTTATCTGTTCAGTTCGACTGCATCCTCAGACTCGGGTCTTTCCCCTTCTGGTTATGTTCTCAAATCGACGAAGTGACAGTGAAAGCGTTGCAAGGACAACGTGTTGGCGGGTTGAGCATTTTATGTGTTCTGTCCATTCTGTTCTGGTTGCACGTGACCACAGCCATGATCGGCTATTGCAAATCTCGTAGCTGTAATAAAAGAACGAGATAAAGTTTTTTGTTGAAACTGTCTTGCATTTTCATTTTTTGGAAAGTCGCTTCTGTCCAGGTGGTGAATTTATCATGGAAGGAGCTCGATCAAATCTTGCAGCTGTAGTAGAAGTTTTGTTTGAGCGCTCCAACCAACGGGTTGTCCAACTTCATTGTTGTCTGTTCAGTACAGAATGCATCCTTAAACTCGAGTTTCTCCTTCAAGGTATTTTTTTTTCAGTTTCGACTATGTGGCAGTGAGTTTGTTTTGCGGCTAAGGCCACACCCTTTTTGCTTGTTCGTTGGGCATTCCAACTCCTCCTCCGAGTTGTCTGTCTAAATGTCAGCCGAGCCGTTTCTGAGTCATGGGTTGGCCCGTGGACTAGTTTGTTCCCACCGCCCTTTGTGTCTGAATCTTCTTAATGTTATATGCAAAATTTACAATGATATTTTGCACTGGAGGCGTTCTCCCTATGAGAATACCCCTATCGGAAAACGATACAATGATCTCCTTAAGCACGTGCCAGAGAGGATGCAACTCAGGTGAAATTTGCACTGTTCGCAATTGTGGGGTTTTGGGTCCTGGAGGAAATTGTTGGCCTCAAATGGCTGGTATGGTCCCTGTTCTTGATTACGAGAGGGTGAAGAATAGTGTGGGAGGCGAACAATGGAGCAAATCGGTTATGGAGTAGGACACTAATCGTCTCACTCTCGCCTACTTCGCCATTTCAGGCCTCGACATCCTCAATGCACATCTGTTGCTATGTTATTTTCTGTTAAGTGTCGAATGCACCCTCAAATTCGAGATTCTCCTACCAGATATTTTTATCAAAATCGATTAAGTGACAGTGTGGTTGTTATCAGGAGACCTGATGAAATTTATTTACAAAGATTCTCTTTAGAGATCTTCTTGCTGTTTGATGTAACTCATGGAAGAGAACCTCATAGAGGTGGGCCTGTTTCATATCAGAATATTCATGAAACACAATTTACTCTGCTATTATATGAGCTTCTTCAGCGTGTCACCAAGCTGGCAAGCATAAAGGTTTCTGTTGGAATTATCACACCTTACAAGCCACAGCTGCAATGTTTGCACCGAGATTTTGATGCTGTCCCCAAATCTGATGAAGGAAAAGGTTGTGTTTCATCACGGTAGATGCCTACCCGAGCCAGGAGCATGGTGTAATCAGTATGTCTCGTGTCCGAGCTTCAAAACATGGGGTTGGTTTGTAGCTGTTTTTCACTGCGTGAATGTGGCACCAGCACGAGCTCGCAGAGCACTTTGGGTTAAAGGCAAGCAATGGCATTGAAACAATCATATGCATATGGAGATGGCGTTTTAAACCAGGCATGTTAAATCTACTCCTTGTAATAGTTTTCTACCTTCTTTCAGTATCTCGAAATGAATTTTCTTTCCTCTTGAATGGCGCCTAGACTAGATGTTTTCGTGGTTGTTTATATCACTGCCTGATTGTGTGGTTGTTCCTTTAAATCTTATTCCTATTTCGCTGATTTTTCTTGGAATGTTCCTTCCTCTCTTATAGCTTACTCTATTTCATGTTTGTCTAAATGGGTTACTGCAAATTTTTGAGTGATGCAATCTAGTTCGTAGGGAAGGAAACATTATTGAGTTTTGTTTGCTTATATGACTTTCTTTTAAAAATAATTTCTGTGATGGTAATTATAATTGAAGGTTACTAAATAGAAGGTTAAGCCTACATACCCCTTTTGGTTGAATAAATACGCATTTCCTGTTTAGGGCTCTCTTGTTTTGCTAAAAGGTACATTAATAGTGACGTTGTGTCTGAAACTTGTTTAAGCCTATGGGCATTCCTTACTTATTGTTTGATTAGAAAATGGCATTTGGGGTTTGTTTTAGAACTGTACATGGTTGACTGTTGTACCTAGTCTAGATGAGGGATAACCTAGCATCTATTTTGGCCTCCACGTGTTGAGAGTATTTCTATACCTAATTCTCGATGTAAACTCTTGTATGATTAAAGCAAGGAGAAACATTGTAAGTTTAACTGAATGAAATCTCTACAATTTTTATTAAGGGTTGCAAGCAAGCTATTACTAGCTAGACTAAAACAAAAGTTGTAGGTGAATCCATGGTACTGGACTCGTGAACTCGTTTCCTGTTAGATGACAGCTGATTTCAGTGATAATATCATAGGTGGCTGTTATATTTATCTGTTTGATATTTGCTAAGACTTTTCCTCGATAAGCCCACATGGATCGGGTAAAATTTTCCATCTTCTATACCTTTGGCAAGGAGTTCATAGAACTTCTAGCCCTGACCGCACTGCGTAACCTTCCTGATAGCTATGTGCGTTGGTTCTTGGTTTGTGCTTGTACTCGTGGTAAGGTCTTTTGAGTCTGGGGCATCGTTGGTGTTTTGCCCTCTGCGTATCGAATCCCTTTGTTTTTCGAACTCGAATACCTTATACTTCAATCTTGGTTACAAAAAGGTCCCATTTTGTGGCCTTGTTAGGGAAATCAATTTTTATTTTAATGTTTATTGACATTGTCTGAATTATTTAAAAAAATTATTAACGACTTTTGGGTTTAGTCTTCCTTATATTATGTGGAGAAGTTGACATTTAGGATAGGGTTTGTTGGAAGAATAATGGCCCTTTCTGTGTCTCTTTCGTACGCTTTTGGAAAAGTGGATTTGTTTTGGTTGACTAGTGCTACGTTTTAAGAAATCCAATAAGGAGGTAGTGGTAAACTCCTTGGTTAAAACCAAAACTATAGTTGTGTTCTTTTAAGGGCATCGAACCCATATTACTTTGAAGCCCCCCTGGAAGAATTGGATAACGTCATTTTTTCTTCGCACCTACGATCATAATTAGTACGCTTTGTCTTCTCTTGGACCCCTTTAGTTGGATGGAGTAAATTTTGGATTCCAATCACGTAACCTATAGGATTACATGAAGGAGATATCAACACTCTTGACTTTCTTGTTCCCAACCCTTAAGGTCTTGCCTTGATTTATGTAATTTTGTTCTTAGTAGTATTTGGACTTTCTCCTTGTTGGATAATTTTAGTTTTCTCTCTCATGAGATTCATATTGGAGTTGTGAGTTGTGTTTTAATCTGTTTCTGAATTTAGAATATTCCTTTCTTGATATTGTTAATTGTTAGCTTACTATTGCATTGTGTAGCCTTAACATGCTCAGTTCTTGCGAACTGAATTTAGTTAATATTTGTGCAGATGGATTATGCGAGTAGACTAGAAGAAAAGAGTGTAAAAGTTTCATCTGTACCATTATGAAGTTCCTTGTAAAAATGTCCAATGTGTTGTAAATTGTGTAACATTGCTTGTAAAGAGATTTGGTATGACCTCTTGCCTTGTATTGTTTGGTAACGGTGAAATAAAGTGTCTTGTTCTTGTGCAGTTAAGCTTGAAATTTTCCTTGTGAGAAATGGCATTTAATCTTTACATTGATAAGAGTATTGTAAAACTTTGATCTTGAGAATAAATTATTAAGTTAAATCTTTCTAAGACTTAGCGGCAATATTTTATAAGTAAAGTAAAATGAGTCGGTTAACCCTTAAAGAAGCTAAACAAAAATAATAATTTTATATTCAACAAATAAATGTAAAGGTGATCTATTTGAAATCAAATACTTCCATGAGTGATCAAAATGAAAACATCCTTTGTTAAGTAAACATTTATAAATTGATACCCCTAGCTAAACTAGCGAACACTATCCCTTTGGGGTGAACTCTTAAACAAGCTTAAAGGAAAACAATGGTTAGTTTCTAGAAGATATTAAGATTTAGTAAGTAGGAGAAGACTTTAAGTGAACTACTCTACAATGTTTAAGAAATTAACTCAGTTGGTGAGACGAATTTGTGCAAACCATATATTGATTCCTTTGAAAACTTAAGTCATGAGCTAAAGGGTGTCTTACAAAAATAAATAAACCCTAACCATTTCTTACTGTGGCTTGCCCTAGCCGTGAGTGTGTCATGTGGATTGGACTTTCATGTTGTCTTGTCAAAAGAAAAATAAATTGTCCTTGATAAGTGTGAACGTTTCCGTGCTGACCTTGTGGTCTTCCCCGTAACAAATGATTCCAAGTGTTGGTTGTAACCTGGTGACGACATGTTGTGTCATGTTGGGTCAAAGCAAGTCAAAAAAAAAGTTATCCTGTATTTCACTGTGTTGTTCTTGTGTTGGTAATTTTGGTGCGTTACACAAACTTGGTTACTAAAAGTCCCATTTTGTGGCTTTGTTAAGGAAATCAATTTTTATTTTTATTTTTAAAATACTTATTGACATTGTCGGAAATATATAAAAATTATTAACGACTTTCGGGTTTAGCCTTCCCTTATATTATGTAGAGAAGTTGACGATTAGGATAAGGTTTGTTGGTAGAATAATGGCCCTTTTTGTGTCTCATTTGTATGCTTTTGGAAGAGTGGATTTGTTTTGTTAACTAGTACTATGTTTAAGAAATCCTATAAGAAGGTAGTGGTAAAACTCCTTGTTTTAAAACTGAAACTATAGTTGTTTTTCTTTTAAGGGCGTCGAACCCATATTACTATGAAGCCTCCCCCTGGGAGAATTAGAGAACGTCATTTTGTTTCGTGCCTACGATCATAATTAGTATGTTTTGTCTTCTCTTGGACCTCTTTTGATGGATGGATTGAGCTTTGGATTCCAATCACGTAATCCATAAGATTACATGAAGGAAATATCAACACTCTTGACTTTCTTGTTCCTAACCCATAAGGTCTTGCCTTGATTTATGTGATTTTGTTCTTACTGGTATTTTGACTTTCTCCTTGTTGGATGGTTTAGATTTCTTTCTCATGCGAATAATTTTGGAGTTGTGGGTTGTGTTTTAATCCATTTTTGAATTAGAACATTCCTTTCTTGATATTGTTAAATGTTAGCTTACTAATGCAATGTGTAGCCTTAACATGCTCAGTTCTCACGAACTGATTCTAGCTAGTATTTGTGTAGATGGATTATGCGAGTAGATTAAAGGAAAGAGTTGTAAAGGTTTCATCACCATGCAATTTATGAATTTCCTTGTAAAAATGTCCAATGTGAGGTAAATTTTGTAATAGTTCTTGCAAAGGAGTTTAGAAGACCTCTTGCCTTGGGTTGTTCTGAAATTTCGTGATGATGTTGTCTTGTCATTCTATAGGTAAACTGGTAACTTACCTTTGTGAGAAATGGTATTCAATCTTTACATTGATATGAGTATTGTAAAAATTTGATCTTGAGAATAAATTTTCAAGTTAAATCTTTCTAAGACTGAGTGACAATATATTATAAGTAAAGTAAAATGGGTCGGTTAACCCTTAAAGAAGCTAAAAAAAAACAATATATTTATATTCAACAAATAAATGTAGAGGTGATCTATTTGAAATCAAATAATTCCATGAGTGATCAAAATGAAACCATCCTTTGTGAAGTAAAAATTTTATAACTTGATATCTCTAGCTACACTAGCGAACATTATCCTTTTTATGGTGAATTCTTAGAATGATCCTAAGGTGAAAAAAATTGTTAGTTGATATAAGATAATAAGATTTAATAAGTAGGAGGAATCGGTTTCGAAACCACGCAATCTGACTCTCAATCATTTGAAAGGTAAATCGTTTTCTTTTGTAAAAATCATCTAGTGAAGCCTAAGTAAAATATTTAATAATTTTCGATAAATCCTCAAGCTTCAATAAAAACCGGGTTAATAACTAATGAGGTCATAAAGATGAATTCAACTCGACCTTCTTCCTCTAGCTTGTTTTTTTTTTAAGGTGCTTGGTAATCTTTCTCTTGAGTATGTTGAAAGCGAATCCATATTGTAATAAGGTTACGAGTGAGTTTTAGTAGCCTAAGTTAGGATAGATGGCCTTGTGGAATTAAATTACCTCCTTTATTAAATAATTGAATTAAACAAATAAATATCAAAATAGAGAAGATTTAAAGTTAGTTACTCAGTGAAAAAGGAATAAACTTAGCTTGGTCTTAGCTTGGTAAGATGAATTGTATGAATTCATATCCTGAGTCTCCTTGAAAACGTAAGCTAAGAATTGCAAGATGCCTTATTAAAATAAATAACCCTCAAGAATATCTCATTGTGGTTGGCCCTAACTGTAAGTGTGTTTTGTGGTTGGACTTCTATGGTTGTCATGTCTAAAAGAAAATTAAATTGTCCTTGATAGGTGTGAACGTTTCTGTGCTGCCTTTATGGTCATCCCCGTTACAAGTGGTTCTCAGTGTTAGTTGTATCCTTGGTGACGACATGTTGCATCATGTTATGTGTCAAGCAAATGAAAAAAAAATTATCCTGTGTTGTTCGTGTGTGAATTATTGGGTCATTACAAAAGGAAACAAGAAATGACATGTACATAACGAGAGGAACAAAGGAAACATCGAAATGATAATGATAGAAGAGCATTTGCAGAACGAACGGTTGAATTGACAAATGAAGAAATAGATGCAGAGAGATGACAACATGCAAATAACATGATGAAAATTCATACACAATCATCTCAAGATGACTCACATGTATCTAGAATAAGGATACAAGGAAAAATTCATACAATTCGGTTTCCTAAGGAAGAAAGATGAGAATGTGAGGATTTACTTGCATCATTTATATAAAAGATTTTATAAATTACATATTGTTTTGAGTGTGTTGGTGAAAAAACTATTATAAATCAAACAAAAGGTCATAGATATGGAAATGAAAACACTTTTTCTAATCTCCTATTCTCTTAAATTCATATCATTCTTTGACTAGCCTTGCTAATTGTTACAACTTGGATAATATATGATTGATTTCTATTACATGTACATGGATTTTTTAGTTATATAAATAATTACAAAATTTGTTGAAATACTTTATAGGTGTGGCTCGACCACGATTAAATTTTGAAAATGAAGATGAAAGAAGAGCATATCGAAGAGAATATCAAAGACAATATCACCGAAGGAGACAACAAGAAATGACAGATGCACAACGAGAGGAACAAAGGAAACTTCGAAATGATAAAGATAGACACAGGTTTGCAGAACGGAGGACTGAATCAACAAATGAAGAATTGGATGTAGAAATACGACAACAACAAATAACATGACAATAATTCGTGAACGATCGTCTCAAGATGACTCACATGTATCAAGAGAAAGGTTACAAAGATAGATTCATTCAGGTCAGTTGCAAGAGGATGAAAGACTACATAGACAAGAACTTCATTGCGAAGCATCTCAGAGGAATTATCATAGAATGGCTGGTAATGTTGAAGTTAATTCTGGGGCAGGAAATTCAACATCGATGGATTACGTGCTCGAAACACCAGAAAACTTGGCCCAAGATATAATGAATATAGATGTTGTAAATAATTTAGAGAATGATAGTGTGCAATAGGAGACAGCATTATAACCAATATGAACAACGAGAAGAAGAAGAATGCAAAATAATGATTTACAAGAGGAGTTAACAATCGAACCTAGAAGAAGAAGAAGAATGCAAGACTCGCATATTGTGAGAGAACACATGATAGATGATCCCAATGGAATGCTTAGGAGATATTTCAATACGGTCTAAATGATTTTTCGACATGGTCTTGATAACCTTTCTTTGCCGGTCATGTGTTATATTTGTCAAGAATGTTACATCGGAATAAAAGTTTCTCGAACACCTAAAGGACATGTCTATACTAGATGTCGACAAGAGAAAGGTCATCATCGATTTTCGACATCAAACAATATGGATCATGGGCCACAACCGCCAAAACTTGCAAACTTAACTCAAATTGAGGAAATGTTAATAGCACGTGTCAACCCAGTCCTACAGGTGACACATACAACAGGAGGTCAATATAAATATAAAGGTCACACGATAAGTTTTCCTCAAGAAGTAAAAGAAATCACTAATATTTTTCCCCATAGATTGAAATATTTTCCGATGATTATTGTTCAGAGGAGAGATCAGCGTGGAAAAAATTATGACTTTACAGTCAATAGAGAGAGAGTTTATAATGCATTGAAATATAAAATAGAACATGATAAGTTCTATTCAGATGTCCAAATCGATGAAAATGCTCTGAATGAACTTCCATCTCATTCTGTTGAGAATGTGTTTGAGCAACTGAACTCAGTTCATATGGAGTTTGATTCCGACGCAAATGAAATTATGTTTATAGGTCCGACCGTGGAGATAGATGAAGGAAATATAATTAGTCATACAACATCGATGGCATCTAAACCGCATAATGCACCAAGGGAGATGGAATTAATCCATGTGTGGGTGAATAACCCTCATGCAGACCCTAGAGCACTCATTGATTGGCTAGGGATAGGAGCATATCCTATCAATGAGTATGTGACAGTAGGACTACTTGATATGGCATTCCCTACTCTTTTTCATGATGGAAAATGTGGTTGGCTAGAACCGCAATTAATACGAGTACGTCTCCATGAATTTGTAAAGCATTTATTCCGATATAGGGATCACCGATTTGGCTGACATCCTCAGTTCAGGTATTACATAATGAACATGATCATGAGACATCGTGCACAAAATTCGTCTACTGTTTTTGTGAAGAAAAACCACCAAGATATGCCAATCACCATCAACGAGTTACGTGAGCATATGAAGAACATTCCCCATTCCAATCTAGCTGATCGTTTGATGCGGTTCGAAACATCGTTGAGGGGTACAAGGTCTTACTGGGTAAAATGTCATGGTGAATTGGATGACATGTTGCATCAAATAGGATCACCTACTATTTTTTTCACATTGAGCACAGCTGATATGTATTTGCCTGATCTACATGCATTAATGCCTGGAACACCTCTAGATAATCCATGAGAAGCACAAAATTGGCGAAGGAAAAATATCATTGAATATCCACATATAGTGGCACATTATATGCACCTGCGACATACACATTTCCGAAAGGAGATATTACAAAAAGGAATGAAAGTTAAAGATTATTGGTCTAGATATGAATGGAAGCATAGAGATTCGCCACATGTGCATGGATTCATATGGTTAGAAGGGGCGCCAAATATGGACAACCTTGATTGGAATGATGATTTTCAACGTGGAAATGTTGAAAAATACTTCCATTCTATTGTCCATGCATGGAATCCTCGGGATGACCCGCACCAATGAAACATACAGGTAATTTATCAATTCTCATCGAGTCCATGATTTATATTTTTTACGTTCGCAAAATATATTGTGTATTTTTATGTTCTATGTTACATGTCTACCAAAATTTTATGCAACATCCGTGTCTTCTAAATACAAGACAACTGACACAATTCGATATGGTATGTGACTATGAAGAGATTCTCAACAGTGTAGAATGACATACGATGTGTAGAGAGGGTGCCTGCCTATGTAAGAAAAGGGGAAAAATCATCTATAGGAAAGATGTTCAAAAATTTGAATAATTAAATTGAAATAAAAAACACATACATGGAAGACCTAATAATTGATTATTACATTTTGCAGGTATAATGCACCGTGGCCATTGAATCTCGATGGATCAAAGTTATATCAAGACTCAGAGAAAGAAGATAAAAAAATTTAACCTGTGAGAAATGATGATAGGGTAAATACACATAATCGCTACATATTACAATTGTTGAGAGAAAAGGTAGATTGGCAACTTGTTCTTTCCAAACATGCCGCAGTCAAGTACATTGCAAAGTATGCAGTGAAAGGGGAGAAAATCTCTGAAACTTATCATCAAATGTTGATGCAGATGGAAAATATTGAAAACCCAGATGAAATGGCAATGATAGCATACAGGATACTTCTAACCAAAACAATTGTTGAAAGAGACATTGGTGCACAAGAAACATGTCACATGTTGTTAGAGCTCCCTTTGGTAGAGAGCATGAATGTTGAGTGTGAGGTGTTCAAAAAAGTAACAACACCTAATGCAAATGACCATGAGGAACATGCAAAAAGTTTCATTGATGGGTACAAGAATAGGCCTTTTTCCATGGAAAGTGTGTCTCTTATTGATGCCGATAGATCTTGGACATATAATCCAAGGAGGAAAACGGATAACAAGTGGGAGGTCAAGAGTTTTTCATCTATTGTGAGATTGTTCCCGAGGTTTTCCTCTATCCCTTCATAGGAATCTCATAAATGGGTTGATTTTTGTTCATCAGATTTGTTGCTTTACAAGCCGTTTCGAGATATAGACAGAGATATCGGACATGATTCTGATTCAATAAGTTTAAACTAGGATTCATTCCGTTATAATCCATGGCATGTCGAAAGGAGTACTGCAGTAGAAGACGTTGAAAATAACAGTAATTCTGAAGATGAAATTAATCAACATGTTCAACAGAATACAATAGAACATGAATGGGAAATCATGTATAGGCTTCATCATGGTCAAATTTTGCAAGCGACGGAAATAGATATGTTAGGAATGAGAGATATTGACAGATAAGCACCATGGAATGATGAATATCAAGGTGAAGAATACACAAGCAAAGCGATAAAATTCATAAGCAGCATGAAAGATAATGGGTTGGTTATAGATGATGAATTAGCCTCGAATTTCAATTACGACACCTTGGGTGCTAAAAAAAACAAGCACTTGATATGATAATGACACATTATAATCAACATCGAAATAACATTCCATTGCTCATGATAGTTCAAGGAACAGTGGGAACAAGGAAATCATATTTGATTGGTGCGATTTGTCAGGAAATTTTTGATGCATCATTCCCTGAATGTTCTCCTCTTCTATTGCTTGCAGCAACAGGAGTTACAGCTTTTAATATTGGTGCCTCGACCATTCATTCACAACTTCGAATCCCTATTACAGATTTTGTAGAATTGGAGGGATCAAGACTTGCAACATTCCGACAAGAGATTTGCCACATAAAATATGTATTGATTGATGAAATGAGCTTCGTCGGAAAAATTTTGCTAGAAAACGTGGACTCCTGACTTTTTCAAGCATTCCCTGAAAGAGCAGACATGAGTTTTGGTGGTGTTTGTATGATTTTGGTAGGAGATTTGGGGCAACTTCCTCTTGTTATCGATAAACCGCCATATGATAGTAATAGAGTGTAAAGCTGTTATGGGAAGCATTCAGAACAGTTGTTACATTGGATAAGGTATTTAGGAAAGCAGGAGAAGAGGAAGAATTCTATTAAATTATTAAATATTTTAATAATTTAAATTATTTTGTCAATTAATAATATACTATTCAAATATAATAATATGCATTCCTACTTAATATGAATCCATTAATGTTAATTCATTATCGTGTGTCAAACCATAGTAATTGGAAATTTGAATATCCGTAAGAAGGTCCGCTCCATGCTAAGAGCATATAACTAGCATATATATTTTATAAATATATGTAATATATGCCGAGAGGTATATATTACATATATTTATATATTATATAAATATATAGGTGCCTTGTGAAATTCACCTATCGGCATATTTTACATACACATAGAAACATAAACCAAAACATGGTATGTAAAATATGCCGAGAGGTGAAGTTCACGAGGCACCTATATATTTATATAATATATAAATATATGTAATATATACCTCTCGGCATATATTACATATATTTATAAAATATAAGTATGTTAGTAGCAACCGCAGGAGTTGCATTATACATAAATCAATACCAAAAATAAAGTATGAAAAATAAGGGGGAATTTAGTTCGTGTATGAATAAAATAAATTTTATAATTTAATATTATAATTATTTATTATCTAAACATAGGCACTTATATGTAATTTTCTTATGTAATTATATTACTATATAACTTAACACATATTTGACTTCGAAGAATGAGTATGAGCAAAAAAAATCAAGGTCTATAATGCACAAAGTTCTTATGGATTTTATTAGTAACTGTATTATCAAGTTAAAAAAATACAATCCTTTTTCATACGAATTGAAATGTGCAATGTACATCACATGTAATGACAAATTCATAGAATGCAATGTGTGCTACATATCGTACATTATTTATATTCCAAGGACATAAGTCTTTTTTCCTCAGCTTTCCGTTTCGAAAGTAGTTTTCCGTTCTTCATTTCTGCATAGCGCTCATATGAAAATGGCAGAGATATTCTTAGACTCTGCAATGACTTCACTCGAGAGATAGCCATAAATGTTAACCCCATTGTCTCTCTTTCTTCAATATCAACTGTAGCCTTGGAAAGAGTCAAACCTTGCGATTTATGTTTCGTTAATGCCCATGCCAACCGTAAGGGTAATTGGTGTGTGCGTTCCCTTTGTATTGGTGTACTTGGGATGGTATGCGGAGTTCTATCTTCAAATGGTATTCTGAAGTAACTATCGAATTCAACCATTACATATGCTGGCGGGTTCGGTGGACCAGTACCAGGTGCATATACTATGTTTTGAATATATCCCAGAGCTCCATTTACAAGACCTACTTCTATCCAAAGATTGGATGTTAGCATAACCCTTGCATCATTAGAAATTAATAATTCTAAATCAAGTTTGTCATTTAGACCTCCTGCTAGTGTGTTAGCGGTACTTGTTCTAGTTGCAATGCTACGTGCGACAGGTCTTTTCAATGAATGCAATTTTTTTGTTGTTGTGGTTATTCATGTTAATCTTTGTCACCATTAGGTGAATATTATTATAGAATTCTTCATTTTTATCTTTGTCTAATGCTGAACTTGTTCTACTCATTAACAATATCCAATCATCCACTGTCGGATTTGCATCTTTGAGATTGGGCAGAAGTTCTCAAAAATGCTTTTGGTCTTCATCTTCTCCTGCTTTCCTAAATACCTTATCCAATGTAACAACTGTTCTGAATGCTTCCCATAACAGCTTTACACTCTATTACTATCATATGGCGGTTTATCGATAACAAGAGGAAGTTGCCCCAAATCTCCTACCAAAATCATACAAACACCACCAAAAATCATGTCTGCTCTTTCAGGGAATGCTTGAAAAAGTCAGGAGTCCACGTTTTCTAGCAAAAATTTTCCGACGAAGCTCATTTCATCAATCAATACATATTTTATGTGGCAAATCTCTTGTCGGAATGTTGCAAGTCTTGATCCCTCCAATTCTACAAAATCTGTAATAGGGATTCGAAGTTGTGAATGAATGGTCGAGGCACCAATATTAAAAGCTGTAACTCCTGTTGCTGCAAGCAATAGAAGAGGAGAACATTCAGGGAATGATGCATCAAAAATTTCCTGACAAATCGCACCAATCAAATATGATTTCCTTGTTCCCACTGTTCCTTGAACTATCATGAGCAATGGAATGTTATTTCGATGTTGATTATAATGTTTCATTATCATATCAAGTGCTTGTTTTTTTTAGCACCCAAGGTGTCGCAATTGAAATTCGAGGCTAATTCATCATCTATAACCAACCCATTATCTTTCATGCTGCTTATGAATTTTATCGCTTTGCTTGTGTATTCTTCACCTTGATATTCATCATTCCATGGTGCTTGTCTGTCAATATCTCTCATTCCTAACATATCTATTTCCGTCGCTTGCAAAATTTGACCATGATGAAGCCTATACATGATTTCCCATTCATGTTCTATTGTATTCTGTTGAACATGTTGATTAATTTCATCTTCAGAATTACTGTTATTTTCAACGTCTTCTACTGCAGTACTCCTTTCGACATACCATGGATTATAATGGAATGAATCCTAGTTTAAACTTATTGAATCAGAATCATGTCCGATATCTCTGTCTATATCTCGAAACGGCTTGTAAAGCAACAAATCTGATGAACAAAAATCAACCCATTTATGAGATTCCTGTGAAGGGATAGAGGAAAACCTCGGGAACAATCTCACAATAGATGAAAAACTCTTGACCTCCCACTTGTTATCCGTTTTCTCCTTGGATTATATGTCCAAGATCTATCGGCATCAATAAGAGACACACTTTCCATGGAAAAAGGCCTATTCTTGTACCCATCAATGAAACTTTTTGCATGTTCCTCATGGTCATTTGCATTAGGTGTTGTTACTTTTTTGAACACCTCACACTCAACATTCATGTTCTCTACCAAAGGGAGCTCTAACAACATGTGACATGTTTCTTGTGCACCAATGTCTCTTTCAACAATTGTTTTGGTTAGAAGTATCCTGTATGCTATCATTGCCATTTCATCTGGGTTTTCAATATTTTCCATCTGCATCAACATTTGATGATAAGTTTCAGAGATTTTCTCCCCTTTCACTGCATACTTTGCAATGTACTTGACTGCGGCATGTTTGGAAAGAACAAGTTGCCAATCTACCTTTTCTCTCAACAATTGTAATATGTAGCGATTATGTGTATTTACCCTATCATCATTTCTCACAGGTTAAATTTTTTTATCTTCTTTCTCTGAGTCTTGATATAACTTTGATCCATCGAGATTCAATGGCCACGGTGCATTATACCTGCAAAATGTAATAATCAATTATTAGGTCTTCCATGTATGTGTTTTTTATTTCAATTTAATTATTCAAATTTTTGAACATCTTTCCTATAGATGATTTTTCCCCTTTTCTTACGTAGGCAGGCACCCTCTCTACACATCGTATGTCATTCTACACTGTTGAGAATCTCTTCATAGTCACATACCATATCGAATTGTGTCAGTTGTCTTGTATTTCGAAGAGACGAATGTTGCATAAAATTTTGGTAGACATGTAACATAGAACATAAAAATACACAATATATTTTGCGAACGTAAAAAATATAAATCATGGACTCGATGAGAATTGATAAATTACCTGTATGTTTCATTGGTGCGGGTCATCCCGAGGATTCCATGCATGGACAATAGAATGGAAGTATTTTTCAACATTTCCACGTTGAAAATCATCATTCCAATCTAGGTTGTCCATATTTGGCGCCCCTTCTAACCATATGAATCCATGCACATGTGGCGAATCTCTATGCTTCCATTCATATCTAGACCAATAATCTTTAACTTTCATTCCTTTTTGTAATATCTCCTTTCGGAAATGTGTATGTCGCAGGTGCATATAATGTGCCACTATATGTGGATATTCAATGATATTTTTCCTTCGCCAATTTTGTGCTTCTCATGGATTATCTAGAGGTGTTCCAGGCATTAATGCATGTAGATCAGGCAAATACATATCAGCTGTGCTCAATGTGAAAAAAATAGTAGGTGATCCTATTTGATGCAACATGTCATCCAATTCACCATGACATTTTACCCAGTAAGACCTTGTACCCCTCAACGATGTTTCGAACCGCATCAAACGATCAGCTAGATTGGAATGGGGAATGTTCTTCATATGCTCACGTAACTCGTTGATGGTGATTGGCATATCTTGGTGGTTTTTCTTCACAAAAACAGTAGAAGAATTTTTGTGCACGATGTCTCATGATCATGTTCATTATGTAATACCTGAACTGAGGATGTCAGCCAAATCGGTGATCCCTATATCGGAATAAATGCTTTACAAATTCATGGAGACGTACTCGTATTAATTGCGGTTCTAGCCAACCACATTTTCCATCATGAAAAAGAGTAGGGAATGCCATATCAAGTAGTCCTACTGTCACATACTCATTGATAGGATATGCTCCTATCCCTAGCCAATCAATGAGTGCTCTAGGGTCTGCATGAGGGTTATTCACCCACACATGGATTAATTCCATCTCCCTTGGTGCATTATGCGGTTTAGATGCCATCGATGTTGTATGACTAATTATATTTCCTTCATCTATCTCCACGGTCGGACCTATAAACATAATTTCATTTGCGTCGGAATCAAACTCCATATGAACTGAGTTCAGTTGCTCAAACACATTCTCAACAGAATGAGATGGAAGTTCATTCAGAGCATTTTCATCGATTTGGACATCTGAATAGAACTTATCATGTTCTATTTTATATTTCAATGCATTATAAACTCTCTCTCTATTGACTGTAAAGTCATAATTTTTTCCACGTTGATCTCTCCTCTGAACAATAATCATCGGAAAATATTTCAATCTATGGGGAAAAATATTAGTGATTTCTTTTACTTCTTGAGGAAAACTTATCGTGTGACCTTTATATTTATATTGACCTCCTGTTGTATGTGTCACCTGTAGGACTGGGTTGACACGTGCTATTAACATTTCCTCAATTTGAGTTAAGTTTGCAAGTTTTGGCGGTTGTGGCCCATGATCCATATTGTTTGATGTCGAAAATCGATGATGACCTTTCTCTTGTCGACATCTAGTAAAGACAGGTCCTTTAGGTGTTCGAGAAACTTTTATTCCAATGTAACATTCTTGACAAATATAACACATGACCGGCGAAGAAAGGTTATCAAGACCATGTCGAAAAATCATTTAGACCGTATTGAAATATCTCCTTAGCATTCCATTGGGATCATCTATCATGTGTTCTCTCACAATATGCGAGTCTTGCATTCTTCTTCTTCTTCTAGGTTCGATTGTTAACTCCTCTTGTAAATCATTATTTTGCATTCTTCTTCTTCTCGTTGTTCATATTGGTTATAATGCCGTCTCCTATTGCACACTATCATTCTCTAAATTATTTACAACATCTATATTCATTATATCTTGGGCCAAGTTTTCTGGTGTTTCGAGCACGTAATCCATCGATGTTGAATTTCCTGCCCCAGAATTAACTTCAACATTACCAGCCATTCTATGATAATTCCTCTGAGATGCTTCGCAATGAAGTTCTTGTCTATGTAGTCTTTCATCCTCTTGCAACTGACCTGAATGAATCTATCTTTGTAACCTTTCTCTTGATACATGTGAGTCATCTTGAGACGATCGTTCACGAATTATTGTCATGTTATTTGTTGTTGTCGTATTTCTACATCCAATTCTTCATTTGTTGATTCAGTCCTCCGTTCTGCAAACCTGTGTCTATCTTTATCATTTCGAAGTTTCCTTTGTTCCTCTCGTTGTGCATCTGTCATTTCTTGTTGTCTCCTTCGGTGATATTGTCTTTGATATTCTCTTCGATATGCTCTTCTTTCATCTTCATTTTCAAAATTTAATCGTGGTCGAGCCACACCTATAAAGTATTTCAACAAATTTTGTAATTATTTATATAACTAAAAAATCCATGTACATGTAATAGAAATCAATCATATATTATCCAAGTTGTAACAATTAGCAAGGCTAGTCAAAGAATGATATGAATTTAAGAGAATAGGAGATTAGAAAAAGTGTTTTCATTTCCATATCTATGACCTTTTGTTTGATTTATAATAGTTTTTTCACCAACACACTCAAAACAATATGTAATTTATAAAATCTTTTATATAAATGATGCAAGTAAATCCTCACATTCTCATCTTTCTTCCTTAGGAAACCGAATTGTACGAATTTTTCCTTGCATCCTTATTCTAGATACATGTGAGTCATCTTGAGATGATTGTGCATGAATTTTCATCATGTTATTTGCATGTTGTCATCTCTCTGCATCTATTTCTTCATTTGTCAATTCAACCGTTCGTTCTGCAAATGCTCTTCTATCATTATCATTTCGATGTTTCCTTTGTTCCTCTCGTTATGTATCTGTCATTTCTTGTTTTCTTCTTCTACGATATTGTCTTTGATATTCTTTTCTTTCCTCTTCATTTTCAAAATTTAATCTTAGTGGAGCCATACCTTTAAAGTATTTTCAGAAAATCACCTAATTATTTATATTATTTAAAACTCCATGTGCATGTAATAGGAAATAATCATATAGTAAAGAGAATCTAAAAATTATTGAGGACGCTCAAAATATGATATGAACTAAAGTGACACAAACTATCACATTTACAAATAACAAACAATACCTCAATTCTCTATTAACTCAACAATTCTTCATCGACGTCATTGTATAAATCGTTATTAGACAGGCAAGTTGTGACAATTCAATAATGTTCCTCTCATAAATAACACAATATCAAAGACAAAAATATAAAACAAATAATTCTCAATTGCATATTCAAAAATCAACTATATCCATGTCCTTCAATGAAATAAACATAAACCACCTTGTAAAGAAATGTTCAAATGCACATATCCACGTTAATCATTGCTTGAAAAACACAACATACAAAAAATAACATGTCATCCACTCACGAAAATGAAAAACATTATGATGGAACCATAGTTCCTGAGAATTTATATTAAAACATTTTTCCAAGCATACACAAAATATGATTTCACGGTTTCGCTATAGAAATATAAAATATTTATATTTGACATTTCTTATAGAAAAATTGCATTGTCGGAAGATGCATATGTTATATATACATCGGGATGTCCCTAGTTACGTTGCTTTAAAAACCTTTTCGAGAACACATGATGACATCCAAATTAGGACGTGCTAGGAGAGCATAACAGGAAACATACCATTTACAAATCCTAGCTCCCGGTATCGAAAAAGGCACGTGCAATGATAGATTCCGAGTTGGACAAATATCCACAAATGTTCCCCAATGAAAATAATTTAAGGATATATTTACGCATACAAAAATTTCTCATAAACATCACATTCTTTTTTTTTAGAAAGTTTATATTAGTCAATGTCTTAAAATTATAAATGTACAAATATTCAATTTCTAAATACACAATGCATACTAAGATGTTAAAAATTGTCTATATAATAAAAGCAAAATCTTAATAATTGAACTATTTAAAAATTATCTATATAACAAAATCAAAATCTTAATAATTGAAATATTTTACAAGTTTCTATGATTTTTAGATGATATTGCTAATACATCTCTAATTGTAATGTTTCCGATTGTCTTTTTAAAAGAAAAGTTTGTAGAGAGACTATCACATCTCACTATAAGTTACTACTATTATAAATTACATATCACTTTGAATAATAACTATTTAAAAACTTTATTTAAATAAATTGTTAAAGTAAAAATAAATAGTTTTACATGGGTTTATTAAAAATACAAACATTATTAAAGTAATAATTACCATCTACACATACAAATGTTTGTTTTCTATGTCAGGGAATATGGAAACCTATATTAAACATGAAATATATTGTTTAATGTGTTAGGAAAATTTTTATTCAATATATGGGTTGATAAAAATACAAATATTATTAAAGTTGTAATTGTCTTGGGCACATAGAAATGTTGTTTTAATAATACATCTTGTAGCGACCCAAATATTCACACACGAACAACACAAGATATTTTTTTTTTGAATTGCCTGACACATAACATGACGCAACATGTCATCACCAAGGATACAACTAACACTGTGAACAACTTGATACAAGGAATGGCCCTAAAGGTAGCACGGAAACGTTCACACCTTTCAAGGACAATTTACATTTCTTTTAGACATGACAACATAGAAGTCCAACCACAAAACACACTTACAGTTAGGGCCAACCACAATGAGATATTCTTGAGGGTTATTTATTTTAATAAGACATCTTGCAATTCTTAGCTTATGTTTTCAAGGAGACTCAAGATATGATTCATACAATTAATCTTACCAAGCTAAGTTTATTCATTTTTTCACTGAGTAATTAACTTTAAATCTTCTCTATTATGAAATTTATTTTTTTAATTCAATTGTTTAATAAAGGAGGTAATTAAATTCCACAAGGCCATCTATCCTCACTTATGCTACTAAAAATCGCTCATAACCTTATTACAATATGGATTCGCTTTCAACATACTCAAGAGAAAGATTACCAAGCACCTTGAAAAAAAATAGGTTAGAGGAAGAAGGTCGAGTTGAATTCATCTTTATGACCTCTGTAACGCACCAAGATTACCAACACAAGAACTACACAGTGAAATACAGGATAATTTTTTTTTTGACTTGCTTTGACTCAACACGACACAACATGTCGTCACAAGGTTACAACCAACACTTGGAACCACTTGTTACGGGGAAGACCACAAGGTCAGCACAGAAACGTTCACACTTATCAAGGACAATTTATTTTTCTTTTTGACGAGACAACATGGAAGTCCAACCACATGACACACTCACAGCTAGGGCAAACCACAGTAAAGAAATGGTTAGGGTTTATTTATTTTGGTAAAGACACCCTTTAGCTCATGACTTAAGTTTTCAGAAGGAATCAATATATGGTTCACACAAATTCATCTCACCAAGTGAGTTAATTTCTTATACACTGAAGAGTAGTTCACTTAAAGTCTTCTCCTACTTACTAAATCTTAATATCTTCCAGAAACTAACCATTGTTTTCCTTTAAGCTTGTTTAAGAGTTCACCCCAAAGGGATAGTGTTCGCTAGTTTTAGCAGGGGTATCAATTTATAAATGTTTACTTCACAAAGGAGTTTTTCATTTTGATCACTCATGGAAGTATTTGATTTCAAATAGATCACCTTTACATTTATTTGTTGAATATAAAATTATTATTATTTTTAGCTTCTTTAAGGGTTACCAACTCATTTTACCTTACTTATAACTATTGTTGCTAAGTCTTAAGAAATATTTACTAATAATTTATTCTAAGATCAAAGTTTTACAATACTCATATCAATGTAAAGATTGGAATGCCATGTATCACAAGGATAATTTCAAGCTTAACTACACCAGAACAGGACACTTTATTTCACCATTACCAAACAATACAAGGCAAGAGGTCGTATCAACTCTCTTTACAAGCAATGTTACACAATTTACAACACATTGGACATTTTTTTACAAGGAACTTCATAATGGTACAGATGAAACTTTTACACTCTTTTCTTCTAGTCTACTCGCATAATCATCTGCATAAATATTAACTAAAGTCAGTTCGCAAGAACTGAGCATGTTAGGCTACACAATGCAATAGTAAGCTAAACAATTAACAATATCAAGACAGGAATATTCTAAATTCAGAAATGGATAAAACACAACTCACAACTCCAATATTAATCTCATGAGAGAGAAAACTAAATCATCCAATCAAGGAGAAAGTCCAAATACTAGTAAGAACAAAAATTACATAAATCAAGGCAAGACCTTATGGGTTGGGAACAAGAAAGTCAAGGGTGTTGATATCTCCTTCATGTAATCCTATGGGTTACGTGATTGGAATCCAAAATTTACTCCATCCAACTAAAGGGCTCCAAGAGAAGACAAAGCGTACTAATTATGATCGTAGGCGCGAAGCAAAAATGACGTTATCCAATTCTTCCAGGGGGGCTTCAAAGTAATATGGGTTCGATGCCCTTAAAAGAACACAACTAAAGTTTTGGTTTTAACCAAGGAGTTTACCACTACCTCCTTATCGGATTTCTTAAAACGTAGTACTAGTTAACCAAAACAATTCCCACTTTTCCAAAAGCGTAGAGACACAAAAAGGGCCATTATTCTACCAACAAACCTTATCCTAAATCGTCAACTTCTCTACATAATATAAGGGAAGGCTAAACCCAAAAGTCGTTAATAATTTTTTTATATATTTCCGACAATGTCAATAAGTATTTTAAAATAAAAAAAAAAAAATTGATTTCCTTAAAAAGCCACAAAATGGGACTTTTAGTAACCAAGTTTGAAGAATAAGATATTCGAGTTCGAAAACCAATGGATTCGATACACGGTGGGTAATACACCAGCGATGCCCCAGATTCAAAAGACCTTACCACGAGTGCAAGCAAAAAAATAAGAACCAACACACATATCCATCAGGAAGGTTACGCAGTGCAGTCAGGCCTAGAAGTTCTATGAGCTCCTTGCCAATGGGTAAGAAGATGGAAATTTTTACCCGATCCATGTGGGCTTATCAAGGAAATGTCTAGCAAATATCAAACAGATGAATGAATATAATAGCCACCTATTATATTATCACTGTATTCAGCTGTCATCTAACAGGAAACGAGTTCACGAGTCCAATACCATGGATTCACCTACATTTTTTGTTCCAGTCCAGCTATTAATAGCTTGCTCGCGACCCTTAATAAAAATTGTAGAGATTTCATTCAATTAAACTTACAATGTTTCCCCCTTACTTTAATCAAATAAGAGTTTGAACCAGGAAGTAGGTATAGTAATTCTCTCAACACGTAGAGGCCAAAATAGATGTCAGGTTATTCATCCTCTCGAACTGGGTACAAAAGTCAACCATGTACAGTTCTAAAGCAAAACCCTAATGCCATTTTCTAATAAAAAAAAAGTAAGGAATGCCCACAGGCTTAAACAAGTTTTAGAAAGAACACAATGTCACTATTAATGTACCTTTTAGCAAAACAGGAGAGCCCTAAACAGGAAATACGTATTTATTCAACCAAATAGAGATATGAAGGCTTAACCTTCCATATAGTAAGCCTTCAATTATAAATACCATCACAGAATTCTTTTAAAAGAGAGTCATATAAGCAAACGAAACTCTATAATGTTTCCTTCCCTACGAACTAGACTGCATCACTCAATATTGCAGTAGCCCATTTAGACAAATATGAAATAGAGTAAGCTATAAGAGAGGAAAAGAACATTCCAAGCAAAAAAAACCAGCGAAATTGGAACGAGATTTAAAGGAACAACCAACACAATCAGGCAGCGAGCGATATAAACAACCACGAAAACATTTTGTCTAGGCGCCATTCAGAGGAAAGAAAAATTCATTTCAAGATACTGAAAGAAGGTAGAAAACTATTACAAGGAGTAGATTTAACATGCCTGATTAGAATTCTTCCAATCCAACAAGCACGTCGACCAGGGCTCGGGCAACAGCAACACAACCTGCGCAACTTCTCTTCCTCAGCCTGCTGAAGGTCCAAACTCTGTTAACGGCCATGCTCTTGACTTCATAAAATCAATTGTATAGTCCGAAATGTGCATCTCTGCCCATAGTCGGTCGGGTCGCATTGACACCCGATTATCATTCCCTCGCTGATCTTCTGGCGACACCCTATATCTCCTCTTCCCAAAGATTTTGCCATGCATCCCTGGGTTTCTCAGAAGTAGATCCAAAATCCTCCGAAACACCGCTCCAAATTAGCCCTAGAACTTCTGTAGGCCCCATTTTTGGCAATTGAACTTGATCCTTCGTCATTCATCCAAACACCTCCACCATCTCCATATGCATCTGATTGTTTCTGATTTGGACCTCCTAACCTTGGTGCTCTCATATTAGGAGCAGCCCTAGTCTGAGACGAAGCAAAAGAAGATGGCTTTATAACCAAAAAAAATCTCTTGGTACAGACTCCATATCCATAAAACAGTCCCTAGACTTAGCATCCTCAATTAAGGCTGACCAGTCACTAGATTGCTTCAATGTAGCAGCTGCTTTTGCCCTTAACCCAAAGTGCTCTGCGAGCTCGTGCTAGTGCCACATTCATGCGGTGAATATCAGCTACTACAAAGCCAACCATGATTTGAAGCTCGGACACAAGACATAATGATTACATCACGCTCCTGGCTGAAAGGCATCTACCGTAATGATATATAAACCTTTTCCTTCATCAGATTTGAGGACAACATCAAACTCTCGGTGCAAACATTTCAGCTGTAGCTTGTAAGGTGTGATAATTCCAACAGAAACCTTTATGCCTGCCAACTTAGTGACTCGTTTGAAGAAGCTCATATAATTGCAAAGCAAATTGTGCTTCATGAATATTCTGATGATGAAACAGATCCACGCCTATGAGATTCTCTTCCATGAGTTACATCGTAAAAACAAGTAAGGTCTCAATAGAGAATCTTTGCAATAATTTTCATCAGGTCTCCTGGTAACACTCTCACTATCACATAGTCGATTTTTGATAAAAATATTTGAAGGAGAGACCCGAATCTGAGGATGCATTGATACTGCACAGATAACAACATAGTTGGACACCTACTTGTTGGAAGCGCTCAAAAATTCCTCTACTATTCTGCACCCTTCCTGCCACTGCATTTACTTCCCTACACGACCTGACCCTCACAGAAAACTTGAGACTCTCCAGGGATTTAGTCCTTTGAACGAAATACCCTCAAAATTTGACTGTAAGCTGAACAGAACCGACTGTTGTCTTTCCTACTGCCTGGATAAATGCTGTTGTGGGTCACTGTTGCGGATCCCTAACAAGAACACACTTCGCAGCACTCAAAGAAAGAGGAGGTAACACGCCTGCTTCACTAGCTTGAAGCTCCATCAAAAACCACGCGCTCAGGGGGGAACCAGGAAGAAAACGCCATGACAGAATATTTTTGCTGGCTGGCCTCTGCCCACGCGACCAGGAAGAAACACCTCTCACACGTCTACTTCACTAGCCATCACGTCAAACCAGACTGCGCCCATACGCATTGAATGAAAGGATCAAAAAGAGATCCAGGTGAAGAAAAACAGGCCTCCACCGACTCCATCTCTCTCACGCAAGGTAGAAAATCGTGATAGTCATTACAGTCTCCAGGTTGGGTGGTTGGGGGGAAGACTAAAGTCATCCACGTGCAAACAAGGCCTGCGAATGGACCTGGTCGGCCAAGGTGGTAGTGGAGGGTACGTGCAAGAAAATAAAAGATATAAAACTGTGCAGTCCTCACCTTCAAAGGCGCCACCACCCAACCTCTCTCGCCTTCCATGAACCAAGGCTGGAAAAGACAACAAACGTGCCCGAATGCCTTCAAAAAGGTTTTAATATATATTAGAACTTTTAACAACAAAAGTCATTACGCATTACACCGATCAAAAGCATGATAAGCTCACTAGACGAAAGTTAGAAATGACCCCCGGAAACAAAAGTGCACTTACGACAGAACGAGATGGCGAGACAAAGCGAAAGGAGGGAAGAAACTATACCAAGATAACTCCGCGATAAGGTCAAAATCACCTGACGATAAAAAGGGAGCTCAAATAAATGTTCAACAAAAAGAAAAGGGGGCAAGGTGGCAGAAATGGAAGTCGATGCCCAACGGGGCATTACATATATCATGTTTGGAATCCAAGAATTTAATAATCAATACCCTTATTTATTTTACATATTGGTCTATTAATTATCACTTATTTGTAAACAATTCATTATTGTATTGCAATCCTTGTTCATGAGCAAGTAGGAAGTAGAGGTAAAAAAAATTATCTACAAGAGATCATTTGAAATCATAAACATTTTTATCTATAAGAGATCAAGTGAAATCAAGTCTTAGTGGTTTTTTTTTCTCAAAATGTTATCAATGTAAATGCATTGGCACAACATTAGTTGATTAAAAAATTGAGGTAGTTTTTTGTCTAGCATTTTTAAATTTTGGAACTGTGTAATGTATAGTTTGTTTAATTACATGTTTATTTACATGTTAGCACCACATACATGCCATGTTTTGTTTCTCAATAATAAACTGTTATTTTTTCTTTTCTCTATAATATTTTCAAGTATGATAATATATTTTACCAGATAAAATTTTGTATTTCTTACCTTAGGAAGGTTTTAGGTTAGTTTTATAACAATAATCTTTAAATTAGAGATGTCTCATTGTCTCTTCCATATCAATGTTTTCTATTGGTTGAGCCAACTTTACTAAGCATGAAATGATTTAAAATATTTGGCGCTATGAGTACCTAAGCCAGAGAGCCTAAGGTTCTTCTCTCATGCTGAAAATTCAATTTTTCTACAGTCAACTTAGAAATTTGTTACAAAGTTTTTTGTTTATTATCAATTTAAAGAAAATTGTTCCACAAATATATGTTAGCATGCTTAGGTTTGGTGGAGTTTCTTGGCACACATTTCAAGATTTTTTCACAATTTCTAGACAAAATGCTATAAAATTTCATGGATAATCAAATAATGTGGAACTGAGACAAAATAATAAAGTTATGTAGTCAACATACAAGTTTTCTAAAATAACGATTAAGGCTAGGTTTTAGATCTTTATAGTCAAAATGTTTTATCCTTGCCACCTCTAGTTTAACTTTACATATTTTAATAAATTGAATGAAAAATTCATGGAAGACAGAGAAAATTTTAGTAGTTAGGAAAGTTGGTCTAGTCAAATAACTAGCCAATTAAGTAAATAAACTACTATTGTTTCGTATCTTTGCAATTTTTTAAATTTTGATAATATATTATTATATATATTTTAGCAAGATATTACTATTTTGAAAGGTAACCAATTATTTAACCCGCCACTCACAAAGAGTCAAGCTTAACCAAACCCTTCATATTAAAATATGGAGATCCATTCAAATTTAATCATTGTATAAAATATAAAATATTTATGATACTTTTCATCATGAAAAAGGTGTTCAAATGTCCAATATTTAGAAAAACTAGCGCAAATTAAACTTTTTTTCATTTTTAAGTATTACACTGAATAATCATAGAATAGTAATATGGAATGGAGATAATAACTGCGTGATTTTAAATAGTAACGCGAATAGTGGCAAAAGGACAAAGGTTGGTTCAGGTGAAATGAATGCATCTTTAACTATGGAGGAGCGGAATTCAAATTTTGATTCACCCAAATTAAATGGTAACCTTGAAGTGGTGTTAGATGTGGATGACGGAAACAATGCGGATTTGTGCAGTGTAAGTAGAAAATCATATCGTGGTTTCCATGGGGGGAGTGCACGTTGATGAACTTAATTGGGAGGTATCTGTCTTCATCTACGTTGTTTTTGCTTAGTTGTTGTTTAAATGCTGCTTGTTGCGGGTTTTGATGCTGGTGTTTTGGATCTTATGTTGTTTTACTCATATTGACACATCCGGCTTCTGAGCCACTATTGTTCAAGGGTATAGTCCCTTTCAGAAAAACTATTTTCCTATAATAAAAAAAAAATATGGAATGGAGATCTTATTGGAGCTAGGATCCAAAAAAGACTTGACATTAATTATTTGGAAATGTTATTATTCCATGATGAAAAGCACTATAAATATTTTATATTCATGAAGAGAATATAAAATAGAACACTAACATAAAAATATGTACTTATTTTATTCTCTTCATGAATATAAAATATTTATAGTGCTTTTCATCATGGAATAGTAACATTTCCAAATGTCAAAGTCTCCTTTGAATCCCAGCTCCCATAAGATCCGCATTCCATGTTACTGTTCACAGCAACATTATTCGGTCCAGCAGCAAAAAATGCAATAGGCTCAAACAACAGCAAGGTGGGCGTGATTGATAGAAGGTTCACTCTGAAGACCAAAATTTAAAAAATTGAAAGCAATTTGTGGCTGCCAATTCAAGGCAAACACGACATCTAATTCATGATTTAAAATCTTAAAAAATAAAAAATAAAATGTTACAGTCGAATTGAACGTCAAACCATGTGGCTGACAATTCAATGCAAACACGGCATCACATACAATTCAAAGCAAACACGGCATCACAGACTATTTATTGCAGATATATTTCCCTATACGTAGTAAGTATTCCAAGCTGTAAGGAGTTAAAATGGAGCAGCTAATACGTAGTATTGTCGATTCCAATTGGTACTTATGGTTTTTCGGACTGTTTACTTGTGTAATTTTACTGTTATTAAGACGGGGTAAGGATGGACAAGGGGATGGATCTGCCATTAAACCCAAACTCCCTCCTGGATCACCTGGATTGCCATTTATTGGAGAGACTATCTGTTTTCTTCTAGATGTTAAATCGTCTCGGCGAAAGTTCTTTGATGAACATGAGCTTAGGTAATATCAATGTTTTTGAATGACTCATTTTTTCTCTTCGTAATTAGATGCATCTAATAATTAGCATTTCCATTAAGAGGAGGTGTAATGTTACGCTGATAGTAATGTTACGCTGTAATGTAAGGTGTAATGTAATTTTTTCTCTTTTGGAAGAGCGCGTGCAGTTGTGTCTGTGGATGCAAAATGAGGGAATTAGGCTGTTCGAAGCCAAATATCTGGCGTCTTTCAGACATCTTATCGGCAAATATGATTTGTCGGCGGTACAGGGGGAACTTCAAAGAAAGCTCCATGGAACTGCTGTCAATTTGTTGAAGCATGAGAGGCTCAGCTCTGACTTCATGGACGACATACAAGACATCTTCCTTGCCGGAATGAGGAAATGGGAGGAGCAAGGAGACATCCCTATTCAACACAAGTGCAATCAGGCAAGTATTGTACTGCATTTGATCAATAAGATTTCTATCCCTTCTGCAACTATTTATATAATTTTTTATATATAATGTGGTAGTTTTCATTTTAGCTCAGATTTGGCTTCAATTGTGAATCTGTTACTGGCAGATTGTTCTGAACTTGATGGCGAAAAAATTGCTGGACTTACCTCCAGCAGAAGAAATGAAAGATGTTTATAAAGCTTTCGACGATTTCGTAGGAGCTGTCTTCTCTTTGCCCCTCAATATCCCTGGAACCACTTATGCCAGAGGAATTCAGGTGCGCTTGCCACCAAATAATATACTAATTATTTCTTGTTTAGTATCGTTAAGAGTTTTTAATATTTTTTTTCTTCTACGTCACTTCAAACCATGAAATCTGTCGAATGCAGGCCAGGGGAATTCACGAGTGTATAAAGGAGAGGAGACAGCATCCAGAGGTGGTCCGCAATGACTTGTTCACCAAACTTTTGAGGGAGGGCACATTTTCGGATGAGATTATTGCAGATACAATAATCTTTTTTGTGTTTGCCGGTGTGGAAACTTCATCATGGCCATGGCGTTTGCTGTGAAGTATCTTACTGAGAATCCACGAGCACTGGAGGAGTGAGGGTGAGTGCTTTGCTATAATTCTAAAATAGACATTACACTATACATATTTATATTTTGAACAAAAGAAGATAAATTACATTCATTTCATAAATTAGGTTCTATAATGTGGCCTAGATCCATGTTTGTGAGTGCTAGATAAGCTCATCTCTAAGATTAAGAGCAAAATTAAGTTTGAACGAACACTGATGCATATAAGTTAAATGAATATGGATAACGTAGGCTGAGCATGACGCTCTGCTGAAGGCCAAAGGAAAAGGCAATGAAAAGCTGACGTGGAATGATTACCAGTCAATGAAATTCGTTCATTGTGTGAGTACATGTCCATCCTTAATGTAGTTCTGGTCATGAAATTTGAAGAGCTAATGATTTTGGTCTGTCTTTGGCAATGGCAGGTAATAAATGAAACACTTCGTTTGTCTAGTGCAACCGTGGTTCTTTTCAGGGAAGCCAAACAAGATATTAAAGTGAAAGGTTGTGTTGAGGATTTGATGCTGGACCTCATTAAAAATTTATCACCCACACTAGACTGGAAAATCTAATACAAATTTAATGTATTGCAAGGCAGATTTTGTTATCCCCAAAGGATGGACAGTGTATGCTTTCTTGAGTGCCACTCATGTGGATGAAAAATACCATTATGAAGCTGACAAATTCCTCCCTTGGCGTTGGCAGACTAAGGGACAAGTATGGCAAGGAACAATGTTTAAAAAAAAATTAAAAAATGATACATATAATGCTAATTATTGATTAGAGCTTGAATTTAATGCACGAAATATTGGATGAACCATGTTACATGCCATTTGGAAGAGGTGGCAGGCTCTGTCCAGGACTTCATTTGGCCAGATTTGAAATTGCTCTCTTTCTTCACAATTTTGTCACTAAATTCAGGTGAGATTATCTTTCCCAAAGGCATTTCTCTTTGTTAGGGTCCTCTTCTTCGATTCAAAAACTAAAATTGGTTTTGGTTTAAATATACAAATGGAAATCGCAGATGGGAGGCGCTGGAACTTAATCATGCCATTCACTTTCCTCTTCCTTCCATGCCAAAAGGCTTTCCAATTCGTTTCCACTCTCAAGCTGATGACTGAAGAATGTTTTATTTTCTGATTAGTTATATATAATATTATTATACATAATATTCTTAATCGGAACATATATCAATATACTATGAATAATAGTAGACTATTATTTATAAAAAAATTATGTCGTGGTAAAATATAATACTATCTTTGAAGTTTTTTATATTATACACATTTCTCGCATTGAAATTTGTAGTTTTGATATTATAAAGATTTCTCTTATCGAAATAAATAGAATGTAAGTTTGGTTTCCACCAATACAATTTCTTCGATGGCAGTCCAATTAACTAACCTAACATAAGAACAAAAGTCTCTCCATTCAATTTTCATCCTCTCTGTTATTCCTCCATAAATTGCAAATTCATTTCTATGCAAGTGTATTTATTATTTCTGCTTACTTATTAGTTGTATAGTGTTACACATCATCACTTTTGGCATTAAGATTGTGTAGATACAACTACATTTAAAATAAAATATTGTTAAGTTAGTCAATATATTTTGTGAGAATTTTTGCCTTTACTATTGTGTTGGTTGTTCTGTTCTGGTTGTTCTGAGATGTTCTAACAGTTAAGTGCAGTTGTTTCATTTGTTAATCTCTCACCGTTTGTTTCTTACAAACTTCACTTGTTGAAGGTGTTCAATCCTGCAATTCTTCATTGCTGGATGTAAATGTTATGCATGTATCATACCATCTCGTTTAGGTGTAAATGTTATTTATTTTGGTTAGTTGCATATCTTCTTCTTACTACTTGGCATTAAAATCTTATTGTATATATGTTCAATTTTGTGTGAAATACCTTCTTCATCCGTATTTTGAATTGATTTTTTAAAAAGAAAAACACATTTAACAAAAAGTATAATACAAATATTTCCAATTCAATGTACATTATGTTATGTAGTGTGACTTTTTCCTCCCAACTTTTTTGTGGGGAAATTTTCATTCATGTTGGCCTTCTCTACATTTGTCCTTACATTTTTCTTTCTCAAAATTTAGAAAAAAACAATATTAAGGATTTTATGTTTTTAAAAAATATGATGTAAATGCTATATTTTAGACAAAACAGTGAAATTGGAAACAAAATTATTTCTTTGAGGTGAAATGTATAGTTATTGCCTCGCGGGAATAAAGAAATGAAAGATAAAATAAGATGGCCAAAAGGTTGGATTAATTACTACTTTCTTCACTCAAGAACCTTCTAAATAGTAGTATGAAAACCAAGCTAAATAATGTCTAATGTGCATGATTTTGTGACTACACAATCAAAATAGTTTCTTATTTTATTGTTTCATGCCTGTTATTACATGTTCTTAAGTAAGAAAAATGGAACAAACCTTGTCATCCAATAACATTCCTACTTTCAACTTTCTTCCAAAAGAAATTCAGCCCTTTCTATTATCTCTTCCACTCCCTTGGTCACTTCCTCTACAGTAACCTAGCATACGGTTTACACCCCTCCTCTCTGTGAGTCCAAAGCCATCAGAAACAACCCCCATGTTCAGACTAACCCCTTTGTTTTTGTTCCTTATAGACTTGTTACACCCCCATCTGTCATTTCTTTAGAGACCTTTCGGTCTCTTACCATCCCTCTTGGATGCATGGAATTCCAAGAACTCCTTTATACCAACCTAGTTGATCTTCATGACTACCTTCTTTGTAAATCTACCAATCTCCCCATCGCCATACCCCCTCTTCAAATAATTTATGCTTATCATTCTCACCCTAAATCCACCCAAGTCCTCAAATCGCAGTTCATTGTGTTCTTCCCTAGAGCCATGAATGAGCTTGCCATAGTGCAACATGAAATTAGATCCACCAATATTCCTCTATAATTACCAAAACTCACCAATCCACTCAACTAGTAGGCCCCATTCCTTCCAATCTTCTTCGTACCAACACACACCCACTACTTCCATCCCCATCACTTCCTCATCCAATGTTTTCATTACCACACCTGCCCAAACAATGCAAGAGTCATGTTTAATCCTTCCACCACCTGAACAACATGATCAAGCTTTGGTCCCCATATCTACATCCCATGTCCACACAAATTTCATCACCTCAAAACCGCATCCTTTAGATTTTATCCAAACTCGCTAACCTCCCCTTCAAAGTGCCTTTCGCTACATCTTCCCTAATCAATCTACTCAAGCATCTCAACCACCCCATACTTATATCTCCTCTCACCACATGAAAGGTCTGTCTAACATCCATGTCTCTCAACAATAACAAATAAAACCTTATCCATATAAGTACATCCCTAGATCTCAACAAGCCCATCTTTCCCAACCCATTCAATCTTAGCCCTTCAACAATCTTCCCCCTTATCAATCACCTCCTCAAACACCTACTTATCCACTGATTAACTAAAATATGAATATTCTAGACTAATTTGATACTATTGTAGCAGTAAGTAAATGAATAATTAAGTGCAATGTGTATCCAAGCAAACTAAGCATAAAAGTATAGCTTGTTCACAATGATGCCAAGGGTATGCCAAAATAGAAACCTAGTAAAATGGAAGTATAGAATGTCATAACCGTGCTCATAAAATTATGTGAATTTTGGATAAGGGCAGAAAAAATCTCGTACAGAAGGGATTAGGTGTCCATTAGCACCCCAATCTTGATATGGGCTTTGTAGTCCTTGCAAGTTTTCAAGATCTAAATTTTTTTAGGTCGGAAGAGTGTTGAAAATAATCAACTTTTTTTCACTCTGAAATCACACAAAGATCAATGGATTCACCGAAAAACCGTACAATGACTAAAAATCAAATCCAAGCATCAAAACCAAAAAAAAAATAAGAAAAATTCACATGAATGGGTTGGACTGACCTCAACTTCTACAACAGTGGGCTTACTAACTGAATGCTACAATATGTTTCAGACCCAAATGTAGTTCTAGTGTATGTGTGCATAATGTGCCCTAGATTCTCTTGTGCCAGTCTCACTTTGTGAAGTAACGAGCAATAACTATATGTAGAAAATGTAATTATATGTGTGCATGGAATAGAATAGAATCCCTCCCCCTATGCAGTGTGATACAAATTAACTAGCCTTTTCCTTGTGATGGAGCTAACGGATACAAATGATCTCCAAATGGATGAAACTCTAGGTGGATGATAGTAATGACTAGTACTTGGTCCCTCATTATGGTCCCATAACTTTATGTTTATAGGGTTCTCTTGATCTAATTTCATAATTAATCTTGAAATGGCCAACCAACAAAAAGATAAAGATCTCAAACATCTAGAAAGAGCCCAAAAAATGGCAGGAAAGTGTGAAAAGGATTAGGGTGCCCCATGTGGGACTAGGGCACCCATGAGTGCCCCAGTCAAGGCTAAAATAATGTGAGATGACCTAAATAGACTGGGCATGTGGGTCTAAAAGGTCGGGAATGAAAAAATAAAGATAAGAGAAGATGGCCAAAAGATGGGGGTTAATTAGTACTTTCTTCACTCAAGAACCTTCTAAATAGTAGTATGAGAGCAGGACTAAATAATGTCTAATGTGCATTATTTTATGACTACATTTACCCCCACTTTATGTTGGTGAGAGGAAATATCGGTAACATAAATTAGATAGAGATGTGAACCTGATGTCCATGAAGATTGTAGTATAAAATGTGTTGAAGAACTAGAAAAAGCGTGGAATGAAAAAAAATATGATGAAGCATGGAAATTAAAGATGAAAAAGTACAAAAAGTGATGACAGTGAACCTAGGGCAGAAACGTGTGTGTAGTTACTGATGTATGTGATGTACCTGCATGGTTAGTATGGTTTGTGTTGTCGTGAAGTGTTTTTGTTGACATTGTATTTGTTGTTGATGTTATTTTTGTTGTTGTTATTACCCCCTTTTGACCGCTTGTTTCTCATATGACCAGACCTGCAAGGAGAAAACGGTCAAGTAGTCAAATATGTATGTATGTATGTTTAAAAATTTAATGTAAAAGACACATTCATATGTATGTAAACGTAAATACACAACATAAAGAGTGTAAATGGAACATGTGCACCTGATCCATGTTGAAAAAGAGAGTATAGAAGGACATCCTATACTGTGAGTTTTTTGGGTGATCTCATGCCACCCTAGCCAAAGAAGTGTAGGGAGAAAGATGAATTATTATCCTTCTTATAACTACTTCCCTGAATGTGTGTGAAGAGATCTATGTACGTCCTATTTTTGGGGTGATCTGATGCCAATGGACGAAGTAGTTTAGGGAGGCACACCAACTGTAACCTCTAAGCTTGTAACTGCTTCCCATAATGCTAAGGAAACCATGCCATGTAAAATCCATTGTTTACGAGGTTTGTAGACTGGTCTAAACCCACTCAATGTATGTAACCCAAAATTCTAATGGTATAATGCGCACTTAACTGAACCAATGTAAATGCATTGTGTTAGTATGTAAAACCCCAAATGATGCCCCCCTCTTTGGGGGCACAAGTGACTTTGCTGATAAGATAATGCAACCCCAAAAGAGGACCAACAATGTGAAATATTAAATTGTGCCTTGTAGGGGAAAGGGAATACACTTGGTAGAAACCAAGGCGTGCATAAACAAGAGGCTAGTCAAAACAAGTGTTAGTACGAAAAAATATGGATATAGAAAATAATGTATAAGTTACGCAAAACGTGTGTAAGCTACTTAGAAAAGTAATGCAAACATGCAAGAAGACAAGTAAGCCGCACAAAGTGGGGTGAAAACATGGGACATCATTCACAATGTCGCAAGACACGTAAGGCCATAATGGCCGCATACAAAAAACAAGTGTGCACACCAAACATAGGGCAAGGATCACAAACAAGAGCAAACATTAGACAAGCAATGTAACGAACAAGTATGGAAGCAAATATCCCTGCATAACAAATGCTACACATGAAGCACCCATTAGCATGTTACAAAGGTAACTAGTATGTCAAGAGCATTTATAACCAAGGAATGTAAAGTGTTAAGTACAAAATGAAGCAATAACACATGTTAGAGATGAATGTGGATGCCCCTAGTGACCAGTGTAGGAAGGGTAGAAGGTGAACATCCATGTTGTGTGTAAGAGACCTATATCTGTGATCAAATCTAGAAAAATATGTGAACACGCATTTATGGATGATATAGATAAATGCCATACAAGTAATCTAACTAGAATGTGTAATAAAGCGACCATGAACAAGAAAAGTAAGCAAGAGTAAAAATAACCATAATATGCAGTATGTTGTGGATGGATGGAATGGAATGTAAAATGGAGTGATAGGAGCCATGTGCCCCCCCGAGTGATTGGAAATTACATGTAGTGAGGTTCATTTTTTCCCCCCTTAGCCGTCAAGAGTGAACCATAAACGAGAGTTCATCATCGGGAAATGGTCGAATAGTGTGTGTTGTGTCTAGCGCATTGTGATGAGTATGTATGTGTAGTGATGATGATATGCGATATGTAGAAGATATGTGTGCAAACCCTATATCTGAAGCATATATCATGACAAAATGAATGTATGAGTGATGATTTATCCCTAAGCATATATCACTACATGATGAATAAAAGGGAGTGTTGATGTAGCCTAAAGCATATACCACTAAAAGATGAATAAAAGGGGGTGGTGATGTAGCCTAGAGTGTATACCACTACCAGATGATAGAGTAGGTGACCATTTAACCTATAGCGTATGTCATTATCTGAGAAATGTTGCATGATGAGATGTCGAATGATGAATGTAAGGTCCATTTGATATGTAAACCCTTGGCAGTCGAGTATGGACCAAGGAACTAAAGTGCGTCATAGGGTAGTGAGTGCAAAAAGTAGAAAGACTATGATAATAGATGACCATACGATGAATACAATATGTAATGTACGATGTATAAGATGCAATGTAGATAGATAAGTAGTATTCATGATTAGTAGTGTGGAATGTTAGATGCAAACGTGAAACATGTATGATAAATACTAATATGATGTATAAAGTATCTATGATATGGAAATGTGCAATGATCTAAATGGCGTAGTCCAAATGTAGGATGTATGATGTAAGATGTATAGCGCGAGATGTGTGGTGAAACATAATGTGTAATGGCTATACTGCAGTGTGTGGGGTTCATGTGTAGTAATCGCTCAACAGTCAATTGTGAACCAAAGCACAAGAGTGTTTCATCGGGTAATGATGACGCTAAAATGTGTAATGAGTATGTGTATATTAGGAAATTAACGTATGAGAATGCAAAGATGAGATATGAGTAGACGCTATGATGATGTATGCGTAAATGCTAAGAGTGTGATGTAGTATTATGTAAGTATGCTATAATGGGGGGAATGTTAAGTACTATGCCTCCAAAGTGTGTAAGATGAGAAATGATAATGCAAAGAGGAGAGATGCGCTAATGCTAACATGATAGGGGGATGTGTTGGATGCTATGACCCCCAAGTGTATGATGATGCATAAATTTTTTTATAAATGATGTTAGAAAACCAATAAAGGAGTGATATATATGAAGGTGGTGAAATATCATAGAGAGTGTAATATTGATTGATTAATGGGATAAATAATGAGAAATTCTATGGTATGTGTGACAAGCAATAGATGGATGTAGTATGAGTGGTTATGTAATAGATAGATATTTTAATGTAAGGTGAAACGAGGTTCTTTATCGTAACAGACCCCTCAACAATCATTTAAGAACTATAAGAATATGAGTGTGTCATTAGAAGGGTAGAGTGAAAAGATTCACCTACCAAAGACCAAGTTTGTTTTTAGAAGTGGTAGCATGGTCGGAAAAAGTAACATGAGGACCATGTGATTGTGGTGGAATTTTCAATGTGTCATGACTACTACTAAGAGGATTATTTTCTTTGACGAAAGTAATAGGTTGAATCTTATACTTGAGAGGATGCCAAGTTGCACTGAGTTTTAAAGGGTTTTTCTTAGGTATACTTGGTAATACAATAGACGACTTAGTAGGAGGAGGTTATGAACTAATTTTGATAGGTGGTTTATTATGTTGACTTGGTGATGTCGTAGGTGGTTTCTTAGGAGTCTCGTGACTAACCAAAGAAAAAGTAGATTTAGGAGCCCATGTGGATGTAGCATTTGTAGATTGAGACAAAATAGAATGTTTCCAAATAAATTAAATAAATCCTTGACACTCAATATATGTTATTCTTTGTTGAAAAGTGTGGCAATCATTGTCATTATGTCCATTGGTTCAATGATAATTACAATATGGACGACCGTGATATTTTTCTATTCGATAAGGAGGATAGTAATTAGTAGGTGGTAGTGTGTGATCAAATGATGACTAAGGAGATGATTGAGAATGTCATGTTGCTTGGAATTGATATCCAAGATGAGAGGATTGGGTAATGGTTTGACTTGAGGCTCACTAATATGAGAACATGTAGTAGACATAACATGATATGTAGAAGGATAATAAACATGCACTTGAGAAGCATCCTTAAGCTGTTGATTTTTAGATTTGAGAGATGTGATTTCGGATTCCATGGCCTTAAATTTATCTTTGAATAATGCATGTAGATCTTGAATGGATTCTAATATGGGTTGATTAGATTAAGGAACACTAGGACTAGGGTCGTCAAATAAATGATCTAATAGAGGACTTATTTTGTGTGGTGGCGTATTGTCATCAAGATAGCTGGTGTCTAGAGATTTTTGTAAAACAAATTTGCAATGGGTATATCACTTAAGTAAATTAGATAAAGAAACTTGACCCATGATAGAGGAAAAATGAGGATCATAAGCATGAAGATCTAGTACAGGTTTACCAAAATGATTAACTAAAATATGAATATTCTAGACTAATATGATGTTATTGTAGCAGTAAGTAAATGAACAATTAAGTACAATGTGTATCCAAGAAAACTAAGAACAAAAGTATGAAACCATAATTGTAAAATAAAGGAAATAAAATACTTAGCTGGTTCACAATAATGTCAAGGGTATGCCAAGTTGGAAACTTGGTAAAATGGAAGTACAAACTGTCATAACCGTGCTCAGAAAATTATTTGATTGTCAAATAAGGGGGGATAAGAGTGCCCATGAAAGGGACTAGGGCACCTATTGGAGCTCTAGTCTTGATCTAGGCTCTATAGTCATCGTAGGTTTTCATGATCAGAATTTTTGTGGGTCAAAAGAGTGTTATAAATATTCACTTTTTTCACTTCAAAGTCACACCAAGATCGATGGATTTTCCAAAAATCCTACAATGAAGAAAACAAAAATCCAAGCATCAAAACCTTAAAAAAATAAAAATTCAAATGAATGGGTCAGAATGATCTCATCTTTCACAACAATGGGCTTACTAATTGAGCATTGCACTACATTTCAAATTTAGTTATGGTGTGTTTGTGTGTGTGCATAATGTGCCCTAGGTGCTCTTGTTCTGCTTGTACTTTATGAAGTAGAGAGAAATAACTAGATTTAGAAAATGTAATTGAATGTGTGCATGGAATAGAATAAGATCTCTCCCCCTATGCAGTTTGATAATAGATACAAATGATTTCCAAATGGATGCAACTCTAGGTGGATGATAGTAGTGACTAGTGTTTGGTCCCTCATTATGGTCTCATAAATTTATATTTATAGGGTTCTCTTGATCTAATTTCATAATTAAACCCCAAAATATATGACCACCAAAAAGATAAAGATCTCAAACAACTAGAAAGATCCCAAAAAGTGGTGGGAAAGTGTGAAAAGGATCGAGGCACCCCCGGTATGACCAGGGCACCCATGGGTGCCCCAGTACTAGATTGGGCACCCCAGTCAAGGATAAAATGAAGGAAGATGACTGAAACAGACTGGGCCTGTGGGTGTTAAAGGTTAGGAATGATGAAATAAAAATAAGAGAATATTACCAAAAGATGGGGGTTATTTAGTACTCTCTTCACTCAAGAACCTTTTAAATAGTAGTATGAGACCGGGACTAAATAATCTCTAATGTGCATTGTTTGTGAAGACATACACAACAATATTCATCTCATAGAAAACCTCACCCATCTACCTCATATATCCCACAATCTCATCCATCAATCTCAATCCTCCCACATCTACTAACCCTCTTCACACTTTTCTAAGGAGAATGGATAATCTTGAAGCCGCTACTTTAGGTTCTAAAACCACCTTCTCTTACGAAAATATTTGCAATGATCCCACAAATCCATCAGTTCTAGTAAAACCCTATCTGTCACACTAGGAAATCCCCAAATTTTCCAAGTTTAATAGTAACGAAGACCCACAATTGCATATGCATGCCTTTAGGCATGCATGTTACCTTATTGCTTACGACCATGATATTATGCTCCATACCTTTCCTATGTCGGTGGCTGGCCCCGCTTTGGAATGGTATAACTATATTCCTCAACATTATTTATTCTCTTTCACTCAAATCGTGAAACTATTCCTAGAGAAATTTTCTATTAACATTGCACGTAAAATAACCATTACAGATCTCTATGCCATTAGAAAATTTGATGACGAATCTATCACATATTTCGTTGCTAAATGGAGTGGCATAATTAATCAATTATATTTCTCCCTTCCACATACCTAACTAATAAAACTCTTTTCACGGTCTTGTGTGAAGCATATTTCCTCCTCTTTAGATCAATGCCTTCCAAACTTTTGAAGAGACATTCACCATGGCTCATAAATTTGAACCCCATGTCCTTGTGCAAGGCCATGTCAAACTCTGATCCAACAAACCAAAACAAAAATTCACTAATTCATCTACCCATGGTGAAAAATATTAAAACACGACTAATTCTATCGTAGTAAAATCTTCTTCTGTATCCACATCCCACAATAAGCCTCCTCAAAGGTCTCCTACACCAACCCCCAAATATACCCCTCTCAGGGAATCCTATAGTTATATTTTTGAGAAATTGATGGTTTTGCATCTCATCTAACTTCCCCATATCCGACCTCTTGATGAATCATGACCCAAAAACGCATGGTATCGTGAGGACCACTATTGTAAATATCACCAAGTTCGTTGTCACAACATTGAAAAATGCTACACTTTTAAAGGTCTTGTACAATAGTTCATAAACCATGGTGATCGTTAATTAGATAACCCCAATGCACCTCTTAATCATCCTCTCGATGTCTTCAAACAACCTTTCCCCAACCATCCACCAAATAATCAAACTACTCCTCCTACATCCTAGGCACTCAATGCCCACACAATCAACACTCTAATCCAAGAGTTAACATCATAACCTACACCTACCATTACTTCATTTACTACACCCATGGGTATTAGTATCTCCCCTTCCTCATCTATAATCTTACCTATTGTAGACACCAAAATCAGGTCACACTCCCCTTTGTCCCCTTTCGAATAACCAACATAAAAACTTTTACCTAACCATGACCCTTTCATCACACATTAATATTAATCTAATCTCTTTAATTAAATTAATACTCATCCTCACTTTATTCATTATTTAATTATCTTAACTAACCCAATTTCCACCTCACCTAGACACCTCATTATAAACCTATTTTTAGTATCTATCTACTCACCATAACTAACTAAGACTTAGTTCAACCCTAAAAATCAATGCCTATTATTCCTCTAACCAAATTCCCGATCATTAAAAAGATAACATCCATTTTGATCCACAAAAAATGAACAGACCTAGCCCAAATGATTGTAATATCTATCATTTTTAGTAAACCTAGGGAATCCCACCTTAACCGACGCCGGTCATCCCGAAACCGCCGCCAGTCAACCAAGAACCGTCGTCGGTTACCATTTATTCACTTTGGTAACCTTGTTTGAGAGGTTGTCCACATTCTCTAATTTTGGAGCAAAAGGATATATACATGCAAGCAAGAAACAAAGCTCTTTCACACATCCAAGCAACCATAGCCAGCATCAAGACAGATCCAGAGGTATCACTCTCATGGTAGCATTCCAGGAAGTACCACTGCAGCACCAAGCTCCATCCCACCATCAATCATCACCACCACCCAGCCATTGGACCTGCAACATCAGTAAGTGCATTTATCACTAGTGTTATTTCATCCTTGTTCTGTTTTAAAGGTTTTGTCATCTCTGTTATCATTTTCTATTAGCATTCCCATTCCCCCACTATTCCTCTTTCTATAAACTCAACCATTTCCCCACCCACACCATAAAACCACCTATACCTAACTTCTACATATCTCTCAGTGTTCCTAGATCCCCACATACCTCGTTATTCCCTCTGTCATCTATGTCTAACCTTAGCTCAAACCCCACAACCAGATCTTATTGATTTTTTTATCAATCCGCCTTTACCGACGTCGGTTACCCATAACCATCGTCATTTCTTCCTAAACCATGATCGGTCTTACCCGACTGACACCAGTCTCTGTATTTGGCCACCCTATCAATAATAGAACCTAAGAATCTTTATCCAAGCAACCTAAGGGACCCAGAATCTGAAACTAACCTATTCCAGCACTTTGACCCCTTACCCTACCTCCAGATCTGATCATAACCTAGCCTGTTATATTAGATTTGCTTATTGTATTTGAATGAGATACCTAAATCATATCAACTACAATAGGACTTTGTTTATTTACGTTATTTCTTGCATTAAGTTGTATTAAACAGTGGATTGACAACCATCTAGGAAGTATCACACTTCCCAGATCTAGCACTCGCTAGGCAGTCCACTGTCATATATTATTTAACTCTTCTTTTTTGGTCTTGTTTTCTATTTCAGGTAGTTCTTCCTAGCTAAAAGGAATCTCTCACAGTCAGCATCGGATCGAGAAGTCAGAACGTGCAACCTTCAAACCAACCATTGCAACAGGTATTCCTCCTCTGCCCATAACATTATTTGTTTCATCATATTCAAAATGTAAAGAAAACAGTGAAACATTTTGGCATGCCCAATGGGACCCTCGTTTGTGGATTCCCTTTCTTTTCATATAGGTTGCATCTTGTGTGTTTCCTTTCTAAATCGTTATTCACTAAATCTTCTTCTCTAGTAATCCTCTTTTTCTTTCTAATTACTCTAAATGAAACATTTATTTTGGTGCGTTTAAAAAGAATCATTCTTCTTGATTTTTGCATTTAGTGAAAGAGCACCCTCCTTCCTATTCATTATTTGTAACATCGAACATCACACTTTGATTTTGGTTTAAAACACTCACACTGCATTTCTTGTATGCTACATTTAGCTCATAATAAAACTGAGGGAAACCTATATGCTGGAAGTCATGCCCAGCTGATGGTTGACGTAAAAGAATCGTAGAAAACACATTCTCTCTCTCTCTTTCCAAACTGTACAAAAATTTGAATATACGCACCTTCTTAAATGACATCTTACATGGGAATGCCTATCAACGACCACACAATCAGAGGATTGATAGGTAATCCCTAGCTAGTTATCTCCATCTAGTACCCCATTAAAGAAGGACCACCCCCGTCATAACATAACCTGAAACCTCACCTTATAGATCTCCTTCTTTGTAGGATGCCTTCCCAACCAAAAATTATGTTCTGAATGCACACAGTCAGTTCTAAATAGCGTAAGCTAAAAAAACATAAATAAAAATCACTCTTAGGATCATGTTTTTCTTAGCTTTCTTCTTGGCTTGTGTTTTGATGTGTGAGGCTAAAATTATACATTTTTTTATTTTTTCCTTGGACACTCCAACATCATAGTTGGAGTATTCTAACTTTATCTAAGTGTGACAGGGCCCCATCTTCTCATTCTCAGATTCCTGAGTTTGATTATTCACATAATTTAATTCATAAAACCTAGTTTTCTTCATTCTCTCTAAATTTCACAGTAACCAACGTCGGTCTAGCGACCATCGTCAGTTAACCATAACCGGTGTCGACTTTTGGATTTCTAGGTATTTTTTCTAGGATAGTCTTCATTCGATCATTCCATTCTGATTTTGGCCCTGAGGGCACCAACATATTTTCCTCATATTGGTATTACTATCATACAAAACTACTTCCTTGCACATTCATCAGTTTTGTTTCACTTTCTGAAACTACTATTTTTCCACAGTAACCGACATCGGTTTCTGTGACCGATATCGGTTCCCCATTAACCATCACCGGTCAGCCTGACCATCGTCGGTGTCTATGTTTGGTTTTCAAAATCCAAACCTTGACCGAATTCACCCTCTCAGCCTCATTTTTCTCTGTTCTTGCTATTTTATGTGTCATTTACATAATAGATTCTTACCAGGTCAACACTTATTCACATGGTGTTGACTCACATCTAAACTAACGCTCTTATACTCCATGCCAGCCGTCAACCACTCCCACCTAGTCCCTCATCACCTTTTATCCTATCACCCATGGATCCAATTCCTCCTAGCACCATTGCTACATGTGACAAGGATTTCACACAACTCCTCAATCAGAATCCCGCGACCTTACAATTCTATCTTTCCCACTCATCCACTCGGGATTCCTCAGGTCAGTTAATATATGATGTGCCCATATCCATCTCTCCTACCCTTTTCCCCACTTCTGCATCATACCCTACTAGTTTGGTGTTACCCTCACCTGCTTTTCCCCCAATGGTTTCACAGCTAGGCCCTACACCCACTATGACCGCTGCATTTGCAACATCTATCGCACCTGTAGTATTAGTTGTTCCTTCATCGACCACCTAGAGCATAACCCCATCCATGCCCATAATCTCACATATACCAATTGTAACACAACCACTCATGGTGTCAGTGACCCCTACCCCATTCCATAATCTTGTCCTCTCTCTCCCGCAGTCTCTGCCTTCAATCGCTACTAGAGTCACTTTGACTATCCCACCTACATATACATATTATCAACAACCCCCTATCTCATCCATCATTCATTCTGGGTATATGCCCTCCATGTCGATCCCCCATTCTCAACCTTTCTATTCGACATCACCATACACTGGAATTCCACCACATCACATGTTCAGCACCAGCCCTCTTACACCATAGGAGGCACCCTTCTATCACAACCTACCAATGACCTCATCAAGTTAATGATGGAAAAGATACAGACATTAGAAGCATTGGTTTCTGATTCACAAAATTCCCTCACCTACGATGAAATTTGTAATGAGCCCATTCAACCATCCATTCTTATTCACCCATACCCTATACATTGGGAAATGCCAAAATTCAACCGATTCAATAGTAAAGAAGACCCCTAGCAACATTTTTGGTCCTTCAAACATGGGTGTTACTTGATTTCCCATGATGACACTTTACTCCTACAGACCTTCCTGATGTCCCTGACATGACCTACATTAAACTGGTACAGTGGGCTACCCAGACATTCCATCTACTCGTTTAATCAAGTAGCCTAAGCCTTCTTAGACCACTTCTCAATCAACATTGTTAAGAAAGTCACCATGACTGATATATATTAAACTCGACAGTATGATGACGAGTCTATCACTGACTTTGTCATTTGTTGGCGCAGCCTAATTAACCAGCTCACATTCTAATTACCTCAAACTGAGCTCATAGATTTGTTTACTCAGGCTTACGCTAGACACATTTCACCAAACCTACATGTGCAGACCTTCCGCACCTTTGACAATGCATTCACCATGGCACGAAAAATTGGAGATTCGTTCTATCGAAGAGAAGAAAATTTAGCTACCTAAAAAAAACACCACATTCAAATCACATGATGCTTCTTCATCTTTGAAACCCCAAAACAACTATTCAAAATCCAAAGGATCTTCCAATGTCGTGGTTATCAAGGTTGGACCCTATCACCCATCAAACCAAGCCAAACCTTCTTCTAATCTCTCTCCCATCCAAACTTTCTAGTTCAAATGAGAAAAATGAAAGTACATCCCAATAGGGGAACCATATTCTTCTGTTTTGTAAAAGCTTATTAAGGCTGGTGCCATTACCCTTCCACCTATAAAACCACACACTGGTTTTGACCTTGATCGCCCCACACCCGCGTGGTATAAAGAACATGACTTTTGCAACTATCATCGTGTCAAAGGTCATAATGATGGTAACTACATCACCTTTAAGAATATCGTCTAATACATGTTAGATAACGAATATCTAGTCTTGGATAACCCAAATGCACCAGCCAACCAAAACCTACATATCTTCAAAAAACCATTCCCTAATCATGCCCCATCTTCCAACCAAACTGGTGACGCTTTAACCAATGATAGCAATGTCTGTGAGGTCCACGCCATTTTTGATGACATACCAGTTTCTTCCCAATTGCTCCTTGTTCCTTCCATGGAATAAATCCTATCCTGAACTCCCCTACCTACACAGGAACCTATTTCATCTACTCCTCCACCCATAGATGAAACCCCTTCATTTTCTCCTTCACCCACGAAAGAACCCATAATTAACACTCAGCCTCTTGCCTCTCAAATTACCGAGCAGTCGTCAGTAGCACCTCTCCTACTCATAGGGGACACATGTCCACTCCCTACACCATCACAAGGAGAGTCTACCTCATCTTTCCCATCATCTCCTTTACCCATAGAGGATCCTGTAGAAACACCATTGCCTTTAGGTGACCATTCTCCATTGGCCTTCCAAGATCCTGCTAACCTGCTTTTGGCTCTCTTACCCATAGAGTCTGAAGCTAACCATTTCCCTATTTCTCAAACATATTTTATGGGGATTTCTACTTGATCCACATTGGCCCCACTTACAGCAGTACCATTTTCATGCTTGGCCCATCACATGGATTATGTTGATAGAGCCTTGCTTTTGGGGCATCTTTTACTTCCTACTTCAACCCAAATGCAGATGTCACTCACTGACACCTCCACAATCTATCCAAAAGTTGTTTCAAGCAACCAAACCAAACATAACCATGTCTATTGGAACATCTTCTATGTCATTTCCCACAACCCAGCATGCACCTTTTCCCACAACCCAATGCACACCCGCACCCAAACACCTACCCACACCTATATCATCTCCCTTACCTAAACCCATCACTACCTTAGGGGTCATGCCGACATCGAACCTTACTCATCCACCTATGAAATTATATTTAGCCACATCTTCCCAAACCAACACAACACATTCCTACGTCTAAAAGGAAGATCCAACCTTCTAGGCCTCATACACCAACCTCATTTACCACACCGTTGTCACCTTCATCCCTTTTGTCCATCCTAGGACCTCACCCCTCAACCCTGGCCAAGCAACCTTCTTCCACTGGTAAACCAAGAACAAAACATCCCACCTCCTCATCACAGCCCTCTAATATACCCAACCAATCAACACAACCCCCGCCATCACCCGTAACCTTCTTACCACCACTACCTTCCATAAATTCTTCACTACCCATGAAATTCTCCTCTCTTCCACTCACACCTTCCACGCAATCTCTACCAGCGACTGCTACTGCACTGCGATTATCCTCATGGGTATCTCACCTCCTTCTACCATCTGCATTTCCATCTATGTCACATACTCTTTCCTCACCTCTACCAAAGAAATTACAATAAAAATTGAAAATCCCAATGCCCTCCATTGAAGTGGTTAGATCTATTGTTCCCCCCTTTACTAGTTCATTTTTTGCTCCTTTACCCAAGAAGGATCAACCCAAGCCTAAGATGGTACTACATCCCTAACTGATGGTCCATCCTACCCCTCTTCAAGACCCCTCACCTATGACACCTCTCACGCCATAGTCACCCATTATTCCACCCAAGCCCACACTCACCTCACACTGTGATCCGTTGGCAGGGTCGTATGCCATTATCCTAGCCAACCTCCTCAAAACCTCTATCATCACATTACCACCTCTTAGACCTTATGACCCACTCAAACCCAAACCAAAAGGGTTTGACAAAACTAAAATTTACACCTACCATCATGTGTTAGGACACGATGTAGAGAACTGTAAGGCTTTAAAAACCGCTCTTATCTAATTATGTCCTCCCGAATAAAATTTTGATGATGAGGATATTTTTGATGAGGACCCCATTCCGCCTTCTCCAATCTCCCTAAATCCTCTTCCATTACCTACTCAATGACTAGTATCTCCACCCCCACACCCCTTTTATCCACCCCTGAAATTTGAAATCAACATAATCCACATTGCCACCCGCGCCCAAAAAGACAAAGGAAAGGAAAAGGAAACTAGCCCATCAACCAACCCTGTACCCAACATACCATCTGCACCCACACCCAAAGTCACCATTCGAGGTCCTGCATATCCTATTTCTGATGGGGTCACACATCACACAATGCTAAAACAATTGCACCAATCCTCCCTCAAAATGTCTTTATATGACCTCATCCAAACCTCTAAGTCACATCGTCAAGCCCTCATGGAGGTCCTTCAATCTACTGAAGTTTTACCAAATGACCCCACGTCCATAGCCTCAATCATTACCTCCCATCACGTAGCCTCTCTCACTAAGTTGTCTCCTTCCTCTACACCTCCACCTACTCACCAAGTAGCCACCCTCAACTTTTTAGATGAAGAGATCACTCCCTTCCAGTCTGATGACCCCGATCCCACTCTTTTCATCTCCATCTATATCAATAATATACACATATGAAGCGTTATGATCGATGGTGGTGCTAGTATTAACATCATCTCCTCCCATGTGTACAACCAAATGGACATACCTGCCAATTACATGCATGGTAACCCAGTTATGTTGCACTCCTTCAATGATGCCATGACCTCTACCCTGGGTACCATCATTCTCCATGTCTATGTAGGTCCCCGCACTGTCCCGTAACTATTCTATGTCCTAGAAGGGGAGTTCCAGTATAATCTATTCCTTAGCTAACCTTGGATGCCATGGGTTGTGTCCCTTTGACTTTACACAGCTGCCTCAAATTTGAACACGAAGGACATAACTACACCATCCCGGCCAACCCATCACCTTTCAAGACCTGTAACATGTTGTACTGGCCCAATGATGTACTTGTACTAGTCAAGGCATCTATCACTACCCCCACTTCACCTTCACCCATAAGCCCATCCACCAAGTCTGACCATCGCCTCTCCCACATCTAACCCTACTATTCCTACTGCCACCACAGCCTCTACAATTGACTCACCTACTTCCCAATCATCTAGTGAGTCATCTATCCCCGCTACCCACATATCGACTACTGATCCCTTAGAAGGTGTTTTTTAATGCCTCACTCTGGGGGAGTACCACCTATACAATATCGACACGTTCCTCACTCCGCAAGAGTATGGGAACCCATGTCAGCACCCTAGTTATGACTACTATGTAGGCAAGGTTTTTCCTTATGGTCCTCCCCACCTTCGCACTAATCTAATGTATGGGGGACTTGATATTTCCACTTATTCACCCAAACCTCCATCCCAAACATGACCATTTTCATCTGAATTACACTCCCTTACTAACCGCCACTTCGCTCACACTTTCCTTCAGCGTTGCACATGGAAAGGCTTTGGCTTTGGTTTTTATGAACAAGGCCACCATACTATCATTTCCTGTACCACCCGTAAACACAATGACCGTAGTGGCATTGGCTTTGCCACACCACCTCCCAAGAAGGCCCACGTCGACCTCATCGAGGAAGACAAACCTTCTCCACCCCATTCACCAACATCACCATCTTCACCCACAGAGTCCATAGATCCCGAATCTATTCCTCCTAACTTTTTTTTTTGTAAACACAATTTCCCTGGGACCTCTAACCTATCAACGTGATGGCGAGGCTCCCTCTTCTCTCCCATTCTTATATCCTGACATGATCGATGATGATACACCTTTTATTAATGTCATTCAATGTTAGGACGATGAGTCCATCCTCACCTACCTTGGTGCGGAAGATTCTTATATTCACCGGTCATTACCTTCTGAGATGTAAACCATGTTGAACGAATCGACCATTGAAATCAACATTAACACTCAGGACGACCCACACATTCTAAAGATAGGCCAATCTTTAGATGCTACTGAGAAAGGAAATCTTTTTCCTCTTTCCTTTGGGACCATAGCAACGCTTTTTCCTGGTCCTATGTTGATATGCCCAGTATTGACCCAAAAATCGTGGTCCACAATATCGTAACCATTCCTGATGCCAAACCCATCAAACAAAAGCTATAGAAAATGCATCCTCACATTTCTCTTCTGGTCAAAGAAGAGCTTCAATGCCTTCTCTCAGTTTCCTTCATCCTACCCATTGACTATCCCCAATGGATTTCTAACATCGTTCCTGTCACAAAGGTGATAGGGGGACTCCGCATTTGCACATGGACTTCCATGACCTCAACCTAGCTTGTCCCAAAGATGATTTTCCCCTACCAGAATTGACCAACTAGTTGATCTCACTGTCAGCCATGAAATGCTATCACTCATGGACGGTTTCTCGGGTTATAATCAAATATTACTTACTCCAGAAGATCAACACAAGACTACCTTCATCACCCCTTGGGGGACCTTCTGCTATCGAGTCATGCCTTTTGGCCTTAAAAATGTCGGTGCTACATACCAATGAGCCATGACTTACATCTTCCATGACATCATGCATCGCATATTGGAAGATTACGTAGATGATCTTCTTTCCAAATCCAAACATTGAGCCAAACACCTGACCATCCTTAAGGTCATCTTTGACCACCTCATCAAGTATTGTGTTCATCTTCAACCAAAGAAGTGCATCTTTACAGTACTTTCAGGAAAAATCCTTGGTTTCATCATTTCTTTGCATGGCATAGAAGTCAATCCTGCTAAAGTAAAGGCTATTCTAGAAATTCCTCCACCTACTAATCTCTGTCAACTTCGAAGCCTACAAGGTAAGTTGCAATCCATTCATCATTTTATCTCACAGCTTTCTGACCGTTGTCAACCATTTCATCATCTTCTCAAGAAGGATGTTTCATTCAAATGGGATGATGAATTCCATAAAGCCTTTGAAGCCTTAAAACAATACCTTCTTCAACCACTAGTGCTCATTCCTCCTAAGGATGACCAACCCTTTTACCTATATATTTCCGCCACTGACCATTCTTTAGGTGTCATGCTCACTCATCGCAATGAGAAACACAGAGAGCAAGTGGTTTATTACATAATCCGTACCCTTCTAGACTACGAAACTAGATACACCCATGTTGAAAAACTCTTCTTAGCCTTATTTTTTTCACCACCAAACTCCTCCATTACCTACTCAACCACAAAACCTTCGTTATTACCAATACTGACCCCTTACACTATATGTATGCCAAACCCTATCAACATCAATGTGTCACACGTTGGCTTATGCTTCTTGCCGACCTCAACCTCAAATTCATTCATCAAAATTCCATCAAGGGCCAAGCTATCGCTAACCAACTAGCAGATGCACCTCTTTCTAGGAATCAACCCTCTAACTTCAATTTCCCAGACGAATCCATAGCTACCCTCTCCTTAGATGAACCCGCTTACCAAATGACACTCTTCTTCGATGGCTCCAAGTGTCAGCGTGGAGGTGGGGCTGGTGTTATCCTCATTCCTCTTGATGGTGAACCTATGCCTTTGTCTTTCAAACTCGATTTTGATTGTACAAACAATATTTCCAAATATGAAGCACTCGTATTGGGTCTCCAGGCTACTTATGCCTTAGATGTTAAGTCAATCAATATCTTTGGTGATTCCCAGCTGGTCGTAAACCAAGTCAATGGTATATACCAGTGTCGTAATGAGATACTTCAAAAGTATAAACATCATGTAGACATACTTTTGACCACCTTTGACCGTTACGAACTTCAAACCACCCCACATTCTACCAATAAGTTTGTGGATACCATGGCCTGCTTGGCTTCTCAGATACCCGCTTCACCTACTGAATCTAAAATATTTGTCACAATACAAAGGTTGCAATCACCCTCTTATTTACCTCGTGAGGTCTACTCCATCGGAACCATTGCACCTGACCCACGTGACCTTTGGTATAAGCAATTTACAGACTATCTTTCCCTTTCCATTCTACCCGCAAATCTCACTCGTAATGGAAAACATGCCTTTCTTAAAAGTGTCTCTCATTATGTCATCATGGGTGGTCTCCTTTATAAGTGTAGATTTGACGGTATTCTCTTATGATGCCTTACAAGTTCTGAAATTCCCTACACCATCAAGGAAGTCCATGATGGAATTTGTGGAGGCCACTTTAGTGGTTTAGCTGTCACAAAACACATTCTTCACCTTGGCTATTATTGGCCAACCCTAAACCATGATTTTTGTGACTATGTCAAATGTTGTGTGAAATGTTAGCAACATGCTAATCTTCATCACACACCTAGTCATGCCTTACAGGTCACATGAGACCTTTGGCCTTTCTCTCAATGGGGCTTGGATCTTGTCGGTGAGATCAATCCCCATTCTTCACAATGCCACCAATGGATTATAACCGCTACTGAATATTATACTAAATGGGTAGAATCCATTCCCCTCATTTCTACAAAATCTGAGAAAATATGTGAATTCATCAACCATCACATCATTTGTCACTTTGGTGTTCCTCACCGCCTCATCACTGATAATGGAAATTAATTCAAAAAAAAAACCCTACGTAAGTTATGTGATACTTTTGGCATCCAACTAAGTTTCTCATCACCTTATTACATGTAAACCAATGGTCAAGCAAAATTGACCAATTAAACCTTGAACAAAATTCTTATGAAAGTAGTTAACGATACTGGGAAGGATTGGCATACGCACATTCCTTTTTCCTTGTGGGCTTACCACACTAGTATTCACACTTTGACTACATCCACACCTTTCTCTCTGGTCTATGGTACCAAGGTTGTCTTACCTCTAGAAGTCCAGATTCCATCTCTCTGCATCTCACTACAAGACATGCTCAACGACGATGACTTTCACCAGGATCGTTTGGTGCAACTTAAGTTATTAGATGAGCGTCGTCTTAATGCTCTTGACCATCTCCAAATTTACCAAAAACGTATCAAACATGCCTACAAAAAATGTGTCCACGAACAAACCTTTCAGGTCAACAACCTTGTCCTGAAATAAAATCAACATGTAACCAAAGAAGAGAAAAGTAAACGGGGAAAATTTTCTCCTAATTGGCTTGGACCCTATATCGTTACCCATGCCTATGGATCAGGTGCTTATTGTTTGTCTTCACTCGAAGGTAAACCTGAACCTGAGCCTCTCAACACATTGCATCTTCGACCATTTTATTGTTGACATCAAGTCCTATATCACTTTCTGTCAGTTGATCACTCATCCCTTGAGTGTTGTTCACCTTCCATATTACCCATTTTTGAGGATCCACGACTAAACAAGAATCATGTGATTACCCATCACCTTTCAGCCTTATCTTCAATATGAGTACCATGGCTCTACTCATAGCATGATTCTCATGGATACTTTTCATCTTCTTCAAGATGGAATCCCATGGTCATTCATCACTCGAAACCACCTCTTTCATAATTAACCTCTGTGTGCTATGGTCTTGTCTTCTAAACAAGAACATAATCTTTCTATATAGTTTTGTCCATGACTTAAATGTCCAAAAAAAAGGGATTCAGATCCTTGAGTCAAAATTCCAGCAAAAGATGACTCCCTCAAAAAAGGGACATCTCTTCACTCTATTTTGCCGCTATAAATAGACTGCTCCCTTGAAGGACAGTTATATAAAGTCATTACAAACATACAATAAAAATATCCAGAAGCTTCCCGCCTGGATCAGCTTTACAAAGACCTCAAGGAGATAATATACTCATCCCATATAGACTTCCCACATTGATCAGTCTATTAAAAACAAAGAAATGATGAAATGAATAAAATGATGAAATTTTCATCATGGACTTGCCTATTTTTGATCCTGGGTTTCTTGCTAAGAAAAACATGCTGTCGTACACTAAGTTACACTAAACCACCCACTCTCACCTCATTTCCTTTTCATCCTAATTTCCTCTCTACTCAAGGGACTTTCTGCAACTGCAACATTTTGTGATCATGTGACTTTCTTCACCCTTAGAATAGTCCATTATGCAAGGCCTTTAGGGTCTTACATTCATAATTCCATCTGGGGTATGGTAGACTCATTAGGGTTCTTATTAATTAAGGGCTCTTTTTCCACCTCTTCCCATTTGACTTCCTCATTACTTATTAATTATCCTATACAGGACCAGATCATCGACACCTATATTTAAAACAACTCAACCATGCCTATGAACTAACTCGATCATGCCTATGACCTAACTCAACCATGCCTATGACCTACACTCAACCATGCCTATAACCTACTCAACATGCCTAAAAATTCACCACCCATCCCCCTAATTCAGCATATTCCTCCCTAGCTTATGGGAGAACTACATTGGCCTGAGGCCCCTTTTCACTGGGGCTATGTAGGTAGTACTTTTAGAGCATGGAGCCCTTGAAGGTTAGCTTAACCACCCTTCAACCTAACCTATTTTCCCCTTTCTTTCCCTATTCACATTCTACCTTAGTTAGTTTCCATTTTATATCAACAATTGGAAATTAAACAAACTAACAACAATTGATGAACATTTTTACCACAATCATACATTATTCATTTATCATTTTACCAACATGATCCATATACCATACATACCGCAAATTAAACCAAATCATGTGATATACATCATCATTTTCTATTCCATCATATCAAATATCTTAGAAATTAATTCAGCCACTATAAACATGACTCCATCATGCCTATGACCTAACTCCATCATGCCTACCAACCTAACTCCATCATGCCTATGACCTGACTCCACCATGCCTATGACCTGAATCCATCATGCCTATGACAACATGACTCCATCATGACCTAACACCAACCTGACTCCATCCTGACTCCATCATGCCTAAACCTAACTCCATCATGCCTATAACCTGACTCTATCATGCCTATGACCTGACTCAACCATGCCTAATACACCTAATTGCCATCCATCGTACCAATAACAATGGAAATTTTCCAACACAAATACATCAACCACAATCATCAATCTCATCATAAATTAAGTGTGTTGATACAATATACACTGATACACAATACAAAAATCACTCAAAAATATCATATAAAACCTCACCATATTCGGCACGTAGGCTAGTATATGGTAAAAAATATCTCAAATCACTCATATACATCCTCGCTCTCTTTGGCACACAGGCTCGATATATACCAAAAATACAAAAATGGAGGTATGTGTAACTATCAGGCATCCCCCATCAGATATCCTCCATGCCTGTCTCGGTATCCTCCTCCTCCTTACTCCTGTGTGGCATCCCACTAACATCTCACCACCCACCATGGGCCTCATGGCTTGACCTCTGCTAGCCCCTCACCTAGAGCTAGCCTCCATAAACTGGTGGCCTCACCCTGACCCTTTCTTCAGGGCTCAACCCCCCCTATACTCTCCACACTATGGGTGTGAGACCTGATCCTCTCACTCAAGGCCTATTGTGCTCTATACTCTACATAGGAAGGGACATCTATCCCTGCAGCCATCAGGTGATCCTGATAATATCTCACCTCTCCTAAGGCATCCCTGAACCTGGCCATGGGTATTGTCTATGGTGGTGCCATCGGCCTCTGACCCTGTACCTGTACCATGGGACCCTGTCCTGCCCCTGTCTGTAAAATGGGACCCTCTCCCTGAGCCTGTGTGGGTGCATGTGTTTGTACCTAGGCTTGAAGGGCCACAATATGTGCCTGTGCAGTGGCCAACTGGCCCTGTAAACCTGTAACCTGAGCATGTAGGGTGGCCACCTGTACCCCATCTCCATCTCCTCCCTATGCAGGTACCTTTCCCTATGCTACCTGGGCCTGTAGGGATGCTACCTATACCTGCAATGTGGCAACCTATGCCTCTGACCCTATCATCTATCCCTGCACTATCCCCAACTATATAACTAGAGTCACCACCTACCCCTGTAGGGCATCTCTCTAAACTATGATGGTGACCAAGTCTGGATACCCCAGCCTCGGTGGTACTGTTCATGGATGTGTTTCCCACCACTATATGTACTTATCTGTAACTCTGACATCATCAATCCGCAGTCTACCACCTACTCCTCCTGCCCTGTAGGCACTGTTGGCTGTGGTAGAGGCATAGGCCTCTCCACATGTCATCCCTCATGTACTATGGAAATGGTGGAGGTACATCCTATGGCAACCCAAACTGTCATCTGACCCTGTCAATAGGTATCATCTTGTTCTCTCCTACATGACACCCCTCTATCCATCAGAGCAATTGTAACTCCTGTAGCTCCTCGACCATCTACCTATATGATGGGAAGCCCACATATGACCTCCAAATGATGTCCACACTAGACAACCCCTCTAATGCATGCCTGTAATATGCTACATCATGTGTGTGGCCCTGGCAGCTCGGTGCTCTCCAACAGTAGGTACCCATTTCCTGTAGCCCACCCAAACCATGCCCTCCTCAAATGCATCAGGTCGAGGCATGCCCACTGGATGCACACACATGATGTGCTCATATGCCCAGCAGTGTAATAGGAATGTGTCGCATAGGCTAAACCTCCATAGCTTCCCATAGGCCCATAAATCTCTATATAGCTACACCAAGAATGTTGGTGCCCATGCAAACAGGGTCCTATCCTCCATCATGTCATGAAGAACCCCCATCAATGCCCATGGGAATCTCCCACCCTCTACATCTAGCAGTGCAAAACAATAGACAGCCTCCATCATCAGCACCACTAACCTCATCTCCTCTGGATGGGCCCGATACATATCTCCATAACTCATGTTGGCACTATGGAACCTCAACTCCACCAGCTCCTCACCAAACACTATCAACATCAACTCCTCAAATGCCTCTGAGGAAATGGAATACACCTGCATCCCTACTATTGGCAATAACAAGATCCTATAAACATCCTCCAAGGTGACTGTCATCTCACCTGTTGGAAAATGAAATGTGTTGGTCACCGAATCCCATCTGTCGATGAGGGTGACCATTAAACTTGGCTCCCGGAATACATGCTGGTAATGTCTTACCCTAATCATGCCTACCTCAGCCACATGGTACCACTCAGCTGTTGCACTCCCTTGTACCACTAATAACAGGGGTGGTACCCTATCATGCATCCATAACTGGTCCCTCGCCTGCATCTAAAAACCATAACATCATTAAACTTTGACCATACTCCACTTCACCCTTGAACCCCAACCTATTCCCCAGATCCCCCTGCTAGTTCCCTATCTCCCCAGCCCAACCCTAACAACTACCTTTCCTCCCATTTCAATTTGACACCCCTCGACTCTTTCCTATTTATACCTCTTACCCACGCTATCTCCCCACCCTTCCTATCTCATCTCTCCCCCACCAACCCTAACTCATTTCCTAGCCTAATTTTCCCTCATAATGACCGACATCGGTTCCTATTAACTGGAACTGGTCTCCCAAAACCAGCATCTCTCACCTCATTCATGATCGATGCTAGCTAACTACCACTGACTTCAACCAACCCTTGACCGACATCAGTCACTTTCACGGTGACAAAATCTGTGAAACCCTACCCATTTTCTCTAAAAATTCACCATTCCTCCCTAACTACCCACCCATTCCTACCCAAATCTCCCCTCCACCCATCCCCCCCCTTAACCTACATCAACCTTCCTACCCTTCCTATTTCACCCATTTTCTTCCAAATTTCAATTTAATGTTCCCCCCAACTACCCATTTTACCCTAACCCAATTTCTACAAATCAATCTACCTAACCAATGTAGAATGGGATCAAATCTTACCTCATCATGATGTTATCTCCATGGGGTCACCTTGGGCCACTACACTAGTGGTCCACCTGACCCCTCTCTTACCTCTACCATCACCAAATTCCCTCCTCACCTCCACCCAATCAAATCAAATACCTGATCCCCCTGAGCTATGGACCATCTCCCTATCTCCTCTCACCAACTTGTACTCTCCACCTCAGCTGGGTACAATTCCCTGTCCTTCTCTCTCAGAAAAATCACCAAAATTCAAATGTCTCTGTCATTTTCTCCAATGTCACAACACAACAATGATTCTGTAAAATACAGAAATTTTGTTTTATAAACCCAACCCGACCTGACCGACACCGGTCCTATTTGTGCCCTAGCCAACTGACGTCGGTCACCCTATAACCAGCATCAGTCCACCCTTATAACTATTTGGTCTTGCTAAGATTCCTTTTTCCTACAACCATTAGTGCCAACACACCTTTTATCATTCCAACCACCCTTTGAAACATACCTACAAACCCAACCTACCCCTACATTTCCTTTGCTGTGTCTTAGGAGTTGTTATTTTACCTATACCTTGGCCTTACCCATGCCATGACCTATTTTCCTAAACTTGACCTACTTGGTGTGACCATTGACCTTATGTACTCATTATACCTTACGATACTTTTACCTATGTTGTTTTAGCCTAACAACCATACATTGCCTATTTTCATGTCGTTTATCCCGACCAAACCTTTGGTGTACCAGAACATACCTAAATTTTCATGCACCTGACCTATGTTGTGTTTCTAGACCATATCCTATACCTTGGATACCTGACTCACTTCACCCTTGTTTGGATAAACCTATCGACCTTAGACGATGTAGAGTTTTCACGCTCTTCAACCTGGTACCGGGTTGCAATCTATACATGTGCGTGCTTTTGATTGTCATTACCCATGACCCAATTTTGACCACGACCTACTACCCCTTTGCATCAATACTCAAACCTTCCCCCACCTATCTTCCCCACCTACACCTTTATCAAACCACTCACCGATTCCATCTTACACCTCATCAGTTCCCGGTTTGAGGGGGATCACCTTCACCCACACATGGGGCAATCACTTCCTATTTTTGTCAGCGTCGCTTACCAATACAAGCTATGCAACAAAAAGGGGTAAAATGTAGACACCAAAATTGGGTCACACTCCCCTTGGTCCCCTTTTGAATAACCAACTTAAACACTTTTACCTAACCATGACCCTTACATCACACATTAATATTAATTTAATCACTTTAATTAAATTAATACTCATCCTCACTTTATTCATTATTTAATTATCTTAACTAACCCAATTTCCACCTCACCTAGACACCTCACCCCACCACCTCACCTAGACACCTCATTATAAACCTATTTTTAGTATCTATCTACTCACCATAACTAACTAAGATTTAGTTCAACCCTAAAAATCAATGCCTATTATTCCTCTAACCACATTCCCACTCATTAAAAAGATAACGTCTATTTTGATCCATGAAAAATGGAAAGACCTGGCCCAAATGATTGCAAGATCTATCATTTTTAGTAAACCTATGGAATCCCACCTTAACCAACGTTGGTCATCCTGAAACCGTTTCCAGTCAACTAAGAACCGTCTTTGGTTACCATTTATTCACTTTGGTAACCTTGTTTGAGAGGTTGGCCACATTCTCAAATTTTGGGAGCAAAAGGAGATCTGCATGCAAGCAAGAACTAGAGCTCTTTCACACATCCAAGCAGCCATAGCCAGCATCAAGACAGATCCAAAGGTATCACTCTCACGGTAGCATTCTGGGAAGTACCACTATGGCACCAAGCTCCATCCCACCATCAATCATCACCACCACCCAGCCATTGGACCTGCAACATCAGTAAGTGCATTTATCACCTGTGTTATTTCATCCTTGTTCTGTTTTAAAGGTTTTTTTCATCTTTGTTATCATTTTCTATTAGCATTCCCATTCCCCCACTATTCTTCTTTCTATAAACTCAACCATTTCTCCACCACACCATAAAACCACCTATACCTGACTTCTACATATCTCTAAGTGTTCCTAAGATCCCCACATACCTCATCATTCCCTTTGTCATCTCTATCTGACCTCATATCAAATCCCACAACCAGATCTTATTAAGTTTTTATCATCTCACCTCTACTAATGTCGGTTACCCATAACCATTGTCGGTTCTTCCTAAACTGTGATCGATCATACCCAACCGATGCGAGTCTCTGTATTTGGCCACCCTATCAATAACAGAACCTAATAATCTTTATCCAAACAACCTAAGTGACCCAGAACCTGAAATTGACCTATTCCAACACTTTGACCCCTTACCCTACCTCCAGATCTGATCATAACCTAGCCTGTTATATTAGATTTTCTTATTGTATTTGAATGAGATACCTAAATCATATCAACTATAGTAGGACTTTGTTTATTTACGTTATTTCTCACATTAAGTTGTATTAAACAGTGGATTGACAACCATCTAGGAAGTATCACACTTCCCAGATCTAGCACTCGCTAGGCAATCCACTGTCATATATTATTTAACTCTTCTTTTGTGGTCTTGTTTTCTATTTCAGGTAGTTCCTCCTAGCCAAAAGGAAGCTCTCACAATCAACATCAGATCAAGAAGTTAGAACGCACAACCTTCAAACCAACCATCACAATAGGTATTCCTCCTCAGCCCATAACATTATTTGTTTCGTCACATTCAAAACGTAAAGAAAATGGTGAAACACCTAGTAGAAATTCCCCCCATACAATCATGAAGGATCCCCCCACCTCATCCACACCTTCAAAAACTCCCACATCAACACCTAAAAAATATATACAATGCATAGCCTCTCCGCATCTCAATAAGTCTCTTATCCAAACATCCCCTTCACTTTCAACTCCCATATCCACAAAATGTGCATCTAAATCATCTAACCCTATCTCGAAGGACCACCCCCTATAGATATCATCCTTATTACTGCTAATGGAAAATATTCACAATAAAAAACTAAAATCCTTGGCATTTCTCCTCAAAATTCCCTCACTAACCCACATAAACATTTGGAGCTACCTCCTTCCAAACCTCATCATTCCAAGCCATCAAACATCTCATCCTCAATCTTAGGAGTTCCTCCATCTACTTTGGGGCCTCCCCCTTCATCAAAATCCTTTGTCATCAATGAATTAGAATCAAATCCACCCATTCCTCCTTCAAAATATAAATCAAAACCATCCATCTCTTCTTATCCCAAGACCACATAGGAATCAAATGCACCCACAAAACCTCATAAAAGTAAAACACCATTCTTACCTTCATCAACCACTTCCAAACCCAACTCATCTATAACCCATACAACCCCCTCATCAAAAACTCCCATTGGATCCTATTCAGAAATTCTTCAATGACTTATTCAAGTGTCTTCCATCACTCTTCCTCCCATCAAATATTTTAATTTGCGTGGGAAAAATCCCACATTGTTTTATTCTAATGTCATTTACGATTATCATTGTACCCCCAGACATGATACTAAACATTGTAGGGCTCTTAAAAACCTCATCCAAAATCCTATAGAAGAGGATGATCTTCTCATTAAATAAGACCATCCCCTCCCATCTACTAGTACATCCACACCCAATCACACTCCTTCAATTGAATATTCATCAACCAATACTTCTAAATCATCTCCCTCGTCTAAATATTTTTTCGCAATCCCCCCTCCAAGAATTACTTCTCCCAAAGAAGTTTCCCCACTATTTATCGATATCATTCGTATCACCACAAGCTCTCAACCTCCTGATTCTCAACAGACTATTCAATCTAAGAGAAAAGTCTTCATCACCACCCCATATGGTGACCCCAATCCATTTTCTTCTTCAAAAGATAAAGTATCCATCTTAGCTGCCCCACATACCAAACAACCTGTTTCCATCGAGTAAATTATTATGAATAAACTCCATCAAGCTCCTATTAAAATGTCACTTTATGAGCTCATCCAAAGCTCCCTAATCAAATAAAATATCTCATTTATGATTTACAGTGTATCGATATTAATAGCCATAATACTCAACCTTTTTGTGACCCTTGTTTGAGAACTCACAAATTCAGCTGCCATTTCTTTTGATGACTCCAAAATTCTTGATATCTCACTTGAAGACCATGATCTCCCTTTTTTCATCACTATTTGCATCAATGATATATTCATGTGATATACAATGATAGGAAATAAAGCTAACATCAACATCATATCATCCCATACCTTTAATCAAATCAAGCTTCCCAGCTCCATTGTCACTCAATCACTCACGGTACTTCATGCTTTCAATGATTCCGTGGCCCCCACTTTGGGCACAATTATCCTTCACATCCACGTCAGTGAAATAATCCTTCATGATCTCTTTTATATTGTTGAGGGGGAATCCTAATATAATATCTTACTTGTATGGCCATAGATTTGTGCCATGCATTGTGCCTCTTCCACTCTCCATCATTGCATCAAATATGAACATGAGGGGAAAATCCTAATGCTCCCAGCATATATTCATCCCTTTAAATCATGTCACATGACTTATCGACAAAATGATGTGCTTGTCACTAAACAATATTCATTTGGAGCATCCACTATCTTATCCATACCTCCATCTAAACTAGACCTAATGACAACCCTATCAACAATGTGATGTAGCACCTTTCATTGGTGGAGTATTGAATCCTTTCTCTCAATGACCTTCCCACACTGAATCAATTTTGTAGAACTGATAAAGAACCAATGTACCAACCTAATGTTGAGAATATAATTTCTATAGGACCACCTCATATTTGAACCAATCTCTTCTATGGTGGTATTGACCACCCTTCTTCCCACATCGATGCTAAACCTCACACCAAGCCATACACCAATGAATTTTATTTCCTCTATAATAACTCCTTTTCTTACACCTACCTCCATCATTGTGCATGGTGTTTCATCATATTCTTAACAAATTAATGAAACAGATAGAGGGTGATAGGCCAAGGAGGAATACATGTTTGTGATGTCGATTGAAGTTTGTGCACATGTTTTGAGTTCTTGATCCAATTCTGATTGTAAAACAATACCACCAGATAGATTTAAATAAAACAATGAGTTGACTTCCTAGCAAAAGCTAGATCTGGGAAGCGTGATGCTTCCTGAACAGGTTGTCAATCCACTTTTATATAATAGTATTAATGTTATCCAAAATAAACATGAGATAAAAATATTATTGGAATTGAAATGATTTAGGTATCACATGTAAAATAAAAGGTGATTGAGGTCAAAACAAGTCAGGTGATGGGCTTGTATTAGGTTGCAAGTCTAGTATAGGCTCTGTGTAATATCTGGTAAAGATTAGGAGTGGTTCTGGGCTATTAGGGAATGGGTATGAGCTCATTGGTCTAAGGTATGTTTCCAGACACAATAACCAACGTCAGTTGTGTGACCAATGCCGGTTTGGTAGGATGACCAACGTTGGTTGCCTAGCCAACATCAATAGGAGTAGTTAGTGAAAGGATCTTAAAAAATGTAGAATAATTTTGGCATAGTACGGGGGCCCACATGAGCGTGAAGAATAATGGTGCTAAGGGTGGAAGTGATGGCATCATAAAAGGAGTGTAGCATAACCAGGTTATTATGCATGCAATTAGAAGGGATGCACATTTGATTGTACGTGTGGGAGGAGATGATGTTGATGCTAGCACCGCCATCTATCATAACATGTCAAACGTGGATATTATCTATATAGACGGAGATGAAAAGAGTGTGATCAGGGTCATCTAATTGGAGAGGTACGATCTCCTCATCAGAGAAGTTGAGGGCAGCCACTTGATGAGTGGGAGCGGGGGTAGAAGAAGGAGATGATTTGGTAAGAGAGGCCACATGGTGAGGGGTGATAATAGAGGCTACTGGTGTGGTGTCGTTAGGTAAAACCTTGATGGATTGCAAAACCTCCATGAGGTCTTATCGATGAGATTCAGAGGTTTGGACAAGATTGTACAAATATATTTTTAGAGGGGATTGGTGCAATTGTTTTATCATTATACGATTGGTGACCCCATCATGAAAATGGTATGTGGGTGCTCGAATGGTGATTTTGGGTGTGGGTGTAGACTGTATGTTAGGCACAGGATCAGTGGATGGGCTAGTTGGTTTTTCTTTTCCTTTGTATTTTTAGGTGCAAGTGGCAACTTTGATCATGTCAATCTAAGGAAGAGAGGTGGATGGAGAAGGTATGTCATGAGTAATATAACAACATGATGGAAAAAAACCTAATGTGGGGTAAGAACCTTGCAAAATTATTAGGGAACACTAGCATTTTGGTGGAGTTTTGGTGAGCTCTCTTCTGTAGACCATGTTGATCTCAAATTTTGGAGGTGGATAAAAGGGTTTTGGAGGTGGTGATGTAGGTCACTTAATAGGTAGTGGGAAAGGATGTATGGTGACAAGTGAAGATGGAACATGGTCCTCATCAAGAAGATCATCATCGTTGAAATTTTCTTCAGGAGGACATAATTGGAGGAGAACGGTTTTTAGAGCCTTACAACCTTCTACATCATGTCCTGGCACATGATGGTAGGGAAAAATTTTAGTTTCGTCCAACCCCTTTGGTTTGGGTTTGAGTGGTTCATAAGGTCTAAGCGGCGGTAATGTGATGACCAAGGTATTTACAAGGTTAGATATAAAGTTGGCATAAGACCCTGCCAATGGATCAAAGTGTGAAGTGATTGTGCTGGAAGAGGTGTTATAGGATGTGCAATATGTTTCGCCATCAATTTTGTAGGTGGTACTGTTTTAGGTTTTTATGGTACTTTCTTGGGTAAAGGTGTGGTAGATGAACTAACAATAGAAGGTATTGTGGGTTTAACTATCTTTTTGGAGGGTTGTGGGTTCGTGTCCTTAGATTGCACCATCTTGGGTAAAGGTGAGGTAGGATTACTTGATGTAGAAGGGAGAGCGGATGATGACAGAGGACGGGTTAGCCACGGTGATAATAGAGGTGTGGTAAAGGTTGTTGGTAGAGGTCCAGTGGAAGGTATGGGTTGAAGAGAAGTAAGTCTCATAGTGTAACATCTTTGACAAATAGTTAATTTGATTCCATTTTCTCTTGAATTTACAAACATTGACATGTGATTTGTCTTAGGAAGGTGTAATCTTTTGACTGTTCAAAATCATTTTTGCAATGGATAAATTATTACTGTATAGGGATTCATTTTGCTGTGATTCTGTTTACTTGAAATTGAAGTCATTCTTCTCTATGTTTTGAAAGGTTGTGAACCTATATTTTTGTTTGCATACTTATCTTATGTTAACATCAAAACCTTGGATCAATTCCATTATCCAAGGTATTCTTTAGTTATTCTTTAGTAAACATCTTGATAAAGTGGCATTATGAAATAGAAGTTAATGTGGGTCCTTCTTTTGGTACCCTTGCTTTGCAACTTGATGTAAATAATGAGCTTGGACCTTCTTGTTAAATATTTTTGTAATATGCTAAAAACGTAAGGGGAATAAAGGCCTGTTACGGGACTATTAAGGTGAATACCTTAACCTTAGTTGTAATGTTCTATCCTACGTGGATTCTAATCAAAGGTAATTTGGGTCTAACTAATACCTATTACTAAACTACTAAGGTTTATGTCTTAACCTATGTTGACATGTTTTAATTATGGAAAAATTTGGAATAACCTTAGGTAAATACTATTTACTTAGACTAAGGTTCAATCCTAATCTAATGTCAATCTAACCTAAACTAATACTAATCTAAAGGGGAACCTAAGGGGTTGCATGAAAAATGGTGAGTCGTTGGCGATGGTTTCTAAGGCATTAATGTGATTTGATTTTGAATTTAATGAACTCTGAGCTACCATTTTTGGTGGAGGCATGGGAACCTAGAAGGATGCTTAGATGACATCATCTCTAAATATGTAATGCATGAAAAAATTGAATTAGAGTTCGCCAATTTTGGATGACGGTGGCGTGGAGAGTTAGGCAGGAGAGTTGGTTGTACTTACATTTATGAACCTCGGTCATGGTGAAGAAACCACCCTGGAAGACATGCAAGCAGATTTTGGAGGGGTTTTTTGGTCATTTTCTCTTTGCAATTTTTTCTCTGCATAGAGGTTATGGGTTCTTCAAACCAGCAGTTCTATTTCCTATCCTTTTTATTTTTGGTACCTTTGAGATATTTTTGATCCAGTGGAAGTATAAGAGGCATTAGAAAGTTTGGAATTGTTGACGTCATTTGGAAAAAGGTAAAGATTGTGGAGGCTTGGCTCGAAATCTTCTGCAAATCAATAGGAAGTTGTATCAGGCTTGATAGGCTCTATCCATTAGGTTGTTCTTCTTTTTCCTAAATTTCTTCATAAAAAAAAGTTTTCTCTTGGAAACAAATGGGTTTTTATATATGATGCATATTTTGATTTATGCTTGTATTTTTTGTCACTGTTTATACCTACCTGGTTACTCCTTGAGGAGATATGATGTGGGTTTGTTTCTTTGTTGGAAGAATGAACAAATTTCTCTTTAAACATTGTGTGAACTGAATGTTGTCAAATCTAGTATACTTCTGTGGACTATGCTAAAAGGTTAGAGGAATGCACTGTTTGATAAAAATATTCAATTTAAACTTGTTTTCCTTTGTTGGAAGAATGTAAGATGAGTGACATCTTTTGTAGTTATTCAAAGTTGTTTTCGATTCTTGTTACTCTTGTTTGATACTTGATGTTATGGTTTTTAGGAATCTTTGTTTTGAGGATTCAATCTTGTTGGAAATATCAGTAAATGAGTTTACTTCTTCTGAGCTTTTACGTTTGAGTTTGTGAACATCTGTTGAACTATGCGGAAGTGGTTACTCTGATTTCATGTTTCAGAGATTTTGTTCTTACTTGGAAATAATAGTGAACAAGTTTACTTCTTCTGAGCTTTAAAAAATTTGAATATGAGAACCTTATTGGATTGTTAAGAGGGGATCTCGTTTCTAATTTGCTCTCCCTTGCTCAAAATTTAATAAAACATGATTTAGATTCTTCTGGAAATTTTGTGACAACATGATTATTGCTCACACCTGTATGTTATGAAATGGTTATTAATGGATTTTTTGTTTTGATAAAAAGGATGATAAGTACCTTCTGTCATGATTTTGGAAAGGCTTATTGTTTATTTTATGCATCATTTATGAGGTGGGGGTTTGTGCTTCAAGAGTTACCCTTATTTGTTCATTTGTTTGGATTTACTAGTTTCTGTCATTCTAGATGATGTTCACAGGATATTGATGTGTTGGGATATCTAAGAGGAACTATGAAATAGTTCAATTTAGTTTATTTTAAGGAATTGGGATGGAATGTTACAGTTTTTCTCTTCTCTTCTAAGCTCATCTTTGAACTTATAAGTTGGATTCATGTCGTTTTGTTGTTTCTCTTGTGTACGAACCTAGGTTGGTTTCTATCCTTCTTGACCTGTAGCTTTTACCATTGATTCTTGGAGTTATAAATATGGATTGGCTTGACTATAGATAGCGGATGTTAAATCTTGAATTCGATTTATTCTTTTAAATTATCAAGGGTTGGATAGGTGTTGGGTACATTGACACATGAAAATAAATTGTGGTTGTATAAGAATAAATTATCTTCTCTCTTTCTTGGGAAAATTGAGGACATATGGGGACTAAAGATATTAATGTGGGATGAATTAAATTGTTTTATTTTTGTTGTTGCTTTATGTATAGTTGCTAACTTAAATCATCCATATAACTATTTTAGTTGTAGTTTCCACACTACTGTGGAAATTCTGGTTATATCTTGAGGGAACCTTATCTTGATCTCTGACTTTCATGTTGCAGTCGTATATCTCGAATCCTTACTACTCAGTTTTATGTTTTCAATGTTGGATAGAGTTGAAATATCCCTTGATCGTATCTGTCTCTATTCTTTATTTAGATATGTATTTCATTCCTTAGAAAAGGATAATGACATCTTCTCTCGTCCTTAATTAATAACACCCCTCTCTCTCTTCTCTGAGTTATGGAATGCAATGATGTTTACCCTCGAACTCTGAGGGAATTTCTGAGTTGCTTCTCTCTCTCTCTGTTTGTTTTATTCCCTCATCTCTATTACTCTTGTCTGAGGGACTGGCCGGTTCAGTTGTACTACTTAGTAGGATTGTAGAGTGATTAGTTGGGAGATAATCTGTTAATTCTTCTCCTTGACTTGTGTTGATTGGAATCTAGTTTTGGTAATGTGTGACCAATGCTTAGAGCAAGTAAATGAATAAATATTTATCCTATTTTAACCTATTGAGGCTTAACCTAAAACGTAGGCTATAGTTTGGGCTTGGAGTTTGGATGTAGTACCTTGAATAGGAATCTCTTCTTTAACAAAATATGTTATTGGCTCATCCTAAAATATTTCATGAATTTTGAATTAGCTTGGCAGTAGATGTTTTATGATGGAACATGTTAATGCTGAGTATGATGGATCTTTGCTTCTTAAAAATAACTCTATTTTTGGGAAATATTAGAGTTAGTGTCTTCCTTTGGAAATAGATTTAATGAAGCAAGAAATAAACTATAAATACCTATAGTAAGAATGAAATAAGTAATTAGGATGAAATATTACTTATCTAATATAATTTCTTATGAAATCAATGGCTGAAGAACGTTGATTATATCATGATATTTAATAATGTTAATGCGGTTGATGATTTTTTTCTTTCATTTATGATTGTTATTTTATGATGTATCTATCTGTATTGCTTTATTGTTTCATAAAAGCAGAGTTCTTTTTATGAAACATTTAGTTGAAACCACATCATTTTAATGCTTAGCACTTATCATGCTCATTTCAATGAACTCACATGTGCTAGCAATTTTAGCAAATGGAATTCATAAGTGATAAACGAACACAAGTTCTTTGTGATGCTTCTTATGTTTACCTAAAGACTAGATCTTTTATGAGGAACTATAATTCACTATTAAAATGTATTTGTATGAGTAAAATTTTTATTTCTTAATTGGGCTTATTAATGTTATTTGATCTGAAAGATGTCTGAAATGATTGGACTTGTAAAATGTGTATTCACTTGATGAATGGAAAAAGATTGAGAGTTACTTGTACTTGATGTGTCATTCTCCTTGTGCATTATGTGAAGGAAATTTGTAATCTTATCTTTCTTTTCTCATATTCTTATCTGTATGGAATCCTTTTCAGTTTGACGTAAATAAGTTAGATGGAAGGGAATTAGATACACTATCCCTTTATTGAAATTCAACTTATTATTTTGGCATGCATAGATGTTCTTTTAACTAAGTCACCATGGTTTATTAAAAGATGTTAATGAAAGTACAAATTATTAAGATGTATTGTATAATGTAAAAGGGTACAAGAACCCTAATTGATAACAAGAAAGAGGAAGGTGAACTTCCTCTTGACCAATACCTTCATAGATATAAAAAAATGAAAGGTAAATATGAACATTTATTAATTAGACTTCATCTCAATGAAGTCTAATATAATGGAAACTTTTTTGGAACTTAAACAGGATAAGAATGATAGGGTATAATAAGTGAATCTTATTATAGTTTTTTGTTTCTGTTTTAATCAAGTGAACCCTAAAGTAAGAAGTTGGTGATTAAAAATCATTCATGATGTTTCTTCAAAACATTAAAAAATCAATTGCGGATGTCAACCTTTAAGGTTAAAGAATTTAGGGTTCTATAGGGTTGTTGTAATTAAATCTTAATTAAGTAAAATAATTGAGTAAATCACTTCTTGTTTGGGTATGTACATCGAGATGGGTGACTCAATTGGATGTTGACACACCCCAACTACAGAATTGTACCTTTGTGAAGACTATGGTCTTCATGAGGGTACATTATTGTAGTTGACATGTTGCAACATCCAATAGAATTAGACCAACTAGATGTACATAAACTTGGACTTGATCTTAGTTATACTCTAGATTAGGATAGGAGCATGATTTAGTATAGGGGTAACTCATGACGACTTAGGATAACTAGACACACGCAAACGAATTATGTCGATTGAGTATGTATAAGTACCCTTAGTCACCGCGAGTGGTTCTCTATACCAAATTATGTAGCTAACTTGGGTTAGGGCTAAACCTTGAACAAGTAGACTGACAAGAGTCAGTGAAGACCATTCTAGATAATAGATGAATTTAGGTGAAGGAATTATTCCTTTAGACGAGTATGCCATCTAGGAATATAAGCATAAATAATATGTGGAAATATTTTTCCAAAGTATCACAAGTTGCGGGTTGCGTTGTCCTGTGTCACCTAGTTTAAGAAATGGGATTTCATATGAATATTGGTAACAAAAATTCAGATAGGTCTCTTAAATAGAATACTTCAATACCCATAATAGGGTAAGAGAACCAAGTATACTTAGTATACAATACATTGAGTTAACATGAGAGATCGTTTAGAAATCGAGTCATGAAATGAGATGTCGGTAGTTCACCGAGACATTTACAGTTGCATGTGGTTATCTGTTATGAGATTGATTGGCATGGAATGTGTGTTCTAAATTTTGATTATTTAATTCCCTTGTTTCCAAAGTCTTAAAATGGGAATGTTACAACTTGGTATCAGAGATGAAGGTTACAGCTCTTAGACCTATTGTGTCCATAATTTGATAAAACTTAATTTTTCTTGTTAACAAAAAATGGTTAGAACAAGAGGAAATGTTGCAAACAACCCACCACCTATTGGAGAAGAATCTACTAGCCAAAACTAAATGAGATCCTTGTTGCCTTGTTGGATATAAGAGATATATTGGCTGTACTTGAACAACAAGTAATGGGAAATGAGGAGGAGGAAGAAGATGCCAGTAATAAAAAATCAGTCGCAGAAGGGACCATGGAAGAAATTGACAGCAATCTCTACCCATAAGGAGGATATTAGAAAGAAAATTCCAAAATATTCATCATCTCTTGCACATAAGAAGGGACCATGGAAGAATTTTGGTATGAAAAATAATTTTGTAATAGATAACAACAAGAAAACAACAGCAAGTAAACCTGATGTTAATGAATGAAATAACTTTGTCAAGAACAATAATAACGGAGAAAATTCCTATGGAGGTCAGAATGATAACTTTAAGGCTGGAAATAAATTTGAGCCTAAAAAGGGACTTATAGGAGGCTATTACAATTGTGTCAAGGATCATTACACAAATCAATGTCCTTTGATGAAGGATGACTGTAATCAACAGCATAAGATACACGTTGCAGTGGCTGACAAGAAAGTTGAAAAGAAAATCACACCCATAGAGGTTCCAGGTAAGTTATTTGTCATACTTGTAAATAATCTTTTTGATAATGGAGTTAATGAATGCTTTATTTCTACTAAATTAACATCGAAATTAAAAATAAAAGATGGAAAATAGATAAATCATGGGTTGTACATTATGGGAATGATGTTGTCCACATAGTTAGTATGTGTCTCTTTGGAACAGTCCTTGACTTGCCTAGTTTTTCCACTGAGGTTGACCTTTATGTTGCTCCTTTAGGGTCTTATGATGTAATCATAGGTGTTAATTGATTAACGGAGCATAAGGAAAACATTGAATTTTTTGAAAAACATATTAGTTGTTTGGATGATCTGCAGAAAACATCAGACATTTAGGGTGTTAAACGTGAGATTTCGGCTAGGAAATCATCAGCTATGCAACTTAAAAAGGCCAAAAATAAAGGTTACACCTTGTATGCAGTAAAAAATTCTGAAACAAAAAAATAAAGTAGTGACTTCATGGCAAGATATCCGTTGTTACGAAACTTTAGTGATGTGTTTCCAGAAGAGTTACCAGGTCTTCCACCCAAACAGGAGTTCACTTCACTGTTGAGATCAAACCGGGAACCGAGGCTATTTCCAAGGCACCTTATAGAATGACTAATATTGATTTGATAGAGCTTAAGGCATAGTTACAAGAAATTTGTCTAAAGGTTTGATTAGACTGAGTGTCTCACCTTGGGGAGCACCGGAAATCTTTGTGAAAAAGAAATATGGAACACTTAGATTGTGTATCGATTATAGGATGTTAAACAAGGAAAAAATTAATAACAGATATCCACTTCATAGAATTGATGATCTGTTTGATCAGATGCATAGTGCATCAGTGTATTCTAAAATAGATCTTCGATCTGGATATCATCAGTTACAAATAAAATATGAATACATTCATAAAACAACTTTTAGAACTAGGTATGGGCATTATGAATTCACAATCTTACCATTTAGATTAGCAAATGCACCTGAATCTTTTATGAATTTGATGAGTAATATTTTTCAAGAATACTTGGACAAGTTTATAATCGTATTCTTAGACGATATTCTCATATACTCTAAAACCATTGAAGAACACCATGAGAATTTGAAGATAGTTTTGGAAATCTTGAGAAAGAGATGGTTGTTTGGTAAGTTGTCTAAATGTTCTTTCTATGACACGGAAGTGCACTATTTGGGTCATGTTATAAGAAAGAATGGAATAACTTAGATCCCTCCAAGATTGTAGCTATAACTGAGTGGCATGCACCTAAGAATGTACATGAAGTTAGAAGCTTCATGAGTCTTCCTGGTTAATATAGGAAATTTTTTAAACACTTCTCCAAAGTTGTTGCACCAATAACTTCATTATAGAAGAAAAACAAGAAATTTTTTTGGAATGAAAATTGTGAATTTTCTTTTAAGACTCTAAAGAATCAGTTAACTTCAACACCTATTTCGGTTGTACCTAATCCTAATTGAGATTTTACTGTTGTAATGGATGCATCTGGGGAAGGTCTTGGAGGTATCCTAATGAAAAATTATCATGTCATAGCTTATGAAAGTAGAAATTTCAAGTTACATGAACTGAATTATGCTCCACATGACCTAGAGCTTGTTGCCATGGTTCATGCACCCCAAGTATGGAGGCATTATCTTCTTGGTAGACCTTTTGAGCTAAAAAATGATCATCTTGGGTTGAAGTATATTTTTACTTAGCCAAATCTGAATGCAAGACAACAAAGATGGTTAGAATTTCTATCTCAATATGATTTTGACATAATTTATATTAAAGGAAAAGAAAATAGAGTAGCATATGCTCTAAGTCGTAGGAAGCACATTTTTGCTCTTAAAACATTGAGAACTCAGTTTAAAGATGAGGTAAAAAATGTTATGGAATGTAATTCTTATTTTTAGCAAGTAAAGACAACACTTGCTACAGATCTAAATGATGTGAGATATAAAGGTTTTCACTTTGACAATGAAGGAATCTTGTGGTTTGAAAACAGGGTATACCTACCTTTGTTAAATGATTTAAGAAAGAAATTATTAGCTGAATTTCACAATTCACCTTTTCCTAGACACCCTGGCATTACGAAAATGCTTGCTGATATAAAACAACAATATTTGTAGAAAGGGATAAAAAAGTATGTGATTGAGTTTGTGACACACTGTTTAGAATGTCAACGTGTTAAAGCTGAGAATATGCATCCAGCTAGTTTATTGTATCCTCACATCATACCGCAATATAAATGGAAAGTGATAAGCATGGATTATGTTCAAGGGTTGCCTATGTCAAGAAGTAAACATGATGTTATTCATGTGGTTGTTGATAAACTAACAAAGGTAGCTCATTTTATTACTGGTAATATTAAGGATGATTCACATGTTTTAGAAAAATGATTCGTGCATGAAATATTCAGATTACATGGAGTACCTGAGTTGATCATATCTGATCAAAACCTAAGGATGACATCTATATTTTAGTAAACACTTAATGCAACTCTAGGGACTAAGTTGAATTTTAGTTCTGCATTTCATCTAGAAATGGATGGACAGACTGAAAGATTTAATCAAGTTTTAGAGGATATGTTACAAATGTATTGTATGGATCAATAGTATAAATGGGAAGATGACCTTCCATTAGTTGAGTTTGCGTATAATAACACATATCATGCCTCTCTAAAAATGGCACATTTTGAAGAATTATACGGAAGGAAATGCAAAACCCTAGTTAGTTGGGACAACATTGAGGATAGAGAGGTAATTGGACCTGAAATCCTTATGGAAATGAAACAAAAAGTTAAAATGATTCGTGAATGCTTGAAAGAAGCTACAGATAGACAAAAGTGTTATGCTGACTTAAAGCAGGTTGATAAGAAATTTGAACTTGGTGAGAAGATATTTTTATGGGTTAAACTAAAAAAGAGTTCTATAACTTTTAGCAAGGTTGCCAAGTTATCACCTCGTTATGTAGGACCATTTGAAATTGTGGAAGTAATCAACCCTGTAGCTTATCATTTCACTTTACCTCCTACTTTGTCACGAATGCATGATGTTTTCCATATTTCTCTGCTTAAGAAATAGGTTTCAGATTTATGATTTTAATATTTTATTCACGATATGTCAATAAATCTTCCATTCTTGGGTAGACATTCATTAATTAAAAATGACCAGCCACTTTAATGTTGATTATGGAATTTCAAAATCTAGTTTTGTTTTGAACATATGAATGTAAGTATAATAATTTGATTTGTTGTTGATGCAAATTGTTTTACTAAGTTAATCATCGGGATGATGATTCTTTTTAGGAGGGAAGTATGTAACATCTTTGACAAACTGTTACTTTGATTCCATTTTCTCTTGACATTACAAGCGTTGACATGTGATTTGTCTTAGGAAGGTGTATTCTTTTGACTGTTCAAAATCATGTTTACAATGGATAAATTATTTCTGTACAGGGAATTATTTTGCATGATTCTGTTTACTTGAAATTGAAGTCATTCTTCTCTATGTTTTGAAAGGTTGTGAACCTATATTTTTGTTTGCATACTTATCTTATGTTAACATCAAAACCTTGGATCAATTCCATTGATCCAAGGTATGCTTCAGTTCTTCTTTAGTAAACATCTTGATAAAGTGGCATTATGAAATAGAAGTTAATGTGGGTCCTTCTTTTGGTACCCTTGCTTTACAACTTTCTGTAAATAATGAGATTGGACCTTCTTGTTAAATATTTTTGTAAGACACTAAAAAACATAAGGGTAATAAATGCCTATTACGGGACTATTAAGGTGAATACCTTAACCTTAGTTGCAATGTTCTATCCTATGTGGATTCTAATCTAAGGTAATTTGGGTCTACCTAATACCTATTATTCAACTGCTGAGGTTTATGTCTTAACCTATGTTGACATGTTTTAATTATGGTAAAGTTTGGAATAACCTAAGGTAAATAATATTTACCTAGACTAAGGTTCAATCCTAATCTAATGTCAATCTAACCTAAAGTAATACTAAGCTAAAGGGGAACGTAAAGGGTTGCATGGAAAATGGTGAGTCGGTGGCGACGGTTTCTAAGGCATTAATGTGATTTTATTTTGAATTTAATGAACTCTGAGATGCCATTTTTGGCAGAGGCATGAGAAGCTAGAAGGATGCTTAGCTGACATCACCTCTAAATTTGTAATGCATGCAAAAATTGAATTAGAGTTCACCAATTTCGATTGGTGGTGGTGTGGAGTGTTAGGCGGGAGAGTTGTCTTTCCTTACATTTATGAACCTCGGTCATGGCGAAGAAACCACCTTGGAAGACATGCAGGTGGATTTTGGAGGGGTTGTTTGGTCATTTTATCTTTGTGATTTTTTCTCTACATGGAGGTTATGTGTTCTTTGAACCAGCAATTCTATTTCCTATCCTTTGCTATTTTTGGCACATCTGAGCTATTTTTGATCCAGTGGAATTATAAGAGGCATTAGGAAGTTTGGAATTGTTTACGTCGTTTGGAAAAAGGAAAAGATTGTGGAGGCTCGACTGGAAATCATATGTAAATCAATAGGAAGATCTATTAAGCATGATAGGCTCTATCCATTAATTTGTTCTACTTTTTCCTAAATTTCTTCATAAAAACAACTTTTCTCTTGGAAACAAATGGGTTTTTATTTATGATGCATATTTTTATTTATGCTTGTATTTTTTGTCACTGTTTATACCTACCTGGTTACTCCTTGAGGAGATATGATGTGGGTTTGTTTCTTTGTTGGAAGAACGAACAAATTTTGCTTTAACCATTGTGTGAACTGAATTTTGTCGAATCTAGTATACTTCTGTGGACTGTGCTAAACGGTTAGAGGAATGCACTGTTTGATAAAAATATTCGATTTAAAAAAAATTTCCTTTGTTGGAAGAATGTAAGATGAGTGACATCTTTTGTAGTTATTCGAAGTTGTTTTCAATTCTTATTACTCCTATCTGATACTTGATGTTATGGTTGTTAGGAATCTTTGTTTTGAGGATTCAATCTTGTTGGAAATATCAGTAAACAAGTTTACTTCTTCTGAGCTTTTACGTTTGAGTTTTTGAACCTCTGTTGAACTATGCGGAATTTTTTACTCTAATTTCAAATTTTAGGGATTTTGTTCTTTCTTGGAAATAATAGTGAACAAGTTTACTTCTTCTAAGCTTTAAACGTTTTGAATTTGAGAACCTTGTTGGATTGCTAAGAGGGGGTCTTATTTCTGATTTTCTCTCCCTTGCTCGAAATTTAATGAAACATGATTTAGAATCTTTGGAACTTTTGTGATGACATGATTATTGCTCACACCTACATGTTATGAAATGGTTGTTAATGGATTTTATGTTTGATAAAAAAGGATGATAAGTACCAGCCATCATGATTTTGGAAATGCTTACTATTTTTTTTATGTATCCATTCTAAGGTGGGGGTTTGTGCTTCAAGAGTTACCCTTATCAGTTCATCTATTTGGATTTACTGGTTTCTTGCATTCTAGATGATGTTCATAGGATACTGATGTGTTGGGATATCTAAGAGGAACTATGGAATAGTTCAGTTTAGGTTATTTTAAGGAATCGGGATGGAATGTTACAGTTTTTATCTTATCTTCTGAGCTCGTCTTTGAACTTCTAAGTTGGAGTCATGTTGTTTTGTTGTTTCTCTTGTGGAAAAACCTGGGTCGGGTTCTATCCTTCTTGACCTGTAGCTTTTACCATTGATTCTTGGAGTTAGAAATATGGGTTGGCTTGACTGTAGATAGCGGCTGTTAAATCTTGAATTTGATTTCTTCTTTTAAACCATCAAGGGTTAGATAGGTATTGGGTACATTGACACCTGTAAAGAAATTGTGGTTGTATAAGAATAAATTATCTTCTCTCGTGCTTGGGAAAATTGAGGAAATATAGGGACTAAAGTTGTTAATGTGGGATGAATTAAATTGTTATGTTGATGTTCTTGCTTTATGTATAGTTGTTAACTGAAATCATCTATATAACTCTTTTAGTCATAGTTTACGCACTACTATGGTAATTCATGTTGTATCTTGAGGGAACCTTATCTTGATCTCTGACTTGCATGTTACAGTCGTATATCTCAAATCCTTACTACTCATTTTTATGTTTTCAATGTTGGATAGAGTTGAAAGATCCCTTAATTGTATTTGTCTTTGTTCTTTATTCAGATATGTATTCCATTCCTTAGAAAAGGATAATGAGATCTTCTCTCATCCTTGATTGATAACACCCCCCTCTATCTACTCTGAGTTGTGGAATGTAATGTTGTTTCCCGTCGAACTCTGAGGGGATTTATGAGTTGTTTATCTCTCTCTCTCTCTGTTCATTTTCTTTCCTCATCTGTATTACTCTTGTCTAAGGGACTAACCGGTTTAGTTGTACTACTTAGTAGGATTGTAGAGTGAGTAGGTTGAAGATAATCCTTTAATTATTCTCCTTGACTTGTGTTGATTGGAATCTAGTTTTGGTAATGTGTGACCAATGCTTGGAGCAAGTAAATGAATAAATATTTATTCTATTCTAACCTGTTGAGGATTAACCTAAAACTTAGGCTATAGTTTGGGCTTGGAGTTTGGATGTAGTACCTTAAATAGGAATCTATTCTTTAAAAAAAGATGTTAGTGGCTCATCCTAAAATATTTCATGAAGTTTGAATTAGCTTGGCAGTAGATGTTTTATGATGGAACATGTTAATGCTGAGTATGATGGATCTTTGCTTATTAAAAATAACTCAATTTTTGGGAAATATTAGAGTTAGTGTCTTCCTTTGGAAATAGATTTATAAAGCAAGAAATAAACTATAAATACCTATAGTAAGAATGAGATAAGTAATTAGGATGAAATATTACTTATCTAATATAATTTCTTATGAAATCAATGGCTGAAGAATGTTGATTATATCATGATATTTACTAAATGTTAATGTGGTTGATTATTTTGTTCTTTCATTTATGATTGTTATTTTATGATTGTTATTTTATGATGTATCTATCTATATTACTTTACTGTTTCATAAAAGTAGATTTCTTTTTATGAAGCACTTAGTTGAAAGCACATCGTTTTAATTCTTAGCGCTTATCATGCTCAATTCAATGAACTGGTGCTATCAATTTTTATAGATGGAATTTGAAAGTGATAAAAGAACACAATTTCTTTGTGATGCTTCTTATGTTTACCTATAGACTGGATCTTTTATTAGGAACCATGATTCACTATTGAAATGTATTTTTAAGAGGAAAAGTTTTATTTCTTAATTGGGCTTATTAATTTTGTTTGATCTTAAAGATATCTGAAATGATTGGACTTGTAAAATGTGTATTCACTTGATGAATGGAATAATATTGAGAGTTACTTGTACTTGATGTGTCATTATCCTTGTGCATTATGTGAAGGAAATTTGTAATCTTATCTTTCTTTTCTCATATTCTTATCTGTATGGAATCCTTTTCAATTTGACGTAAATAAGTTAGATGGAAGGGAATTAGATACACTATCCCTTTATTGAAATTCAACTTATTAAGTTGGCATGCATAGATGTTCTTTTAACTAAGTCACCATGGTTTATTTAAAATATGGTAATGAAAGTACAAATTATTATGATGTACTTGTATAATGTAAAAGGGTACAAGAACCCTAATTCATAACAGGAAAGAGGAAGGTGAACTTATTCTTGACCAATACCTTCATAGGTATAAAAAAATGAAAGGTAAATATGAACATTTATTAATTAGACTTCATCTCAATGAAGTATAATATAATGGAACCTCTTTTGGAACTTAAACAGGCTAAGAATGATAGGGCATAATAAGTGAATCTTATTATAGTTTTTTGTTTCTGTTTTAATTAACTGAACCCTAAAGTAATAAGTTGGTGATTAAAAATCATTCATTATGTTTCTTCAAAACATTAAAAAATCAATTGTGGATGTCAACCTTTAAGGTTAAATAATTTAGGTTTCTATAGGGTTGCTGTAATTAAATCTTAATTAAGTAAAATAATTGAGTAAATCACTTCTTGTTTGGGTATGTACATCGATATGAGTGACTCAGTTGGATGTTGACACCTACCAATTGCAGAATTTTACCTTCATGAAGACTAGGTTCTTCATGAGGATACAGTGTTGCAGTTGATATGTTGCAACACCCAACAGAATTAGAACAACTAGATCTACATAAACTTGGACTTGATCTTGGTTATACTCTAGGTCAGGATAGGAGAATGATTTATTTTTAGGGGGTAACTAACGACAACTTAGGTTAACTAGACACATGGAAACGACTTAGTTCGATTGAGTATGTATAAGTACCCTTAGTCATCATGAGTGGTTCTCTATACCAAACTATGTTGCTAACATGGGTTAGGGCTAAACCTTGAACAAGTGGACTGACAGGAGTCAGTGAAGACCATTCTAGATAATATATGAAGTGGGGTGAAGGACGTATTTTTTTAGATGAGTATGTCATCTAGGAATATAAACATAAACAATATGTGGAAATATTTGGCCAAAGTATCGCAAGCTTTCGGTTGTGTTGTCATGTGTCACCTAGGTTAAGAAACGGGATTTAATATGAATATCGGTAACAAATATTTGGATAGGTATCTTAAACAAAATACTTCTATACCCAAAATAGGGTAAGAGAACCAAGTATACTCAGTATACAATACATTGAGTTAACATGAGAGATCAGTTAGAAACCAAGTCATGAAATGAGAGATCGGTAATTCACCATGACATTTACATCTGCATATGGTTATCTAATATGAGATTTATTAGCATGGAATGTGTGTTCTAAATTATGATTATTTAGAATAGAGAACATTATATATATATATATATATATATATATATATATATATATAATTCCCTTATTTCTAAAGTCTTAAAATGGGAATGTTACACATAGGCAGTGATGGGGTTATGGTAGTTGGTGGGGGTATATGTGGTAAGAAACATGTGGGTGATGGTAAAGGTTGCGAATGTCGATTGGATGTAATAAATGATCATGATGAAGAAGTAGGATGATGCAATTTTGATTTACTTTAGGTGGGATATTGCTTGACCAGGGTAGGTGGTTGAGGTATGAGGATAGAGATAAGGGGTGAAGATGACAAAGGCTTGGTGGGTGAAACTAGTGTATGTGGCCTAACAATTTGGGTCTTCTTTTTAGGTGGAGGATTGGTTTTATGTGAACTTGGGAGGACATGGCTAAGTCCAATTTGATGGGTGGATGGACAAGGCTTCATGTCGGCATGAAACCTAGGGCAGTGATAAGTCTAGAAATGGGAGAGGATTTAAGTGCAGGTATTTTCTTAGGCATAGGAATGGGTTTGGTTGTGGTTAAAGGTTTGGATGTAGGAAAGGGTGACAAAGAAGAATCCATTTCAGCAAGCATAGTCATGGTTGATTTGGTCACTTGAAATACCTTCAGATAGATTGTGGAGGTATCAGTAAGTGACATCTACATTTAGGTTGAAAAGGGTAACTGAAGGTGCCCCCAAAGCATGGAATTATCAACGTAATCCAAGCGGTCGGCCAAGCGTGAAAATGGTATTGTTGTAAGAGGAGATGTCATTGGTTTAGTTGAAATCCCTATCAAATATGTCTGTGAGATAGGGAACTTGTTAGCCTTGGAGTCTGTAGGTAAAAGAGCCAAGATCATATCAATAGGATCCTAGAATGCTAATGGGGAATTGTCACCAATAGGAAATGATGTGTCTAAAGGATCCACCATGGGTAACAAAGATGGCAATTGGGGTGAGGTAGATTCTTCTTTCGGTGGAGAAGAAAGTGAGGATGATTCTCTCGTGGTTCATAGAATTAACATTGTTAATCTTTTGTTAGGTTACGAGGTAGATGGTGAAATAGCATTGAAAGAAATTATGGAATCCTCCATGGGTGAAGGGGGAGATGAAGGGGAATCCTCTATGGGTGAAGGAGTATATGAGGTTGGCCCCTCCGTGGGTAGAGGAGCTTGTGCTAGAATCTCCTTGATAGAGGGGATAGGAGGAAATTGAGGAATGGTTTGTACTACTTCAAAAAAAATGTGAACCTTATGGAAATTATTGTCATTGGTTGAAGTTTCACCATTTTGATTAGATGATAATGTATGGTTAGGGAATGAATTCTTAAAGATATGCAAGTTTTGATTTTATCGATGTGTTTGGGTTGTCTAGGATGAGATCTCCATTATCTAACATTTCCTGGACAATGTTTTTGAAGGTTATGCAATTACCATCGCTATGGCCTTTCACACGATGATAGTTACAATAATCATGTTCCTTATACATGTAGACATAGGATGAGTGGGGTTGAAACTAGTATGTGGTTTTATAGGTGGAAGTGCAATGGCTCCGGCCTTAAGAATATTTTGTAAGACTAAAGAATAGGGCTCTCCAATTGGAGTGTACTTTCATTTTTCCCATTGGAACTGAAAATTTTGAACAAGAGAAAGATTGGAGGAAGGTTTTACTCGGTTAGATGGGTGTGATGGGAAAGCTTTGAGAACTACTGCGTTGGCAGATCCTTTGGCTTTTGAATAATTATTTTGGGGCTTTGAAGACAAATAGGCATCATTTTATTTGAACACGACGTTTTTTTTTTCATAATTGAACTTTCTTCTCTTCAATGACATGAATTTCCAGTTTTCGTGCCATGGTAAATGCTTCATCAAAATTACAGAAGGTTTATACTTGCATATTTGGTGAGATGTGACTGGAAAAATCTCTAGTGAATAACTCTATAAGCTCAGCTTAAGGTAATTGGAATGTTAATTGGTTGATAAGGCTTCACCAGCGAGAAACAAAATTTGTGATAGATTTTTTGTCGTACTATCATGTTGAGTATAGGTTATTCATGGTGATTTTTTTGACAACATTGATTGAGAAATGGTCCAAGAATGCTAGAGCGACTTGGTTAAATGAGTAAATGGAATGTATGGGTAAACCAATATACCAATCTAATGTAGTTCATGTCAAGGACATGGGGAATGTTTGTAGGAGTAAAGCATCGTCATGTGTAATTAGATAGCACCCGTGTTTGAACGAACGCAAGTGTTGTTGCAGGTATTCTTTACTGTTGAAATGGTTAAACTTGGGAATTTCCCAATGTATATGGTATGGGAAAATGGGGATAGATGGATGAATAGGCTCATTATAGATTTTGTCATAAGTTAAGGAGTTGTGAGAGCCAGAAACTGATGCTTCTAATGTTTACATATTTTCCATCATCATCTTAATGAGGTCATTGGTGGGTTGTGAAGATTGGGCACCCCCTGCAGTATAAGGAGGTTGATGATGGATGTATGATTTTGATGACATCCCAGTATATGGTGGTGCCAAGTATGAGAATTGTGAAGGGGGAATAGATGTAGGCAGAAGGTATCCTAAATGGGCGATAAACGAGATTGGAGGTTTTTGGTGATATGTATAAGTAGGTGCGGTAGTCCTAATGACTCTTGTGGTAATTGGGGGTAGAGACTGTGGGATGGAAAGGATGAGGTTTTGGAATGGGGTATGGGTTGCCGACAACATCGGTGGTTGTGAAGAAACTGGTACTTATGAGGTAAAGGGTGCATATGGGGCTATGCTTAAGGTGGTTGACGAAGGAATAATTGACACTATGGGTTCGACAAATGTTGTAGGTGTAGCAGTTATAGAGGATGTGGAGTACAGTTGAGACACCACGGGTGGTAAGGTGGATGAAGGTAATTTCAAGTTAGTGGTAGCTGGTGCGGAAGTGGGGGCAAGGACAGGATGGATAGACATGGTCATACCGTATACCAATTATCCTAAGGAGTTTCAGGTAGATGAGTGGGTGAGATAATACTGTAGGGCAACAGGATTTTGGTCAAGGAGTTAGGATGGGATGAGTTGGATCCATAGGTGACCAGATGGAATTCAATGATGGGCTATCCTCATTTCCAGTACTAATGGTGATGGGATGATTTTGATCCATAGGTGACCGAATCGAATTCAATGATGGGCTATGTGGGAGCGGATGAAGGATAACATGAAACACAAGGGCATTGCCTTAGCTGTAAGTCAAAACCATATGAATTAGCGTAGACTGGGTAAAATTTTCTCTAGAAATGACACATAAAAACAAAAAAATGGAGCAGAATAGATTCCGGGAGGTGAAATTGGTCGGTGTTTTAAATAAAAATTAAAACAAAGGAACCGACGATGATTAGGTTAACCGATGACGGTTATAGGGTGACCGATGATGATTAGGGAAATCGATACTGGATACTGTGGGAAATCAAGAGTTTTGCAAATGAGGCAAAAATTGTGAAAATGAAATAAAGAATCCATATTTGACTGTGATTTTAATAATTCTGGGGTATGATGATGTCCTGAGAACTTCAAAAAGTACAAAAGATGTGATAAATGTTTTTTTTATAGAATGACCAAAAAGATATGGAAACCGACAATGGTTAGGTAAACTGATGATGGTCAGATGTAAACCGATGACTGTCACTGGACTGATGCCAATCACTATGAAATTTTAAAAAGTGAATAAAAATTGATTTTTGTGAATTAAGTCAGATGAAATATCAACCCATAAAACTAAGTATGATAATAATGGATCCTAACACAGTCAGAATACACCAACTATGATGGCGGAGTGTGAAAGGAAGAAGAAAATGAAGACCGTAACCTCACAACTCAAAACACAACTTAAGAAAAAGCTAAGAAAAACATGCAATCCTATAAGTGAATTTTATATTTTAGCTTATGTTATTTTAGATTGACTTTGTGAATTAGAAAAAAGTTTTTGTTTGGGAAGATATCCTATGAAGAAGTAAGATCTAAGGGTGGTTTCAGGTTATGTTTTGGTGGGGGTGGTCCTTTCTCTGAGTTAATGTCTAGATAGAGAAACCAACTAGGCACCCACTGCCAATCCTCTGATCATGTGATTGTTGACAACTTCTTCCATGTAAGGTGTTGTTTAAAAAGATGTGTGAATTTTTATTTGTGTAGTTTGGAAAAGAGAGAGAGAGAAGGGAAAATTCTCTACAATTCAATTATGTCAGCCATCAGTTGGGCATGACTTACAGTGTATAGGTTTCCCTCAATTTTAATGTGAGCTAAAAATACAAGCATAGAAGTATGAAATGCAATTATTTTAGAACCAAAATCGAAATGTGATATTTGGTGTAAATAGAGAGCGAATAGGAAAGAGAATGACTTTCACTAATGCGAATGCAAGAAGAAAAAGAATTATTCTTTTTAGTCTCGAAATACAAATGTCACTTAGAAAAATAGAAGAAAGAGAAGATTCCCAAGGAGAAAATTTAATGTTAACTTCCTTTTTAAAAAGAAACAAACATACAACAGTTCCTTAAGAATGAATGAATGCAAGGAACCCTAGATGGGTCCCAATAGGCGTGTTAAAATGTTTCACCGGATTCTTAACAAATTAATGAAACATATATAGGGTGATAGGACAAGGAGGAAAACATTTTGTGATGTTGGTTAAAGGTTATGCGCGCTTTCTAATTTCCTGATCCAATGTTGATTGAGAGAGCTCCCTTTTTGCTAGGAGGAACTACCTCTAAAAATTAAAACAATACTACTAGATAAAGTTAAATAAAAAAACTGGAATACCTAGCATAAGTTAGATCCAAGAAGCATGATGCTTCCTGAACAGACTGTCAATCCACTTTTATATAACAATATTAATACTATCCAAAATAAACATGAGATAACAATCTTATTAGAATTGAAATGATTTAGGTATCTCATGCAAAACAAATAAGAAAGGTCAAATAAAAGGTGATTGAGGTGAAAACAGGTCAGGTGATGGGCTAGTATTGGGTTACATGTCTAGTATATGCTCTATGTAAGATATGGTAAAGATTAGGAGTGATTATGGGTTATTAGGGAATGAGTATGATCTTGCTGGTCTGAGGTATGTTGCCAAAAACACTAACCAACGTTGGTTGTGTGACTGATGTAGGTTTGGCAGGATGACCGACATTGTTTGGTTAACCAGCGTTGGTAGGAGCAGTTATTGAGAGGCTCTTAGAAACTTGTTTCCAAGCTCTCTGTGATTGATGAGAGGATGGAAATGGTGAAGGTGAGGTCCTAAAATGGCCTTAGTGACTCACGGATGACTAGGAGAGGTTGAAGATAAGTGAAAGGGCTAGATATGATAAGGTGATAGATTAGTGGGAGGAAGGAGGTGTACGGATGTACAAAAAAAATTATTGAGAGGAATGATGATCTTACTGGAAGAAAATAGAAATAACTGAAGAGATGTTAGGTACTTACTGAAGAATGGGTCTAGAGAGTGTAGGTGATGAAAGCAATGATGGAAGAGATCCAAAGCAAAGGGACGTTGTGTACGTGCCATGATAGTTCAAGCCTCTGTGTTTCTCTATGTGAATCTATGATCATGAAGAAGGTGATGGATCCTTATGGTTGTTGGTAGTGCTCCTGAGTGTTTTCCTTTTCCTGAGTGCTTCAAACATTTGAGTGCTCCAATTTTTGGTTCATGTGAGATCCTGAATCAATTGACTAACCTCAACAAAGGATTTTGGAAATGTATTCAACCCAATCGGTGACATTTAGGGGATCGATGTCGATTGAGGTATAACCAATGTTGGTTAAGGTGGGAATATCTAGGTTGTCCAAAAATAGCCTGATTGTTGTTATTTTTGGCATGGTCTTCAATCCTCATCTGATTCTTGAGTGATAGATCATGGGATGATGAGTAAGAGTCCTCTTAGGTTTGTTAATAGCAGTTAATTCTAGGTTTAGACTAAGTTCTAGTTGGCTAGGATAGGCTTAGATTTTGTCTTAGGTCATTAATGGGGTTTGAGTGCGTCATGGAGTGAGGTGGCTAGGTGAGTTGGTTGGGTGAGGTGGTCAAGTGAGGATGTTAATTAAATTAATTAAGGTAATTAATTCAATTAATAATGTGCACTATGGGATATGAATAGGTAAGGTATGGTTAATTTAATTAAAAATGTTTATAAGGGTAGTATGACCTAATTTTGGTGTCTACACATGGAAAGGATTTGTTATGGGAATTTGTGACCTAGTAATGCATAATATTATCATTGACCAATCTCGTAAGCCCCATGAAAATTTTTGGTTTGGATTTAAGGAGAAATCCAATGACTCTTTCTCACCTTATTCATCTGTATCTCCTATGAACATTGACCCCTCATATAACTTTTCCCCATCCCATGAATTCATGGCTACTGATGATACCGTGTCCATTTCTTATTTATTTTTTTAATCTCCACGATCACTCTAGGACCACTCACTTATCAATGTAAAGGTGAAATTAGGTACCTTCCTCTTTGACTTTGTGATATTATAGAGGAATAATCCCCTATCATTGACATTCTTCAATGCACTAATGAGTATTCCATTCTTTCCTATATGGGGGCAAAGGATTCCTACCTTCATAAGTCCTCACCTTCAGACACATCCACTCTCCTTAACGAATCCACCATTGATTTCAACATTGAGATTCCACAAGAACCTTGCATCCTCAAAGTGGGTAAATCCCTTGATCATGAGGAGCTTAATTATTTCACCACCTTCCTCTCTAAATACAGTCGAGATTTTGTATAATCATATGCTAACATGTTAGGCCTTTATCATTCTATTTTCATACACAACATTGTTACAAACCCCAATGCTAAGCCGGTTAAATAGAAACTTCATCGCATGCATCCTCGTTTTTCCCTCCTTGTCAAATAGGAGTTGCAACGCCTTCTCTACCAACTTCATCATACCTATCAGTTATCCACAGTGGTTTTCCAACATTGTACACATTTTCAAAGCCTCTAGAAATCTTTGCATATGTATTGAATTTCAATATTTAAATCTCGTTTTCCCAAAAGACTAATTTCCCCTTCCTAACATTAATCAACTCATTGACCTCACTACAGGCCATGAGATGCTTTCTCTTATGGATGGTTTTTCTAGTTATAGTCAGATCCTAATCATACCCAAAGACCAAGATAATAATTATTTTATCACTCCTTGGGGAACCTTCTATTGTTTCATGCCCTTTGGTTTGAAAAATATGGGGTCCACCTATCAACAAGTTATGACTTCCATATTCTATGACCTTATCCAAAAACTTTTAGAGGAATATTTCTATGACATTGGGTAAATACAAGCATTAGTGGGATCATCTTTTCATCCTTAAAATCCTCTTCGCGCGTCTTATCCAATTTTTCCTTCATCTGAATCCAATAAAGTGTGTTTTTGGAGTTCTAACTGGAAAACTCTCTATCTTCATCATTTCTATTAGGGTTATTGAAGTTGAACCTACTAAAATCAAATACATCCTTGAGATGCCCCTCCTTCCAATCTAAAATAAATTTACAGTCTTCAAGGCCCAATTCAACCAGTATTTCACTTCATCTTGTAGCTTTCTAACCGTTGTCAACCTTTTCACTATATTCTTAACAAAGACGTTGAATCTAATTGGGAAGAAAATTACTAAAAGGCATTATATTATATCAAGAAATATTTTCTATCCCTACATGTGCTCACACCTCCATGTGAGGGTGAGACAATATATATATATATATATATCGTTACTACCAATCATGCTTTGGGTTCCATATTGTCACATTGCAATGAGCACGGTAGGGAGTAGGCCCTCTATTACATCAGTTGCACCCTTCACGATTATGAGACTCATTATAATGAATCTGAAAATATGCGTTGTGCTCTCTTCTTTGCCACCTCCAAAATTCATCACTATATCCTTAATCAAAAAACCTATGTCATCACCAAATTTTTATCCTCTTAAAACCATGCATTCAAAACCTTATCATAATGATCATATCAATCGATGGATCATGCTCATGATGGAGTTTGAAATACAATTTCTCTCTCATAAATATATCAAGGGCCAGAATATCACTTATCAACTAGCCAAATCCCTTCTTTATGACAATCATCTTCCCCACGAACAACTCCCCGATGAGTCTATCTTCACCATCAATCATGAATTTTCTCCCCTCTGCATGACACTTTTCTTTGATGGATCTAAGTGTCAAGAAGGGGGAGGCACATGTGTTATCATCATTCCTACTTGGGATACTACTTTTCCCATAGCTTATAAACTTAATTTCAAATGCACTAAAAATATGGTTGAATATGAATCCCTCATCTTGGGTCTTGAAACTATTGTTATTCTTGGAATCTAAATCCTCGATATCTATGGTGATTCTCATCTTATCATCAATCAAGTCAAAGGGAACTATCAATGTAAAAATGAGTTACTTGAAAAATTTAAGGACATCATTGATTTTATTCTTGATGCCTTTGATTTCTACACCATCCAAATCATCCCTTAGTCATCTACTTGTTTTGCAAACATGATGACATCTCTCATCCCATGGGAAATAGAGGAATCCAAGCTTTCTGTTGTTGTTCATCATCTCAATCAACCATCTCATGTCTATGAGCTTCGTCGTATCAATTATATTGACACCAATCAATCATATCTATGGTATTCTCAAATCTTTGACTACCTATTCGTATCCAAAGTTCCCTCTGACCTATACAAAAATTATAAGAGGTATTTTCTTAAACACACCAACTGCTATGTCATCCTCGATGACATCCTATAAAAATGTGGGTTTGATGGTATTCTAATGCATTGCCTTAAATATCATGAATCAACCCATGTTATCTGAGAAGTCCATGATGGTATGTGTGGTGGAAACTTTAGCAATTTTTTTGTTACCAAACGCATTCTCTACATCAACGATTATTGGCCCACCCTCAATCAATACTACTATAAATATGTTAAAAAGTGTGCCAAATGATAGCAACATTCTAATCTGATCTACATTCTTATTCAAGGATTACAACAAACTCAAGATCTTTGGCCCTTCTCATAGTGGGATCTCAATCTCATTGGTATCATCTTCTCAATGCCATCATTCTATCATCACTACAACTGAATAATTCACCAAATGGGTAGAATCCATTCCACTTACATCCACCAAAGACAAAATTATTGTCAAATTTTTGTATCAGTATATCATCTGTTGTTTCAGTGTTCCTCGTAAAATCATCACAGATAATGTGTAACATCCACTTTTTGTCACTTCATATCTAATTTTTTTTAATTACTTTATGCATCTGATTTAAATACCCATATATTCAAATCCAACATAAACCTTAATACAATCCAGTTCTGATAACTATCATGAACCATGTGCAAATACATGAGAGAGTACTGAACCTATTCATTCTCCCTAAATGCTCTATAATAACCCATACATTAAATGTATCCTTTGGTTCTCCTTTAAACTTACTAAGAATAGGTCTTAGGGTGAGGTGGCTAGATGAGGTGTCTAGGTGAGGTGTCTAGGTGAGCATTATCTCAATTAGGATATTTAAATAATAAATATGGTGAGGATAATGAATTAATTTAATTAAATAAATTAAATTAATATTGGAGTGGGGTGAAGGGGGGCATGGCTAGGTTAATGTGATGAAGGTGTTTATTTTTCAAGGGACCAAAGGGGAGTGTGACCTAATTTTGGTGTCTGCAAAGACAATCCCTAATCAAGGGCATAAACCATTTTATTATCTTTTGCACTTTAATCTACCCCACACTAAGGGTATGCACGGTCCTCTATACATGAAATCTATAGAAAATAATCAACTTCTGGTGCACAAGCGCACTTATTACACAAAACACTGAACTAAATTGACAAAGCATAACAACGCTGAAAGGAAACACATATAAAGAAATGAATTAGAGGAAATATAATCTAATGGCAATACTTCCTTATTAAAAACACCAAGAATACTTATTTATAGTAGGGCTTCAACTTACTCCCTTTAAAGTAATCAGGAAACCATGCCCCATCCAGTGCCTGTAAATGAAAAACACATGAATGAAGTATGTAAGTCACAACATACAGTCCCATCCAATGCACTTAGAACTTTCTAGGGTGGTATAAAAACTTTGAATCATATAAAAGAACCATCTATCAAAATTCAATCTTCTTATCCTTTATATGCATATCATGTCATGTTTTTTTCCTGGCCTTTTCTATCTTCTGACTCCATCATGTTATAGGTAAACCTTCCATCTAACTGAATCAGTTTATCCATGCACTCTTCAAGTGCCTGCTCATCATCCAATCCTCCTATGCATGTAATACGTAGGGAGGGTAACATGAATTCCATGGGAAAAATGGCATCTGTGCCAAACACCAACTGAAATGGTGTGGCTTTGTTCAATATTTTATATGTTTTCATGTATGCCCAAAGTATAACAGAGAAATTTTCATCCCATTATTTCCTTCCAACATCACAAATATTTGTCAGCGTATGTCCTAATATCTTGTTGAAAGCCTCATCAGTCCCATTAGTCTGTGGATGATAGGGTGTTGTCTTGTGATGTACTACCATAAACCCAGCCAATAATATCTGGATAGTCTCATTCAAAAAGTGTGTGCCCCTAGCACTTCTCAAACTCAATGGGTATCCATACCTACTGATAATGTTTTCCCACAGAAACCTTATTGTCATAGATTTCATACAATCCTTTGTAGGGATCACTTTAACCTGCCTTGTAAGATAATCTATATAGGTTATAATGTAGCGCAATCCGGTCCTGAGCATGGGTGCAGAAATAGGGCCCACAAAGTCAATTACCCACTTTTCAAAAGGATCTACACTAGCAGTAGGCCTCAAATATATTTCATCTCTATACCCATAATTTCCAAGGTGTTGATAATGGTCACATTCCTTACAATATTATTTACAATCCTTATACAGTGTTTCCCACCACAAGCCAACCAATAAAATGTTACCCATGGTAGCATCTCCTCCATAATGTCCACCTATAATCCCACCATAAGCTTCCTCCATAATAGCTTCATGCTCATGCTCAAGAACACGCTGGTGTAAAACTTCATCTCGGTCTAGTTTGTATAAGTCTCCACTAATCAACATATAAGGTGCGGCGTGTATGGAAAGTTGTTTTTTCTCTATACTCTTCATTTCCTCAGGCACCACACTAGTATGCAAAAAGATAAAAATATCTTCTAATTCAGTGGGTGTGTGGTTCAATCTAAAAAGTTATGCATTTGGAATTGTATCCTCAATGCTCTATGCATTCTCACCTGAGTTAATCCTTGATAAATTATCTAGTACATAATTTCTCTTTCATGGTTTAACCACCACTGTAAAGTCAAATTCTTGAAACAACATAATCCAATGGCATATGTGCCCCAGTAAAATGGGTGTGTTCACTAACTACTTAAGTTCCATGTGATATGTATAAAATAGAAATGGGGTAATTAGTAAGTACTATCTAAACTAATGCAACATGTAAATCATGGACAAGGCTTTGTGCTCTGTAGTTGAATAATTTTGTTCAACTGGGGTCAAATTCCTTCTTGTAAAAAAAATAGCATGATCAAAAATACCTTCTCCATGCTGGTTTAATACCACGCCAATGGTCATGTCATAGGCATCCACATGCACATGAAAAAAAAATTTCCATGAAGGAAAGTGCAGAATAGGAGCTGTAGTAATCCTTTCCTTCAATGTTTCAAATGCACGTTGTTGCACTTGACCCAAATGGAACTTTCCTTAACTCTTCAATAATTCCTCCAAGGGCACAAAAATTTTAGCATAGGCTTTGATAAACTTCCTGTAATAGCCTGTGTGCCCTACTAATCTGCACACCTCTCTCTAGTTATTAGGTTCCTCTAATCCCAAAATAACAACAACCTTAGCATGATCTACCAACAAGCCTTTTTTACAAATAATATGCCCCAGAAAAGTCCCAAAATGTGTAAACAAAATGCACTTCTTAATGTTTAAGGAGATGCTCAACTACCGGAACCTCTCAAACATAAGTATCAATTTATCACAGTGGTCTTTCACTAGCCCATAAACTGTCCAATCATCTAGATAAATCTGAAAAAAATTATGAATAAAGTCCTGGAATACTTACACAAAAATACATGAAAAGACTACATACGCATTCTTCAATCCAAAAGGAATAATTTTGTACGTAAACATTCCCCAATCACTAGTGAAATTTTTCTTCTCCTGATCCTCTTTCGAGATCCTCACTTGATGATATCTAAAAAATCCATCAGTGAAGGAGTAGATCTCGCACCATGCAACACCTTCCAAAATATCTTTAGTAAAAGGTGTGGGAAAGGGACCTATTACACATGCATCATTCAACTCCCTATAATCCAGAAAAATTCGTATTCTTCTATCTTTCTTTATACTGATCACCATAGGGCTAACCCACTCTAGCTCCTTGATGGTTTCAATGATTCCAAAATTTAGCATCTTATAAATTTCTTCCTTTACACTAATGCACAGGTTAGGATTCATCTTGTAAGGCATCTTCCTAACAAGGTACACACCTTCCTTTAGCTTAATCCTCATCTTAATCCTTAGCTTAATTCTCACTTTATTTTTCCATTGGGCTTCCATAGCATGTAGAAATAATTTTTCATTTCCTTCACCACTGTACTTTGGTACTTGGTTACTTCCCAAATGCCTAAAAAAATGCAGCCTACTTACGCGCATGACTGCACTCTTCATCTCATGCTCAATCATTTCAGAAGTTCCATGTGCCCAGTTGTCACAAGAAATGTTGGTTGTATCACTCATAGATTGTGTGTCATCCCATTAAATAACTTCTTCCTTTGATGGCTCAAGTACTTCAGGATCTCTAATGGTGCGTACATAAATTTTTTTTAGATCCTCTTCACTCAAAGGTTCTACATAAGGTGTAGCTTTTCCATCCGTTAAAAGAATGATGATGCGCTCTTCCTTGCTCTCAAAACTGATATATCCTTTATTGAATTATAGATCAACATTATTCACATAACACTAGGGGAACCCAAGCAATGCTAGAAAATTTTCTACCTCTGCAAGTGTGAAGACCTCAAAGTACCCAATAAACTTGGCCCCTTGTATAGTAATAGTGACATATTTTAAGACTCCAATGGGTGTGGAATTAACTCTATTTTTGATAAACAAAAAAAATTGAAAATGGTTATAATGGTGGCCTCCCCATCTTATTAAACTCATCCAAAGTGAGTACATTCACTTTTGCACCTGTATCAATCAAAATTTTACTTAACAATCATCCATCAACAACTGCATTCTGAGTGATCTCTTTATCATAATCCAGATTGTGAGGAGGTAAGGTAGCATGTAATATTTTTCTCTTGTGCTCAATCCAGCACATGGAATTTTCCCATAACGATTCCCCTAATAAAGGAATGATGTTCTATTTTCACAACATCTTACAGAGATCCTTCAATTCATCAACATATTTCTAAGGGATATCAATTGTATTTTCATGTTCTAGCTTCTATGAATGCTCTTTTAAGCATTGTATATCACCCTGTAAGTTTCTAATAACCTCCATTGTTTCTTCATAGACTTCCTTTTGATGATTAGGGTCTAGATACTTTTCATGTAGTACCTCTTATTTTGTAATTATAGGTTTCTGCTTTGGAACTTCCCTTGCATGTGCATCCTCAGGGCATGTAGTGACCAGCACATACACCATCTGAAGATCAAGTGCTAACTTCAACATCCAACGATCTTCCATGATGCGCTATACTCTAATGATTCCTGTGCCCTTATCCTTATTGTACTTATTTCTCATGTGTACATAAAAATCCTATAATTCTTCATAATTGTGGTTCTTTCCATAAAAAGAGAAAAAAATATTTTGAGGGCATTCACACCTGTAATGATCAAGGGATTCACATGTATAACATGTTCCATGTGGGAATTCACTTCTTCCACCATTGTGACCTCTGACTATGAATCCTCCATGGTAACTGTGACCTTTACCTTAGCATCCATCAAAGTTCCCTTCATTGTGATGATGATCATGATTCTCACCTTCTTCCTTAGAATTATTTGCAACATTAGTTTGACATAAACTATTATCAATAACATCATGAATCTAATCAATCAAACTATAATTTTTTGTATCATGAGTGGTATAATTGCAGACCTTATAGTAATAGGACATATTCTTCCTTAGCACATGCTGGAATAATGGTAACCTACTTGAATCATTATCCAAGTGACAAATCTCACAATTCAGCAACAAGGTGTGCACCAATTTATGAGGGAAACTATCCTTAGTATGTCCTTATACCTCACAATATATGCACCAAATTCAACAGTGCATCTCATGAGATGAATTAGCTAAAAAAAATTCCAACTGTTTGGCCATAGCTATAATCTAGGCTTCCAAAAATGGGCTAACACCAGTGTCTACACTCCCAACTTCCTTAGCATGTAGAGCTTCCTCAAGTTCCTCACATGGATCTATATAAGTCTTGTATGAGAGCGCCCTTCTGAAGGGTGTGATAAAACCTCAAATGAACCATTGAGCATGTCGACTCGGGTGAATGTCATAAGATAAATTTGATAGCAGAGTCTTAAATCATGCATTAAACTCCTGAAGAATCTCACCCATACCCTGCTTGATGTCTTTCAGTGCACTGATGCTCTTCTGCTCAAACTTAGGTATGTGGAACTCTACCAAGAAAGCATCACGTTGTATGGTATATTCTATACAAGTATTATTCAAATAATATTTCATGTACCAACTATGTGTGTACCCTTGTAAAGTAGTTGCAAACTGGCTTTCCTTACACTCTGGAGTTGTAATCCCCTTCACACACCATAGTATCTCAAACATGTGTACGTGATCAGCTACATATTCAATTCCTTTGTATTCTGGGAGATAAAGAGACATCTAAAAATTCAATTTCTAGGGTTGGTGCAGACCCTGTCCACCAGATCCAGAACTTGTATTTCCTCTTGTGTTCCCTTCACCCCCAGAACCACCAGATCCACTAGAGCCCGAGCCACCTAATCCTCCTCCTGTAATAGGAAACAGACCAAAGGATTTGTTGCCTTGTGTCCAAAAACTTGTGCTAAATTGAACTCCCATGGTTTGTGAAGTTGTACTACTTCTAGACGTGATACCAACATTCTACGCACCCATGTTCTATGTTGATGGCACACCATAAAATATACCTCCGATCGGACCTCCAAATAATGTAGACAATTATGCCACCATATATGAATAAGCTACCTAATTAACTCCTTAACTCAAATGAAAATCAACTCTACTTTTCACTACTCTACTGCCCATACTAACATGCTTACTGATGACTATCCTAGAAATTGAAAACCAAGCGCAAGGGCTAGGTCACTATGAGGGATAAAATGCATGTCCACAGTCCTTAAAATTTCCACCGATGCACTCTCATATGATGTCTACGATGGTTCTCTATTATGTTTACCTAAATGAGGGAGTTCAATATGCTCCAGATCCATGTCCTCTGCATGAGATCTAAATCCTCCGCGAGCCATCTCTCTTAATAACACCATTTATTTTGTAACTTCACACTGCTTCCCCAAATCCCTCTCACAGACCTCATTAAATTTAAGCTTCCTTTATTCTCTCTTCCTTTCTTCTTCCAAGTCTTCCATCTTTCACCACACCTTCTCTTTCCCCCACGTGTGGTGGTGTTTAGCTATCCATAGGACGTTCTTCCAAATCTAGAGTCATGATCAAGATCTTAATCGCTAAAGGGATACCACACAAATAAGATCCTCTGGGTTTTCACAAGAACTGAAACTCAACAACCTCTGGAAAAGAATAAGTAGAAACTATGTACTCACAAACATAGCTATTTAGAACACCACTCCACTAATGATCTACAACACATGTCTAAGTCATATAAACATCATGCCAAGCTTGGAATTCTTCCTGCGTCTAAAAAAGTGTTTGAAACCTCCAATTTATCTTTGATGTATAAGAAACCAACCACTCGTACAACTCTATAGGGAAAATTCCAAAGAATGTCTCGTACAGCTCATGATAAACATTATATTCAACCCATGCGCATGTATTACATTTAGGTCCAGTATTAAATCAGTGATCATACTCTTCCTCTAAATTTTCTAACCACTCTTCAATACTGGCCAAATTCAACCAGTACATCTTCATCATGCAACATCTTGAAAAAAAATTGAAAAAGAGGTCTCAACAGTGGAACCAAAATGTAGTCTTATTTTACCCACAACAACCCAAGGCATGTTGACACATCACTCAGCTAGAGTTGAGTGTTTCACTTGATTCTAGAGCATTTCTTCAAATGTTGACGAAACAAATAAGGGTAAAGGGCTAGGAGAAATACATGTTAGAATGTTGGTTGTAGGTTGTTGTGCGCATATGACTTCTTGATACACAACTACTCATGAGAGCTTCCTTTTTTCTTAAAAGAACTACCTGAAATGGAAAACAAGACCACCAAATGAAATTTAAACAGTATATGCAGCATACTGCCTAGCGTATGCTAGATCTGGGAAATGTGATACTTCCTAGACGGTTGTCAATCCACTGTTTAAAACAACTTAATGCTAACAATAAAGGAAATCCTATTGTAGTTAAAATGATTTAGGTATCTCATTCGTCTCCAATAACCAAATTCATTCACAACAGGCTAAGATATGACTGAATCTAAAGGTAAAGGTCTATGTTAAAGTGCAGGTATTGGTTAGGGTCAAGTTTTGGGATGTTTTGGGTATTGAGTAGAGAATGGAAGCTCTGTTCTTGGTTTCTGGTCAAAAACACAGAGACCGACGTCAATCTGGTATGACCGATGTCGGTTTAGGTTAACCGGCGACGGTTATGGGTAACCAGCATCGGTATGGTTGGGGTATAAGAAGCTTAATAAAAAAACTTGGTCAGGTGATAGATCTAAGGCTAGGTGAAAATGAAAGGGCAATGGTAAGATTTGTGGGGGTCTTAGATATGCACAGGGATGATTAAGATCCAGATATGGGAAGTTCAATGGTGTGGGTGAAGGAATGGTCCAATTTGCATGGAGGTAGATGGTGGGGGAAAGGAAATGGGAGTAGAAACTAATAACATAAGTAAAAGAATCTACCAAATGATAAATGGACAAGTGTTGGTTAACAAAGCACTTACTGTTTGTACGAGCTTGATGTCTGTTTGAAAATGGCAGGCGATCAAATGGAAAGAACTTGATGTCATGTTGATGCTTCCACGGATGCTCCCATGAAGGCAGATGGCTATGTAGGTGCTTCTAATGCTGCCTATGGGTGCTCTGATGTGTGTATGAATGCTCGTTCTGCTTGCATGTAGCTTTGGTTTCATCTCTTATTCTCAAAATATGTGTCAACCTCTTAGAAATGTGCCAACCTCAAAATAAGGTTGTTTTGGGGGTTAAATGGTAACCGACAGTGGTTCTAGGTTGACTGGTGGCGGTTTAGGGTGACCAGCATCGGTTAGGGTGGGATTTCATATGTTTACTAAACTGGGAATATCCCTTTATTTTCTGGGATCTCGTTCGTTTTACTCCGCAGATTAGAATGGAAGATTTCTTTCTAATGGACGGGAATGTGGTTAGAGGGAATATAGGATTTGATTTTTAGGGTTTAGGTAGGTCTTAGTTAGTTATGGCAACATACTAAAAATAGGTCTTAGGGTGAAGTAGCTAGATGAGGTGTCTAGGCAAGGTGGATATGTAGGCATTATCTCAGTTAGGATATTAAAATATTAAATATTCTGAGATAATGAATTAATTTAATTTAATTAATTTAATTAATATTAGAGTGGGATGAAAGCGGCCATGGTTAGGTGAATGTGTTCAAGGTGTTTGTTTGATGAGGGACCAAGGGGAGTGTGACCCAATTTTGGTGTCTACATTTTTCCCCTTTATTTCGTGTATCTTGTATTGGTAAGTGACAAAAATAAGATGTGGTTGCCCCATGTGTGGGTGAAGGTGATCCCCCTCAAACTAGAAACTAATGAGGCAGAAGGTAGAATTAGTGAGTGTTTTGATAAAAGGTGAATGTGATGAAGAGGAAGGTTGGAAATGTGGGTAAAAAGGGAAAAAGGTCCACTCAGGTAATCTAGGTAATGGGTCAGGGTCAAAGGTAGTAACAGTCAAATGAACGCACACGTATAAATTGTAGCACTGGTACCAGGTTGAAGAGCAGGAAAACTCTACATTGTCTAAGGTTGATAAGTTTATCCAAACAAGGTTGAAGTGATTCTGGTATCCAAGGTATAGGATATGGTCAGGAAGCACAACACAGGTCAGGTGAAGGAACATGTAGGTATGTTCCGATACACCCAAGGGTTGGGTCAGAATAAATAGTCACGACAAGAGGCAAGATAAGGTCAGTATGTCTATCAACACAGGTAACAGTGCCCCAAGGTATAGATAACACATGAGGTCAAAGGTCACTAGCAACGTTCTAGGTCCAAGTATCTAGGTCACGGCATGGGTAGGGCCGATGTGTGGGTAAAATAATGAGTCCTAGAAGGAGGACATGGTGAGGGGGTAAATGATAAGGTCAATAGGGTCAAGTGAAGTGGCCAAGTGAGGTGTGGGTAAGATTAAAAAGGATTCAGGCCAAAATTTGGGGGTAGGGGGTAGAAAGAAAAAAAAAGACTATGGAGGTAAACCGAGGATGGTTGAAGGGAACCGATGTCAGGTAGGCTTGACTGATCATGGTAAGATAGGGCATAGGACTAATGTCAGTTTAGTTCAAACCATCACCGGTCAAGTTGAGTAGGTTATAAAAAGAAAAAATTTCCGTATTTTACAAATCATTTGTCTTTTATTGAATTGGGGAAAATGCCAAGAGAGAGCAGAAAAGGTGGAAAGTGACAAATTGAGACTGAGGATTGAGTTGGCAAGCCATGTGGTAGGTTATAGTTGGTCAATAGGTGGATCCACAAGCTGGGTGGGATTGATTTGATTAGATTGATTGGTTAGATAGCGAGAGGTCATTTGGTGATGGCAGAGGTAGGAGAGGGATCAGGGGGACCACGAGTGTAGTGGCCGGAGGTGCCACCATGCAGACGACAGTGTGATGAGGTAAGATTCAATCCTATGCTTTGTTTTGTTTATTAGAATGAATTATAGGTCGGGTGGGTGAAAACAGGTTTTTAGGGGGAAATGAATTTGAAATTATGGGATGGAAATCAATGAAAATAGGAATGGGCAGGGAGGGGATTAGGTTAAGAAGAGGTGAGGAAGGGTGTAGGGGGAATTTGGATAGGATTTGGTGGGTGGAAGGGAGAAAAAATGTGATTTGAAGGAAAAATGGGGGTTTAGGCATCACAGTTTTTTACACGACAATGACCAGCATCGGTTGAAGGTTAGCCGACGTCGGTGTTAGCGCACCAGTATCGGTCATGAAGCAGGTGACCGATGCCAGTTGAAGGGGGGCCGGGGTCAGTTAGGGGTAACCGGTACCAATCGTAATTAGAGGAAAAAGGGGCCAAAAGGGTGTCCAATTTTGGGTGGGTGATGTAGGTAGGGGTAAGAGAAGTGGGTTTGGTGAAAATCATAACATAGGTAAGGGGTAAAAATAGGTAAGGGTGGACTTGTTAGAGAAAAAATTATAGATGTGTATGAAAAAGGTAAGGTCGGGGAGTGGGTCAAAATGGAAGTAGGTGAGGGGTCAGGGTTTGTGGTTTAATAGGTGAGGTGATATTAGGTTGGGTAGGGTTAGGGTAGGTAGGTTGGTAGGTTGGGGTTGGGTTTGGGGTGGAGGGTAGGCCATGGGATAAATGGGTAAGTAGCGAAGTAAAAGAGGTAGGGTAATGGGAATGGGTATGGGTGAATGTAGATATGGTCGTGCTTGAATAATGTGATTATTTTGTTGGATGCAAGTTAGAGATCAACTGAAGATCTGAGATAGGGTGGCACCCCTTCTCGTGATAGTTCGAAGCGTGACAATAGTCGAGGAGTTGCGGCATGTTGAGGAGGTGGGCCTGATTGGGGTCCTACGCTACCGGCATGTAGTCCGGCAGTTGAGTCTAATGGTCGCCCTCATTGATAGATGGGATTTAGTCACCAACATGTTCCACCTACCGATGGGTGAGATAACAGTCACCCTGGAGGATGTGTACAGGATCCTGCGGTTACCTATATTGGGTATGTAGGTATATTCGCTCTCCTTAGAGGCATCAGAGGAGTTGATGCTAACGGTATTTGGTGAGGGGATGGAAGACCTGACATTCCACAGCACCAGTCTGAGCTATGGAGAGATGTACCTAGCCCGTCTAGAGGAGACGAGGCTAGTAGTATTACTGACGGAGGCAATCTGCTATTTATCACTACCGGATGCAGAGGATGGGAGATTCCCACGATCAATGATGGGAGTGTTACATGACATGATGTTGGAGAGGACCTGTTTTTCCTTGGTGCTAGCATTCTTGGTGCAGTTATATAGAGAGCTGTGGGCATATAGGTGGCTCCATAGGTTCATCCTATGTTGTACATTTTTTCTTCACTGCTAGGCCTATGAGCACATTGTTTGTGTGCGTCCAGTGGGTATGCCCTAAGCAGATGCATTTGAGTCGGGTTTTGTGTGGGTGGGGTACATTTGATGGGTGCCTGTTATTGGAGAGTGGTGATTAGATAGGGCTACACATGATGTAGCATATTACCGATGGTTACTGGAGGGATTTTCCGAGGTAGACATTATATGGAGACCGTATGTGGGTTATGCCTCATATAGACAAATGGCTGAGGAGTTAGCTGGCCTTCAACTACTCAGATGGATAGAGGGGTGTCATGCAGGAGAGCATGAGATGATCCCCATTCATATTGTCAAATGGTAGTTTGGGCTACCACAAGATATACCTCCACCCTTCCAATAGTACAGGAGAGATGACGTGGAGAGGCCATTGCCTCTACCACAGCTAACAATGCCTGCAGGGCATGAGGAGAAGGTGATAGATTGGAAGATCGATGATGCCAGAGTGAAAAATAGATACAGACGGTGGTGGGTGACCCATCTATGAGCAGTACCTCCTAGGCCGGGGCAGCCAGCTTTAGCCACCATTACTATGTAGAGAGACGCCCTGCAAGGGTAGGTGGCGACCCTGATTACCCAGGTGGGGATGGTACAAGGGTAGTTAGTAGCTTCGGAGGTGGAGGTGGCCGCATTTCATGAAAATTTAGCTGGTTTACAGGCCCAGATGGCCCAACGTGGAGATGGAGAGGGTGATAATGAGAAAGTGGCTGCCCTACAGGTGCAAGTTACAGGTTTGCAGGGCCAGTTGGCCACTGCATAGTCGCAGATTCAGGCACTATAGGCTCAAGCACATGCATAGTGTGTGAGGCTGATGGCAATTTCACAGGCACTAAGACAGGGTCCCAATTCACAGACAGGGGTAGGACAGGTACAGGGGCCAAGGCCGATAGGGACACCACAGACCATAACCATATCCAAGTTACAGGATGCCCTAGGTGAGGCCAGATATTATCATGATCAGTTGATGGCGGCTGAGATAGATTTTCTATCTTATATAGAGTACAAGGAACAACAAGCCTCGAGTGAGAGGACCATATCCCGTACTCACAGTGTGGAGAGCATAGGGGGCATCAAGCTCTGAGATAGGATCAGGGTGAGGCCACCAGTTTACGAAGTCCAGCTCCAAGTGATGTACCAGTAGGGACCTAGCCATGACCCATGGTAGGTGATGAGCTATTATCAAGTCACCAGACAGGAGCCGAGGATGAGACAGGAAAGACTGAGATGGAGGATATCTGGCAGGATGATGCCTAATGCACATCCCTCCATGTTGGTTTATTTTAGTCATTTTTTATATATACCATCCTACATGCCGAAGACAGTGAGGATGTACAAGAGTTTTGTATATTTTTGATCATATACCGGCCTACGTGCCGAAGATGGTGAGGCTGTATATGAGAGTTTTGAGCGATTTGGTTATATACACCAGCCTGCATGCCGAAGATATTTGAGATTATGTATCTGGATACACATGTTTAGATATTTTTATTTATAGAGATGATGATGATTATGGTCATTATGTGTATACATGTTGATAGAATTTTCCTTATTATTCATAGATGGATTCATGATATGTGTGTTAGGAATTATGGAGTTAGGTTGTGGTTTAGGCATGGACTGAGTCAGGTTATAGGCATGGATTGAGTTATATTTTAGACATGGATTAAGTCAGGTTGTAGGCATGGATTGAGTCTGGTCATAGGTATGATTGAGTTAGGTTGTAGGCATGGATTGAGTCTAAATTGGTGGGGGTTGTAATTCATTAATTTGTGCAATGAATGATGATATGGGTCATATTTAAGATGTTTTATAATACATGCATGATAGTGGTAAAGAAATGGTAGACATAATGAATGGATGTTAGATGATGATAAAGGTGGAAAACAATTTTTTGTTTGTTGGTTTTTAATTTCCAATTATTGATATAAAAAGAAATCTAACAAGGGTAGATCATGATTTAGGAAAATGAAAGGTGAATTGGTTAGGGTTAGAGAGTGGTCGAGCTAACCTATAAGGGCCCCATGCCCTCGGAGTGCTGCCTAGATAGTCCCGATGAAAAGGGACCTCAAGCCGATGTAGTTCTCCCATAAGCTAGGGAAGAATGTCAAGAGGTATGAGAATGAGTTGGTAGGTTTTAGGCATGATTGAGTCTGTTTCTGTTAGGTATGGGTGGATTATGGGCACATTGGTATGGGTGATTTTGAGTTGATGAAAGAGGAAAAGGTACCTAAAGATAAGCGTTGAGAAGCTAATCCTATATAAGTTAATCAATATATAATGAAGTGGTTGAAAAAGATAAGACGAGGCAAGAAAGCCACCTGATTGGTTAGGATCATAACGAGTAGGTCATACCTGAGATAGGCTGATGAACGTAATACCCTAAAGACATTACATGATGGATTATTCGAAAGGTGAAAAGTAGTCACATGACCACCAAATGTCATGGTTCCAGAAGGGCCCTTGAGGCAGTAGGGAATGAAAGTGTGAATGGCGAGAGAGTGAAAAAGTGATTAGTTTATATGGTATTTGGTAGCATGCCTTGTGGCAATAGATCCAGGGTCACAATGGGCAAGTCCATGATGAAAAAGTTTTTTGTTTTGACTTATATTTGAGATAGACTGAATGTTGCGGGAAGCTTTAGATTCTTGTCTTTTTTTTTAAAGAGCTTTACATAGTTGTCCTTCGAGGGAGCAGTCTATTTATAGAAGAAATTTTAGAGAGAAATATTTCCTTTTGAGAGAGTCATCCTTTTATAGGAAGTTTGACTCAAGGATTTGGATCCCATGTGAGGGATTTTAAGTCATGGACAAGACTAAGGTGAAGGATAGGATTCTTGTTCAAAAATTAGGGTGAAATCAGCATGGGATCTCATCTAAAAGTAGATGAAAAGTATCCATTAGAATCATGCTATGTGCAGTGTTGTGGTACACATATTCAAGAGAAGATAAAAAGTGACGGGTGTTTCGCGTAGAATGTTTCCGTTCTTAGAATAGATTTGCTCCTATCTTTTCATTCTCTTGAGAAACAGATAATGGTTAGGGCTAAGAGGAATACCTGTTGAGTGTTGGGAGGGTGTGTGCATACCGTAGAGAGAGATCAGATCGATTGCGAAGAACTCCTTTTTGTCTGGGAAGGACTACCTGTGAATAAGAATGCAAGACCACCAGATTATAGTTAGACAATAAATAAGGGAACTGCCTTGGGCCCAGGAAATATTAGACTTCCTTTCAAAGGTGGTCAGTTCCCCTTTCAATACGAATTAACACAAATGATAACAAAGAAGTTATTGCGAAATTACGATTTAGTTACCTCATTAAAAAGCAATAGAGGAAAGGCAGGTTTTGGTTTGAGTCACAGTGACCAATTCCGGTCACTGTATAACCGACTGCGGTTATAACATCGGTACCAGTTGCTGATAACCGATATCGGTAGGGGCAGTGATTTAGGGGCTTTCAATGAAGGTTGGCTGTAAGGCGGTTATGGTGTTTATAAGGTTGGTAAATGATCAGGGGTAGGCAATAGGGTGATGGAGAAGACTCAGAGAGTGTGGGAGCTGTTCTTAGGGCAATGCAAGGGTAGAGGAATGAAAGTTAGATGTAGGGTGCTATCGGGTAGTAGATCTAGGAGTGAGCTTATAATTACTATGAATCAGAAGTTCAAGAAATGGTATTTAAAAATGTACAAGACACTACTTACTAGTTCTTGATGAAGGTACAGCTCCAAGGACTGTGATGACGAAGACAAGGCTCAGGTCGGATGATCCGACAATCAATAGTGAGCTTATCTTCTCTCCCAATGCTTAGATGAGTGTCGCTGTGCTCTGGTTACTCAGTTGCAGTCTTGGGCTCGATGTCCTTCTCTGCAAACTCTTCTCTTTCCTTCACTTGTCTCTGTCCTGCAAAGTGAATTCCAGATCTTCCCAATGAATTTCAATCCCTTGTTTTTGGTTGGGGAAGGTCATTTACAGGGAACCGATGGTGGTTACGTAACCAACGGTGGTCGAGTAGGAACCGATGTCCGTAAAGTCAAAGTGGGCTATTTTTAGTAAAATAGCCAACTTTCCCTCCTTTTCTCCCGAGGGATTACTTGTGGGCTTGGTCAAGTCATTATTAGGTTGGTTTTAGTGCGAGTGAGGAGTAATTAGTCATGGGTGTGGATGTAAACCAAGTTATAGGTCTTAATTAGGTTAGTTTAGGGTTAGGGCTAGGTCATGATGAGGTGGCGAAATGAGGTGGCAGGTTTGGAGATGTGGATTTATTCATTATAAGGTAATTAATAAATAATTGTGTAAGGTTTAGGTGGTGAGGTTAGGTTGCGAATATGAGATGCGGGGCACAGGGTGTCGTAAGACACAAATTTGGTGTCTACATTAGCCCCTTGTTGTCGTGTAGCTTGTCTTGTAAAGCTGCACTGACAATAATAAGAAGTGGTTACTCCTGTTAAGGGTATAGGTAATCCCCCTCAAATCTATCACAGATTGAGGCTACGTGAAATCAAGGATAGGGTTGATAAAGGGTGAATGGTGTTGAGATGATGGTAAGATGGTGGGGTAAGTTCAAGGAAGCAGACGCACGTTGAAATGCAGTAGTGCGACCAGGGTACATGATTTAAAGAGCAAACAAGCAATTCATAGGCAAAGGTCGATAGTTTATCCAAACAAGGGTGATATAATCTTGGTATCCAAGGCATAGGAAGTAGCTCCAGGGGATATAACGGGTAAGGTACAGGAACGTTTAGGCATGTTTGGCAGTACCAAATAGTTGGTTTGGTTGAGATAAACGTCGCGGTCTCAGTCTAGGCAAAGTTGGTCAGCTGATCAATTCAAGTATCCTAATCATGCTAAAAACACGAGCATGTGAGCGTGATTGAACAAAAAGCTACATGATGGGTGGATAAAATCATAATTTGCGGGTCTTGGTCGAGGTACTTAATTGGTGCGGCCTTGGGTCGGGCTGACTGATTGGTGAGGTCCGTAGGTCGGGCCTGATTGGTTGGGTGTGGCCTTGGGTCAGGCCGATTGATTAGTTGTGGCTGTGGGTCCGGCCTGATTGGTTGGGTGCGGCCTTGAGTCGGGCCTGGTTGGTTGGTTGCGGCCTTGGGTCGGGACTGATTAGTTGGTTGCGGCCGTGGGTCGGGCTTGATTGGTTGGTTGTGGCCATGGGTCGGGCCTGATTGGTTGGTTGCGGCCTTGGGTCGTGCCAATTGGTTGGTTGCGGCTTTGGGTCGGGCCGATTGGTTGGTTGTGGCTTTGGGTCGGGCCGATTGGTTGGTTGCGGCCTTGGGTCGGGCCGATTGGTTGGTTGCGGCCTTGGGTCGGGCTGATTGAAGTCAAAATAAGGCTAGTCAGCAAAGCCGGGGGTAGGTGATGTGGGAAAAAGTGGAGATTGGTGGATTAGGGTGGGAGTTAGGTTAAGGAAGTAGGTAACCGATATCGGTTATGTGTGACCGATATCGGTTACAAGACCGATACCAATATTCTAGGGCACAAAAAAACCGGTATCGGTTATAGGTCAAAACCTATAAAAAGAAAAATACGGCATGTCATTGTCACTTTGTAAAGTTGAGTGCTTATTTTTGTCTTGTCTGAGGTGTTAATTGATTGTATTGAGTTTGTGGGCTGAGGTGGCACTAGTGGAGTGGAGGAGTGAGTTATTGGTAGGCCCCAGCGATCAGGAGGCAGAGTTTGATTGGTTGAGGACCTTGCTGAGGAGATTTGGTGCCATGGCACAGCCCGGAGGAGCAGGAGGTGTTGGAGGAGCTGGACCACCACCACCTATCCCACCACCACGATGTGTAGTCGTATCGGTAGGCTCTGAACCCTGACTTATGTGAAGTTAATGAATTTAACTAGGATGTGGGTTTTGGGGTAGGAATCCAAAATTTAATAAAATAATGAATAAATGAAGGTAAATTGTAAAATGGAGTGGGTAGGAATGTTAGGTAGGCCAAAATGGAAGGGTGGGTAAGTTTTTAGGTATTTCTTGTAGGTGAATGGGTAGAAATAGGTAAAAAGGGTTTTTGGGGGCCGTTTTGGGTTCGGCTCAGGAATTTGACAGTGACCGATGATGGTCACTAGGTGACTGGCATCAGTCACAGAATAGTCTAATTGTTGTGTCTATAGACCGGCGTCGGTCATATGTCGACCGGCGTTGGTACATATAATGTGATTTGGGGACCGATGGCAGTCGAGGGTGACCGGTACCGGTCATCATGGGTAGGAGTCAGGGTTGTGAAATTTGTGGTGTTTGTTTGTTGTAGGCGGTAGGATATAGTTTTTTTGGGGGTGAAGGGGGAGGAGGTAGAGTTGATAGGAAAGGTGATTGGGGTGGGGGGGAATTGGGTTGTTGGGGGCCGGGTCGGGTAGGATAGATTATGTGTTGTGTATGAAGTAGGAGGTGTTAAATTGGCAGGGGTATGGTTAGATGGCTAGAGTAGACCGTGGTGGTTAGTAGGGTGTGAGATAATTAAAGGGGATATCGTAGATGTATAGGATAAGATAAGTGGTTGCAGATGTGTGTATAGAGTCGGGTTGTGGTTGGGTGGGTAAGTGGGTATAGATGGTTAAGGTAGTTTTTTTTGTAAAGGGTAGGCCTAATGAAGTGGGTTGTTTTTGCAGGCACGTTAGCAGCTGACGATGCGGGATCGGATGCCACCTCTATTGGGGCGGATGCGGCCACATGTGACTACAGCGCAGTGGGCCATCATGCGATAGGTTGGGCTTAGTAGAGTCCAGAGGTATAGGAATGTGGATAGGGACCATAGCCTGATGGTTTCCCTCATCGAGAGATGGGATCCAGAAACCAATGTCTTCCATCTCCCTACTGGAGAGATGACTATCACATTAGAGGATGTGTATCGCATCCTGAGACCGTCGATCATAGGTGAGATAGTGTTCCAAGTGGATGCAGAGATAGTGATGGATAGCATCTTGCAGGTATTCGGGGATGCAGCCCCATTGCTTACATATCATAGTGCGAGCATTGGCTACGGCGATATGTATCGCGCACACCGACAGGAGACACGGCTTGTCGTGTTGATGATGATTGGTATCACCTGCTTCGCCCTCCCTGACTCAGAGGGAGGCCACTTCCCAAGGGCTTTGATGGGAGTATTGCATGAGATGGTGGAGGAGCATACCTACTATGCCTGGGCACCAGTGTATCTGGTGCAACTATACAGAGAGCTCTGGGGTTATCGCCGTATGAGGTGATTTGGTATATGTTTGAAATTTTTGTTACACTGCTGGGCCTATGAGCATATCATCTGTATATGACCAGTAGGGTTGCCCCAGCAGCCAGGGCCACAGGTATTTTACAGATATGGATTTCAGAGGTGGTTGGGGGTCATGGGCCGGCCACGAGCGGTGATTGCAGGGTGAGATGTGGCATACTACCGGCATATGTTAGAGGGCCTGACCGCACTCGATATTATATAGAGGCCCTACAAAGGCCATTATCCCCGAGGAGGAGCCCAGGCCCAGTTGCAATGGATCCAGTACATCTTCTGGATAGCGGGATGGAGACTTGGGGAGTTGTTATCCAAAATTCACCCCTCAAGGTAATTTTGATAACATGCATCAAATTCTTTAGTCCCAAGCAAATAGATTGATTTAAGACCCAAAATCATGTTTTTGGGGGCCCCTCGGCTTATTTCTAACTCTCCCATCCAAGAAGAAAACCCAACGAGTTAAAAAAGGTGAAAAAATTGCAAAAAACCAAGCTTGGGGCCAAAAAAATGAAGAAAATCGGCTAAGTCCTAGTCCAGGCAGTCTGGGACAGTTGGGACGTCGGGGCGCGAATCGGCCGAAAAGCCGCCAGGTGGTCCATGCAGCAGTTGGGACATCGAGACACGTGGGATGCGAAAGGGTGAACTGGACGAAAGTGGAAAAAATCACCAAGTTTTGTTATCGAGCGGTTTGGGACATCTGGGCCAAAGGTACGCGAGGCACGCAAACCGGCCAAAAAGCCGAAAAACAGTCCATTTCGGGCGGTTCAGAGATATTTCTCCCAGGCAGTCTAGGATAGTTGGGAAAAAGGTACGTGGAGGACGTGAACCCGCCGAATCATCCGAAATAGGGGACTTTCATCCAGGACAGTTGGGCCAAAAGTACGCGTGGGACACGAAAAGCCGAAAGAGCCGAGAGCGAATGGAATCTCGCCACGTGTCTTCAGTGCAAACAGGAACAAGGAAGCCCGAATCAGCCGAAGCAGGAGATTTTCTTCCAGGACAGCCAGAACAAAGGGATGCGAGGGACGCGAAAAGCCGAAACGGCCGACAGCAAAGAAGAAAAGTCAACGTTTGACCCGTGAAACTTCAAACGGCCATAACTTTTGACTCCGAGCTCCGATTTTCATAAAATTGGACTTTCTAGAATGAGCACGACGTCCTCTATGCCACAAAAACTGGATTTCTTGTTTTTAATGAGGGTAGATAAATTTAATTAAGATAAACATATTCGGCTCCAGTCAATTAATGCTCATTCCCGTCAAATGACAGAAAACGCCTGCCAGACCCAAATAGCTGCCCGCACTCAGAAGGCCATAACTTTTGCATTTCTCAACGAAATCACACAAAATTGGTACCATTGGAATTTTGGCTCCGAGATTGATGCACAGCAATCAATAAATTCTAGATTTGATGAGAAATTGGTCGATATTTTTTAGGAAACGTGGCTGGGTTCATAACAGTGTTTCATTTGGTGGTTGGGAGTGCAATTAAGAGGCATGGTCATCATTCTTTCTCTACTGCAGCACATGGGATAGTATGGGGAGCCTTTTACAAGTAATATATAATCATTTTACTCCATTTAATGCCTCTTATAGGTGGTTGAAGGACAGATTTCAGGATTTTCATTTTTCCCTCTCTCTCTTCTCATTTTTTCTATAAATTGGAGTGTTGGGCTTATTGTAAAAGGGGGGGAGTTTTCAGCTAGCAAAGCTCTGTAAAAATTGATTTGTGAAGCCAATGTGCTGTAGGCCCTTTTAGTGGACTCCTTGCATGGTGATCCAGGCCCTTATCTTGTAATATATTGAACTGTGCATATCATGAAGCAATAAAATATCAGTTTGTGGATGTATCTTCCCCTGCTATGTTTTCTTGCATTCTTCTTGCCCCTTTAATCTTTCTACAAGAATATTGTGTCTATTATTATGTTCTTGCAGGGATCCATTATCATTGTGTATGCTTGGAATATCATTGTGAATACATTTTGCTAGATTATGGAGAATTGTCATCACCTCTTCTAGTGTGCACTTTACTTTTGTATTTCACGCATTTGGAGACTACTCTCACACCCTCCTTTTCTGGTGTATCACCGCTTTAGTGTAGGCTTTCATTTTATGCATTCTCTCTCCCTGGTCCCTTGGAAATTTAGATTAGAATAGTTAGTTTCCCCTGCATTAGAGTATATTGTGGCAGGTAGTTTAGGAGCAAGAACCAGCTTTCTCTGGAGGTCTATCTCAAGTAACAAGTCCCACAACTTGGAGATAGTACCCATGTTATCCAATCACACCGTGAGTTCAAGTATATGCACTTGTATAAACACAGGGGTGTTGTGATTCGGTGATAACAGGAGTATGAGTGGATTCCCCTGGAGAGGGTGCGACGACAGATGGGCTTACGGCAGGATGAGCCACCTCCCTTCTCACAGTATCGGAGGGAGGATGTAGAGGCACCATTGCCTGCACCGCAGCCATTTGACCCAGTCTGGGTAGCAGAGAGACCGGCTGATGATATAGTGGATGATGCTGGAGTGACAGGTGCATTTTTGGTGTGGTGGGTAGGGCAAAGGGCAGCCATGAGAGCACAGCCCGCACAGCCAGATTTGGCGGCTGTGATAGCGGAGAGGGACCGTCTCTTGGGCCAGGTGCAGTTATTATAGGGGTAGCTTACTGCTGCATAGGAATAGATTAGAGCGTTATAGGGGCAGTTGGCCTAGGCACAGGTACAGGCACAGGGTGTACCGGTAGGTCAGGGGCCACTTCTATTAGGAGCCTGGGGACCAGCCCCACCAGCCATGGTGGCACGGACCCGCTATATGGAGGTGAGAGCAGAGGCCCGGTATTATCAGGATGTGCTAGATGGTACCAGGGCCAACTATCAGCCATATGCAGTGCACAAAGCCGAGACGTCCCGGAGTCACAGGTCACAGGGGCCACAGCCACAATTGGTGGCTCCGTGACGGGTAGGAGGCGAGATCCAGCACAGGGGCCAGCGGGGGGACGGGCAGAGAGTGCTGGAGAGAGCTGAGACATCCTAGGAGCAGATATGGGTTGTTGTTATTGGATATAGACACTGGTCTGCGAACCGAGTATATATATAGAGGCCTGCGTGCCCACATAGGATTTATTTATTCATTTTTGTTATATATACCGGCCTGCGAGCCGAGTACATTTTGTATAGTTGATACCAGCCTGCGAGCCGAGTATATTTTTGACATGAGAGACTGGCCTGCGAGCCGAGTTGAGATTTTGATAGAGACAGCGGCCTGCGTGCCGGCTTTGTATTTTTACATCACAGAGGCCCCATACAGGGCAATTTGTATATTTTTACATTGAGTTGATGATGATATATATAGATGAGTTTGATCCACATGGTGTGTAAAAAAAATTTTGATTTTGATGCATATATTAGAATGTCTCATGTGTTTTGTCGATGGTATTGAAATTTAATGTATATAGATGATGTTGATGAAATTTTGATGATATGTATATGTGTTGATGGTATTCTGATGATAAATATTGATAATGATGTCGTCATGTAGGGAAAAGAGGCGGGCGCCACCAAAAATTTGTAAAAAATAAAGAAAAGGCCTAGTTTTAAGCAAAAGGAGACATGTGACCAGTATCGGTTAGAGATAACCGGTATCGGTTATCTATAACCGATATCGGTTACTATATGAAATTCTAGAATGTGATAAAAAACACTTGGGGATTTGATTTATTGAATTGTTGTTTGTTGATTTGATGTATGCAGGCAGAGGCAGGGTTGAGGATGAATGATAGGGTGCCAGCTTTGTTGTCACGAGTCCGAGCGGATGTAACACCAGCTGAGTGGGCATTGATAAACCGTGTGGGGTTAAGTGGAATCCGCTATTATTCACGAATCACACGCAATCATGCTATGTTGCAGGCGTTGATTGAGAGATGGAATCCAGAAAAAAATACCTTCTATCTGCCAACAAGGGAGATGACAGTGATGTTGGAAGATGTGTTTCAAATTTTGAGGCTCCCAATTATAGGAAGACCAGTGTATTAGGTAGGGCCTAACGTGGCACGGGGAGTGATAACAGCAGTATTTGGTCCAGCTACACGAGAATTGACACATCGAGGTTTGACATTCACTTATGGTATAATGTTTGCAGCACAACCTGAGGCAACAAGGTTGGCAGTGGTATTAATGATAGCGTTGGGGTATTATGCATTACCGAGGGTGGATGGGGGAAGATTTCCAAAAGCATTGATGTGTATTATTTGAGAAATGATAGAAAGGAGTGTGACTATCGCATGGGCACCCGCATATCTGGCGGAGCTATACAGGGGTTTATGGGCCTGTAGGTGAAATCACAGGACTACACTGGATTGTGCGTACTTATTACATTGTTGGGCCTATGAGCACATTGTTTGTGTGTGACCAATAGGACGACCCATCCAGTCCGGAGAGATAGGAGTGCATAGGTTGGGATTTAGGTGATGGGTCTAGACAGAGCAAGAGGCAAGATTCGAGGCTGTGACATATGATGTCAAGTATTATAGGAAGATGTGGGAGATGGTGATGATTGTAGATATTTGTTGGAGGCCTTATGGGAACTATATGGTGATGGAGAACATAGCTGAGGATTTGAGGGGTGTAGAGCGATTAAGGTGGATTGAGGGACACAAGCCAGGTGAGTACGAAAGGATTCCTCTAGATCGCGTGTGGCGATAATTTGGATTTGTTCAAGATATACCCATGGCTTATAGACCATACATGAGGATTAATGACGAGGCATCATTCTCACCTCCCCGTCTGACACCTCTAGAAGGACCAGAAGAGACAGCAGCCGATCGCAGGGTAATGGATGCAGGGAGTGACAGAGGCTTATAGATTATGGTGGGTAACAGAGCTGCGAGGTTCACGTGAGAGGGTCGATCATCCTGACATAGCTGTGATTACAGTGGAAAGAAATCACCTGCAGGGTTTAGTTCACCAACTTCAAACTCAAGTGAATGAGACAACAAGATTGTTAAGGGTTGCGCAGTCACGAGTGAATAGACTAGAGGCGAGATTCCTCCACGCGAGAGGGCATATTCATATGTTACAGGAGATATTGGTGGATCAATGGGAGGAACCAATAGCAGTGGCACCTTTGAGGATGGAGAGGCCAGATGAGCGGCGTCGACGATCATGATCATCACCTGGTTCGGGATGAGGCGCAAGGATCTAAGTGAATTTCATAGGGGTAGAAGAATAAATAAGGATGCCGACCTGTGCGTCGATGATATAGAAAATGTATTTGTTTAACATCTAAATAAAACTGAATATGTATGTTGATTTGAGTTATGATAATAATAAGAATGTTTGTGTTTTGAATGTTTGTTTTGAAAAAGGATAAAGATGAGTGTTATCAAATAGAAATACCCAAAAATATTTATATTAACAACACACGATAGGTTATGGTAGGGGATGGTCAAGCTAACCTTTAGAGACCCCATGTCTCCTAAGTGTTGCCTACATAACCCATTGCACAAAGCAAGGAGGGGCCTCAGACCGATTTAGTTATCCCTTAGGACCAGGGAGAGGTGAATTCAGGAAATTTGGTTGTGGTTAGGCAATTTGTTGGTTGGTAAAAATATTGATATTGGTAGGGTAATGTTGTTGGTGTTGGTAAGGTATTGGCGGTATTGGTGTAGGTATAGGTGAAGCGAAGGTTAGCTTACCCAAGCATAGGAAACCATGTCCTGATCAAGGTCAACACATAATCCTATATTTAGGTAAAAGAGGCAAAAGTGTCCCATAGTTGGAAAGAGCTAAACAAACCACGTATTATCATAGGATGAGCTTGAATCCCTAGGTACCTTACATAGGCGAGAAGTTGATAGGTGAAAAGAGTTGTATAATCACAACATATCGGATATACGTCACGTCCCTTGAGTTTTGTTGTTTTGAAGAATGGTGAGATGAGGTGGATGGTATAGCTGGGGTGCAGAGAACTTGTTACAAGGTGATTATGCTAACGAAAGAGAACCAAACCTAAATAGACGAGTCCATGACTCAAAAGTGCTTTTGATACTGCTTTTATTTTTTTCTGAATATAGACTGATCAATGTGGGAAGTCTATATGGGATATGCATTTTGTTGTTCTTGAGCTCTTCACGAAGCTGATTAATGCGAGAAGCTTCTGATAGAGGCTAACTTTGTATAGCTATCCTTCAAGGGAGCAGTCTATTTATAGTAGCAGATGTGGCTTTGCACATAGCTGTCCTTCGAGGGAGCAGTCTATGTATAACTTTGAGGTCTAGATGTCTGTTTGGCATGAAACATCTAGTTTTGTAGGAAGTTTGACTCAAGAATATCCCATAATTGTATAATTGAGAACGTGTTATTTTGATACTTTTAAGTCATGGACCAGACTAAAAAGGGGAAGGCATCTTTAAGAGGAGATGATGACCAAACCATGTGAGCGTGATTCTATTTTGAGATGTATGAAACAAGGTGTATGAGGTGGTAAATGAGCTCAAGGGACGAGTGCAAGGTAGATAAGAAGTGATATAATACTAATAGTAGAATGGTCAAAGATGCAAGGCATTAAGGGGTTCAGGCTCAGGTTTACCATTGAGCAAAGCTAAACGGTAAGTGCCTGATCCATAAGTGTGAGTGATAATGTAATGCCCAATCCAATTTGGAGCAAATTTTCCACGCTTGCTCTTTTCTAGTTTGGTTACATGTTGATTCTCTTTGAGGACAAGATCACCAATCTTAAAGGTACGCTCATGAATTCACTTATCATAAGCACGCTTGATGCACTTTTGATAGATTTGAAGGTGGTCAAGAGTTGTAAGATGACACTCGTCAAGAAGCTCCAATTGGGCTAACCACTCTTGGCGGAAATCATCATTGGTGAGAATATCCTGGAGAGATATTCTTAGGGAGGGTATTTGTATTTTGAGAGGCAAGACAGCCTCGGTACCATATACCAAAGAAAATGGTGTGGCATTAGTGGAGGTATGAATACTGGTACGATAAGCCCAAAGGGCAAAGGGGATGTGATCAGGCCAATTTTTCCCAGAATCGTTAACGACTTTCATGAGAATTTTGGTCAAGGTTTTGTTAGAAGATTTGGCTTGACCATTTACTTGTGGATAGTAAGGTAATGAGAAGCTAAGTTTGATACCAAAGTTGTCACAAAGGTCTTGTAACAACTTATTTTTGAAAGATTTTCCATTATATGTTATCAGGTGATGAGGAACACCAATACGACAGATAATGTGATGGTTAATGAATTCTACAATTTTTTCTTTTTTGGTTGAAATGAGTGGAATGGCCTCCACCCATTTAGTGTAATATTCGGTTGTTGTGATTATCCAACGGTGACATTGCGAAGAGGGCGGGTGAATCTCACCAATAAGGTCTAAACCCCATTGTGAGAAAGGCCAAAGATCTCGTGCGACCTGTAGCGGATGGCTAGGAGTATGTTAAAGGTTGGCATGTTGTTGACACATAACACAATGCTTAACATATTCGTAGCATTCGTTATTAAGAGTAGGCCAATAATAGCCTAGGCGAAGGATCTGTTTGGCCACGGCAAGGCCACTAAAATGTTCTCCACAAATTCCGTCATGGACTTGTTGGATGGTATAGGTGACCTCCGCGCCGGTTAGACATCGAAGGAGGATGCCATCAAAGCCACGTTTATAGAGGATTCCCCCCATACCGACATAATGAGAAACACTTTTAAGAAAAGCATGTTTGCCGTTACTAGTAAGGTCAGGTGGGAGAACAGAGGTTGTAAGGTAGTCGTGAAATTGGTGATACCAGGTATCTTGTGAATTAGCAGATACATTATTTACCATACAAACATCCGGGACTGAGTAAGATGGGGCAAAGAGTTGTTGGACCAAGACATATATGTCAGATTTAGTTGGTGAGGCAGGAATTTGCGAGGCCAAGCAAGCCATAGTATCCACAAATTTATCAGTTGAGCGTGGAATGGTTTGGATAGAATAATGAGTAAATAAGGTCAAAAGTGAGTCCACGTAATGTTTGTACTTTTGAAGTTCCTCATTTTTACATTGGTAGATGCCCATAACTTGATTGACTACCAGTTGAGAGTCGCCAAAAATGTTAATAGAATTTACACCTAAGTGTAACGCAACTTGGAGACCCAAAACAAGGGCCTCGTATTCCGATGTATTATTAGTGCAGGGGAAATCGAGCCGGAATAAAAGAGGCATAGGTTCGGTGTCAAGAGGAATGAGAACAACGCCGGCCCCTCCACCGCGCTGGCATTTGGATCCATCAAAGAAGAGGGTCATTGGATACGACTCCTCACTGAGTGAAAGAGTGGCGATGAGTTCATCAGGGAAAGTAAAATTGGTAAATTTTTCCCCAGGTAAAGGGGCTTCCGCGAGTTGGTCTACGATAGTTTGTCCTTTGACTGATTTTTGGTGTAAAAACTCAAGGTTAAGGTCGGTGAGGAGTATAAGCCATCGGGTGATGCGTTGGTTTAGATGAGGTTTGGCGTACATATAATGGATGGGGTCCACGTTGGTGATGACAAAAGTTTTGTGATTCAGGAGGTAATGTCAGAGTTTGGTTGCCACGAATGATAGGGCTAGGCACAAATTTTCTACATGTGTATACCTAGTCTCGTAATCCACAAGAGTATGAATTATGTAATAAATGGCTTGTTCTCGATGCTTGGAGTCACGATGTGCGAGCATGGCTCCTACAGCATGGTCGGTGGCAGAAAGGTAAAGGTAGAAAGGGTGATCGTCCTAAGGTGGGATAAGCACGGGTGGCTGCAAGAGATAGGCTTTAAGAGCCTCAAAGGCTTGGTGGCACTCTTCGCTCCATTGAAAGACAATGTCCTTTTTAAGGAGATGATGAAAAGGTTGACATCAATCCGAGAGTTGTGAAATGAAATGCCGGATAGATTGGAGTTTTCCCTGTAAACTACGCAATTGTTTGAGGTTAATGGGTGGAGGCATTTCTAGGATAGCTTTGAATTTAGCTGGATCAACCTCGATGCCATGCAAAGAGATGATAAAACCAAGGAGTTTTCCTGAAAGGACACCAAAGACACATTTCTTTGGTTAAAGAGGAACACAGTATTGTAATAGGTGATCAAAAATAATGGTTAAAACATCGAGATGTTCACTGTGATGTTTATATTTGCCAAGAAGATCATCGACATAATCCTCAAGGATAGTGTGCATAATGTCATGAAAAATGTAAGTCATAGCCTGCTGATAGGTTGCACCAGCATTCTTAAGGCCAAATGGCATGACACGATAGCAGAAGGTTCCCCAAGGAGTTATGAAGGCGGTTTTATGTTGATCGGCTGGGGCTACAAAAATTTGATTGTATCCCGAGAAGCCATCCATGAGAGAAAGCATCTCATGGCCCACAGTGAGATCAACAAGTTGATCAATACTAGGTAGGGGGAAGTCATCCTTTGGGCAAGAAAGGTTAAGGTCCTAGAAATTTGTACATATCCGAAGTCCCCCCGTTGCTTTAGTGATAGGTACGATGTTATAAATATATTGAGGATAGTCAATAGGTAAGATGAAGGAAACCGAAAGGAGTCGTTGAAGCTCTTCTTTGACCAAGAGGGCAATGCGTGGATGCATTTTTCTCAGTTTCTGTTTAACTGGTTTGGAGTCGGGTTTTAGAGTAATGTGATGGACAGCGATGTCAGGATCAATTCCTAGCATGTCAATGTAGGACCAAGAGAAAGCTTGGTTGCGGGCACGGAGGAAGGTAGTGAAGGCAGTTTGTTATGATGCGTTAAGAGATTGTCCGATCTTCACAATGTGAGGATCATCCTCTGTGTGGATGTTGATTTCTATAGTTGACTCATTCAACATGGTTTGAGTTTCAGACGGTAAGGCACGTTGAATATAAGAGTCGTCCGCACCAAGATAAGTGAGGATGGAGTCATCATCCTGGCAATCAACAACATTAATTGAAGGCAAGTCTTCTTCAATCATGTCTGGATACAGAAGGGGGAAAGAAGATGGGTCTTCATTATCACATTGATAAGTGAGAGGACCCAGGAAGATAGCGTTTACAAAAAAAAAAGTTAGGAGGGATAGATTCCGGGTCTATCGACTCTGTGGGTGACGATGGAAAAATGGGTGATGATGGTTCAGAAAGGGTGACTTCGTCATCTTCCTGGATACAATGGATATGTGGTTTCTTCGGTGTAGGTGGTTCAGAGAATCCAAGACCACGACGATCTTTGTGTTTGCGTGTAGTCATGGGAATGATCGTATGTCGGCCTTGTTCATAAAGACCGAAACTGAAGCCCTTCCAAGCACAGCGTGTCAGGAAGGTGAGGGCAAAACGACGATTAGTTAGATATTGAAAATTAGATTGGAAGGGAACCACACCAAGGGGAGGTTCAGGGGTGACAGAGGATGCGTCGACACCCCCATACGTTAGGTTGGTGCGGAAATTAGGTGGTCCGTAGGAGATTACTTCCCCCACACGACGGTCGTAGGTAGGATGCGCATGTAACTGTCTGTACTCCTGTGGGGTATGGAAAGTGTTAACGTTATATAGGTGATACTCCCCCAGCGTAAGGCATTGAAAAACATCTACCAAGGGATCTGAGGTTGGGATGTTATCCACTGGGAAGGAAGTGGTATTTGCGGTGGCAGTTTCATTGGTTGAAGGTGTAAGTCCAGCTAAGGTGGATGGTTGAGGTGTGGTCGAAGTAGATGGTTGGGTTGGATGAATGGGTGTCTTGACTGGTACAAGTACATCATTAGGGTGATATAACATATTACAGGTTTTGAAGGGGGGAGCGTCAACTTTTACGATGTAGGACTTCCCCTCATACTCGAATTTTATGCATCTATGTAAGGTGGAGGGAACGCATCCCATAGCCCAGATCCAAGGGCGGCCTAACAACATGTTGTATTGGAATTCTCCCTCAAGGACATAGAAGAGTTCGGGTAAGGTACATGGCCCTACACGAATGTTAAGGATCACGGTGCCTAAAGTAGAAGTAATAGCATCATTAAATGAACGCAACATGGTGGGGTTGGCACACATGCAGCTAGAAGGGATATTCATTTGTTGGAAGGCTTTGGAAGAGATGATGTTTAAGCTAGCACCCCCGTCAATCATAACACGATGTACTCGGATGTCCCGGACATAAGCCGAGATGAAAAGAGCGGGGTCAGGATCTTCTGCACCAAAGTTGACAATTTCATCTTTGGAGAAACTGACAGCAGCGGCTTGCTGTACAGGGATAGAAGTGGTTGGGGAGGTAGGTTGTTTGGTGAGAGAAGCAACATGATTGGGTGTTAAAATGGAGGCAACGGGTAAAGTTTCATTAGGTAGGACCTCTATCCCTTGAAGGATCTCAATGAGAGCTTGTCGATGAGATTCAGAGGTTTGAATGAGATCATACAGTGTCATTTTTACAGGTGATTGGTGAAGCTGTTTGATCATGGTACGATGGACAACTCCATCAGAGATGGGGTAGGCAGGTCCACGAATAACCACTTTAGGTGGTGGTGCGATTGGGATGGCAGACGGAGAAAGGGATGCCGCAGGTGCACTTTCTTTGGTTGTCCCCTTGTTTTTCTGACCTCGAGTAGCAATGCTAATCATGTTGATCTCGTGAACACGAGAGGAGGAAGATGGTAGGGATAAGTCATTGTCTTCGAGAGGTGGGGTTGCAATAATGATAGATCTTGGTGAGGTGGGGACAGGTGGTATAGGAGAGGGGATTGAAGCTAAAGGTTTCTCCCTTCGTAAGTTGTCTTTCTTAACCTTTCTATCTCAAGAGAGGTGACTGACGAAGGATGGCTTTCAAAGCTTTGCATCCCTCTACATCATGTCCTGGTGTGCGGTGGTAAGCGTAGATTTTAGACTCATCATAACCTATAGGTCGAGGTTTAGATGGATCATAGGGTCTAAGTGGGGGTAGGTAAATGGTCGCATTCTCCACCAACATATCAAGGATCTTGGCGTAAGATCCTTTGAGCGGGTCAAAGTCAGAGGAAGATGAGGCTATTGATTGGGTGGGTTTTGGTAATGGTTGGGTATGGTTGGTTCGTACGGGTGGTGGTTTAGACAAGGGGTTTTGATAATTGGATTTAACTAAACGTGGCTTCTTCGACGTAGAAGTCATGTTTAGCTAGTTAGATGAGGAGGCCACAGATGATGTGGTGGCAGGAAACAACCACGGAGAAAGAGGAGTGACAGCAAACAAATCCTTTGATGATGGAGTTTGTTTAGGGTTGATAGGTGGACAAGATACTTGGGGTGACGGTGTTGATACACCCATGGATCTCTGTATGGGTGTAGAAGGTGCAGGTCGTTTTAAAGAAAACGCAGGAGGTATGATGTATTGAGGCAAGGTGGAGGGGTGAGGTCCCAATATAGAAGGTAGCTGTGACAGCGAGGGTTTTATTTGTGACAAAGGTATAGATTGGACTTGAGGGGATTGGGTTTGTCTCCTAGGTGGATGGACGGCTTTATTTTTGAATAAATCTAACCGTTGAGGTGGGTGTGTTAGGCTAGGTATTGGTGAAGTCCCAAGCATAGGGGAAGGTTTGGTTAGGTTAATAGAGGTGGATGAGGTATTTGGTAGAGATGAGAGGGGTGAAGATGAGGACATAGGCATTTTGAGCTTTTGTAAACACCTCGGGTATATGGTAGAGGTGTCTGGATCGGTCATCTGCATTTGAGTAGAGCATGGTGTACTCAAATGCTCCCATAGGACTCGCCTATCTTCTGAGGGATGACAATCTTCACGTGTGAAGAAGAAATTTTGTATGGAAGAGAGGTGGGTTGTGATTCCGGTCCACTGTGGGTGTGATACAGGGGGTAAATGAGGCACTGTATCAATGGGTGTTAAGAGGTCAATCGGTCACTGAAAAGATTTAGGCGATGAAGAACTAATAGGTAGGAGAGCATGTTTGAGGGGATCCGTCATGATTAAGGAGTTTGGTGATGTCGGTTCGAGAGGTTTCTCTTCTAAGGATGACAGAAACAGTGGCGAGCCTTCTTCTTTTACAGCAAGAGTGACGGAAGGAGATGTTTGGGAAATAGATAAGTTAGATAACATCCACTCACAATCTTGTAGGGATGTGGTGTAAGAAGACTCATTCGTGAGAAGAGAACTCTGGGCAGTTAATTCCTTTATGGGTAAAGGAATGGCAAGGTTATCATCTTGTCTTGATGGTGGTGAAGTGGGTGCGGATCCCTGCGTTAGTGACGAGGCTTGATTCAGAATTTCCTCGATAGAAGCTTTTGGTTGGGAGTCGAAAACTGCATGGATTTCATGAACACTCTCGTTAGCTAAGATATTTTGGTTTATGTTACTGTTAGATGAGTGGTTTGGGAATGGTTTGTTGAATATTTTCAAATTTCAGTTAGCAGGGGCATTAGGATTATCGAGGGTTATATCCCCTGCATTAACCATTTCCTGCACTATGTTTTTCAACATCTTGCAGTTTTCATGACTGTGTCCCTTCATGCGGTGGAAGTTACAGAAGTCATTTTCTTTGTACCAAGAAGGTATAGCACGGGTGGAATCAAACCTGGAGTGAGGTTTAACAGGAGGCAAGGTGATAGCTCCTGCTTTGAGAAATTTTTCCAAGATCACACCATAAGTTTCTCCCAAGGGAGTGTAATTGATGGGCTCAGCTTTATACTTATAGGTGGTTTTTGGTGGGGTACTAGACAGTGCTTGGGATTTGACCATCACCGCATGTACAGCTCCTTTTGATTTCGAAGCAGTCGATGCGTGAGAATTGGTGGTGTTGGGTTTGTTGGTGGAGTCTTGTGTTCTGAAATTAGGGAATTTGTTGCACAACCTCAATTTTTCCTCCTCTAAGGCTCGAATCTCTAGTTTCCGAGCCATAGTAAAGGCCTCATCAAAGGTGTGGAAAGTTTGAATTTAGAGGGTGGGAGAAATGTGCTTAGCGTAGGCCCACGTAAAGAGTTCAATGAGTTCGGCTGGAGGTAAGGCATAAGTGAGTTGGTTGATGAGGCCCCGCCATCGTCCAACGAAATCTGCGATAGATTCGTCTTCAAATTATCGGATGGCATAGAGGTCGGTGATGGATACTTTCTTGGCAATATTAATGGAAAAATGATCCAAGAAAGATTGGGCTAATTGGTTAAAAGAGAAGATTGAGTGTTGGGTTAAAGCACTGTACCACTCCAAGGAGGGTCTTGATAAGGACATGGGAAAGGTGTGGAGTAGTAAGGCATCGTCATGAGCAATCAGATAGCAGGCATGTCTAAATGATCGCAAGTTTTGTTGAGGATCCTCCTTACTATTAAAACGAGTAAATTTTGGTAATTCCCATTGAGGAGGATATGAATGAAGGGGGACAGAAGGATGAATAGGCTCTCGACAAACTTGCTCGTATGTCAGGGTGCTACGGCTTCCTGAAACAGAAGCCTCCAAATTTTGCATCTTGTCCATCATTTGTTTTATTAAATCAGTGGTTGGGTAAGATGATGGCGCAGTTGTTGTAAACGATGGAGGATTAGACCAAGAGCCACTACTAGACAATGGTGGGGTTAAATGTTGATAAGGTATTGATGACGAATATGTTGACGTGACCAAATAGGGATGTCCTATATAAGATGTTGAAGCCACCGGATAAGTTTGTGGAAATGAAAAGGTGGGCGGGGCTTGAGAAGGAAAGCTCGTGTGGATAGGTGGCAGAGAGCAAGTTGTGAAAGGGGTAGTCTGCGAGAGAGACGAGGTAGGAGCAGTCGGCGGTAATGATATGTGGGGCCCCAGATTAACCAAAGGAAACCCAATCTGTGCCGTATGAACCCCCGAAGATACTGAGTTGGGAGATGGAGCTAAGGATGAAGAAGGTAAGGCGGAGTTATTAGGTGGGGAAGGAGCTAAGTGAGCAGCTATACTAATGGGCATACCAACGAGAAGTTGATCGTCGGGTGTACGGTCAGGGGTATGAGACAAATAATACTATACGGTAATAGGATTAGCATCCAAAAATTTGGCAAATTCCTTATCTCCTACAAGGATCTTGGGAACATCACTGGTGTCCATAGGATTCCCCAAAGGATGCGAAGGGGATGATTCAGGAAAAGGCATGGAACAGGCATGTGAAACCATGGTTGCGGCTTGTTTCTGAGTGATAACAACCATGGACAAGAGTACACAGTAGGGATTCAATCTATCAGGAATAGAAATAGCAACAAAATGTTGGAATTGGTAGGTTGCTGGTTTGTCAGGAACTGTGAAAGACAGTAACCGATATCGGTCTGATAACTGATGTCGGTCAGACTGTAGCCGGCGTCGGTCAGTTAACCGATATCGATAGAATAGGACCGGTGTCGGTCACTGTGAAAGAAAAGAGAAGATGTAAGAAGCTGTTGATTTGGGGTTAACAATGCTTAGTATACCCACCAAACTGTTCTGAAGTGATCACTGATACAGGGTATGATAGAGAAACAGAACTAAAAAACAAGCAAGATGCACAAGAAAATTAAGAGACTAACCCTAGGATTAGTTTTAATTATTGTGGGCTTATGCCTTAGACGCAAAATGATGTCAATCCTAAACAAAATACCTAAGGGAGATGTCAAGTTTTTTTTGGCTTATAAGGTTACCTCAATCAGGCAGAGGAATACCGTGGAAAAAGGGGGGATGTTTGAGCTGTTGTGTTGATTATGATGTGATTTGGTATGTGTTGTGCAGTGAAAGTAAGATTAATTTCTTGTCAATACCGTGGATATCACCCCCACGTGTATGACTTGTTACTTAATCTACATTCACTAGAATTAAAAATAGCAAGCAAGAATGTGATGCACGTGTTTTAAACCCAAATTGAAAATGATATTCGATGAAGCAAAGAAGATGACTTTCACTAATGCAAAGATGAGGAAGAAAGACAAATTCTTTTACCAAAATGACAAAATATCTTGTGAATATTTAGAAGAAGAAAATAGCAAGTATGCTCCTTATATGAAAGCAAGCAAGAATGAAAGAAACCTGAGAAAAGGTCCCACCAGGCGTGCCAAAATGTTTCACGTAGAATGTTTCCGTTCTTAGAATAGAGTTGCTTCTATCTTTTCATTCTCTTGAGAAACAGATAAGGGTTAGGGCTAGGAGGAATACCTGTTGAGTGTTGGGAGGGTGTGCGTGTACCGTAGAGAGAGATCAGATCGATTGTGAAGAACTCCTTTTTGTCTAGGAAGGACTACCTGTGAATAAGAATGCAAGACCACCAGATTATAGTTAGACAATAAATGAGGGAACTGCCTTGGGCCCAGGAAATATTAGACTTCCTTTCGAAGGTGGTCAATTCCCCTTTCAATACGAATTAACACAAATGATAACAAAGAAGTTATTGCAAAATTACGATTTAGTTACCTCGTTAAAAAGCAATAGAGGAAAGGCAGGTTTTGGTTTGAGTCACAGTGACCGATGTCGGTCACTGTATAACCGACTGCGGTTATAACACCGGTACCGGTTGCTGATAACCGATATCGGTAGGGGCATTGATTTAGGGGCTTTCAATGAAGGTTGGCTGTAAGGTAGTTATGGTGTTTATAAGTTGGTAAATGATCAGGGGTAGGCAATAGGGTGATGGAGAAGACTTAGAAAGTTTGGGAGCTATTCTTAGGGCAATGCAAGGGTAGAGGAATGAAAGTTAGATGTAGGGTGCTATCGGGTAGTAGATCTAGGAGTGAGCTTATAATTACTATGAATCAGAAGTTCAAAAAATGGTATTTAAAAACGTACAAGACACTACTTACTAGTTCCTAATGAAGGTACAACTCCAAGGACTATGATGAAAAAGACAAGGCTCGGGTGGGATGATCCGACAACCAAAAGTGAGCTTATCTTCTCTCCCAATGCTTGGATGAGTGTCGTTGTGCTCTGGTTACTCAGTTGCAGTCTTGGGCTCGATGTCCTTCTCTGCAAACTCTTCTCTTTCCTTCACTTGTCTCTGTCCTGCAAAGTGAATTCCGGATCTTCCCAATGAATTCTGATCCCTTGTTTTTGGTTGGGGAAGGTCATTTACAGGGAACCGATGGCGGTTATGTAACCGACGATGGTTGAGTAGGAATGAATGTCCGTAAAGTCAAAGTGGGCTATTTTTAGTAAAATAGCCAACTTTCCCTCCTTTTCTCCCGAGGGATTACTTGTGGGCTTGGTCAAGTCATTATTAGGTTGGTTTTGGTGTGGGTGAGGAGTAATTAGTCATGGGTGTGGATGTAGACCAAGTTATAGGTCTTAATTAGGTTAGTTTAGGGTTAGGGCTAGGTCATGATGAGGTGGCAAAATGAGGTGGCAGGTTTGGAGATGTGGATTTATTAATTATAAGGTAATTAATAAATAATTGTGTAAGGTTTAGGTGGTGAGGTTAGGTTGCGAATATGAGATGCAAGGCACAGGGTGTCGTAAGACACAAATTTGGTGTCTACAATGGGTACGCACATGATTCTTGTTTAATCATTGATGAGGTGTAAGAAGTGGATAGTGCTCAAGGGATGAGCATGGAAAGAGACAGAAGATGAGGTAGGACTAAAAGTTAATAGTAGAATGGTCGAAGATGCAAGGCATTAAGGGGCTCAGGTTCGGGTTTACCATCGAGTGAAGATAAACGATAAGCACATGATCTGTAAGTATGAGTCACGATGTATGGTCCAAGCTAATTAGGATCAAATTTGCCCTGTTTAATTTTTTCTACTTTGGTTACATGTTTATTTTCTTTCAGGAAAAGGTCACTGACTTGGAAGGTTTGTTCATGGACACATTTTTCATAAGCACGTTTGATACATTTTTGGTAAACTTGCAGGTGGTCAAGAGCATTAAGACGGCGTTTGTCTAATAACTCAAGTTGTAATAAATGGTCCTAAGGAAATTCATCATCATTGAGCATGTCATGGAGAGAAATGTGGAGTGAGGGAATTTGGACTTCAAGAGGTAGAACAGCCTCTGTACCGTAGACCAGAGAAAAAGGTTTGGCGGCAGTGGGAGTGCAAATACTAGTGCGGTATGCCCACAGATTGACAGGAATGTGTGTATCCCAATCCTTCCCAGTATCGTTAACCACTTTCATGAGAATTTTGTTGATGGTTTTATTAGTGGATTTGGCTTGGCTATTGGTTTGTGGGTAATAATGTGACGAGAAAATTAGCTAAATGCCGAAGGCATCACAAAGTTTTCACAGGGTTTTATTTTTGAATTGTTTTATGTTATCAGTGATGAGGTGATTTGGAACACCAAATCAAAAAATGATGTGATGATTGATGAACTCACATATTTTCTCATCTTTCATGGAAATGAGAGGTATGGCTTTAACCCATTTTTTGTAGTATTCAGTAGCGGTGATGATCCATTGATGTCGTTGGAAAGAATGGGGATTGATCTCTCCGACAAGATCCAAACCCCATTGAGAGAAGGGCCAAAGGTCATGGGCGACCTGTAAGGCATGACTGGGTGTATGATGAAGGCTGGCGTGTTGTTGGAATTTTACACAATGCTTGACGTAGTCACAACAATCATGGTTTAGGGTCGGCCAGTAATAGCCTAGGCAAAGAATATGCTTAGCAATAGCAAGGCCACTGAAGTGACCTCCACATATGCCATCATGAACTTCTCTAATTGTATAAGGAATTTCAAAACTTGTAAGACACCTTCAGAGAATACCATCGAATCCGCACTTATAGAGGAGGCCACCCATGATGACGTAATGAGAGACCTTTTTAAGGAAGGCACGTTGTCCATTACGAGTGACGTCAGGAGGCAAGATGGAGAGGGAAAGGTATTCTGAATATTTTTTATACCAAAATTCACTTGGGTCAAGGGCAACGGTTCTGATAGAGTAAACTTCACGAGGTAAATAGGAGGATGATTGGAGTCTTTGTACAGTGACAAAGATTTTAGAGTCAGTGGGTGAAGCAGGTATTTGAGAATCCAAGCAGGCCATGGTATCTACAAATTTATTGGTTGAACGGGGGACGGTCTGAAGGTCATAACGGTCAAAAGTGGTCAAAAGTATGTCCACATGATGTTTATACTTTTGAAGTGTTTCATTACGACATTGGTATATACCATTGACTTGGTTTACGACCAATTGAGAATCACCAAAGATGTTTATGGATTTGACATCCAAGGCATAGGCAGCCTAAAGACCCAATACGAGCACTTCGTATTCAGCAATATTGTTTTTACAATCAAAATCGAGCTTGAAAGAGAAAGGCATGGGTCCACCATCAAGTGGAATGAGGATAATGCTAGCCCCACCCCAAGCTGACACTTAGAACCATCGAAGAATAATTTCATTTAGTAAGTGGGTTTGTCCAGGGAAATGGCATCAATGGATTCATCTGGAAAGTCAAATTTAGAGGATTGCTCCCCAGAAATGGGTGCATCGGCCAATTGGTTGGTGATATTTTTGCCCTTGATGGACTTTTGATGGATAAATTTGAGGTTGAGGTCGGCCAAAACCATAAGCCAACATGCAGCACACTGATTTTGGTAAGGTCTGGCATACATGAAGTGTAAGGGGTTGGTATTAGTCACAACATAGGTTTTTTGGTTGAGTAGGTAATGATGGAGTTTTGTGGCAACAAAAACTAAGGCTAAGAAAAAAAAATTGGCATGGGTGTATCAGGTTTCGTAGTCCAAAAGAGTACAGATTATGTAATAAACCACTTGCTCCTTGTGTTGTTCTTCACGATGAGAAAGCATGGCCCCCAAGGAATGATCGCTAGCTGAGATGTATAGGTAGAAGGGTTGATTGTCTTTAGGTGGGATGAGGACAGGTGGTTGGAGAAGGTATTGTTTTAAGGCTCAAAAGATTTGTGGCAGTCATGATTCCATTTAAAAGAGACATCTTTCTTGAGAATATGATGAAATGGTTGACACCGATCAGACAATTATGAAATGAAGTGGTGAATAGACTGCAACTTGCCTTGCAGGATACAGAGTTGCCTAAGATTAGTGGGCGGAGGCATTTCAATAATGGCCTTGACTTTAGTAGGGTCAACCTCTATACCATGTAAGGAAATGATAAACCCCAGGAGTTTTCCTGAGAGAACCACGAAGACACACTTCTTAGGCTGAAGGTGAATGCAATATTTAATGAGGCAGTTGAAGATGGTTTTTAGGATGACAAGGTGCTCAAAGTGGCATTTGGATTTAGAAAGGAGTTCGACCACGTAATCTTCCAATATATGATGCATGATGTCATGGAAGATATAAGTCATAGCTCGATGATATGTGGCACCAGCATTTTTAAGGCCAAATGGCATGACTCGATAGTAGGTCCCCCAAGGGGTAATGAATGTAGTTTTGTGTTGATCCTCTGGGGCAAGCAAGATTTAGTTTTAACCAGAGAAACCATCCATGAGTGATAACATCTCATGACCAGTAGTAAGGTCCACCAATTGGTCAATACCAGGCAGGGGAAAGTCATATTTTGGGTAAGCTAGATTGAGGTCATGAAAATCTATGCAAATGCGGAGTCCCCTTGTCACCTTAGTGACAGGGACACTGTTAGAAATCCATTGAGTATAATCAATGGGTAAGATGAAGGAAATGGAAAGAAGGCGTTGAATTTCTTCTTTTACAATAAGGGCAATGTGAGGGTGCATTTTTTTCAGCTTTTTTTTTACGGGTTTAGCGTAAGGAATGGTTACGATATTGTGGACGAATATGGTAGGGCCAATACTAGGCATGTGTGCGTAAGACCAAGAGAAAGCATGGTTATGGTTTTTGAGAAGAGAAGTGATGGCTTCCTATTCAGCAGCATCTAAAGATTTTCCTATCTTTAGAATGTGCGGGTCGTCCTGAGTATGAATGTTGATCTCGATAGTCGATTCATTCAACATGGTTTGCGTATCATATGGTAACAACTGATGAATATATGAGTCTTCTACACCAAGGTAGCTGATTATAGATTCATCATCCTGACATTGAATGATGTTAATCAAATGTGTGTTATCATCAATTATCTCAGGGTACAGGAAGGGAAGAGAAGAGGGAGCCTTGCCCTCGTGTTGATAAGTCATAGGCCCCAAGGAAATAGTGTTTATGAAAAAAAAAATAGGAGGAATGGATTCTGGATCCATCGACTCTGTAGGCAAAGGTGGTGAAGAAGGTGGAATGAGTGAATAAGGTGGAGAACATATGATGTCCTCAATGAGTTCAATGCGGTCCTTCTTGGTAGGTGGTTTAACAAAGCCGATACCACTACGGTCGTTATGTATGTAGGTAGTACATGGAATAACAGTATGGCGGCCTTGCTTGTAAAATCAAAAACCAAAACCCTTCCATACACATCGGTGTAGGAAGGTGTGGGTGAAATGGTGATTGGTGAGTGATTGGAGGTCAGCAAAAAATTGGTGGGTTTTTTACGGTGGTTCAGGTGTGTAAGTGGTAGTATCAAGTCCCCCATAGGTGAGATTGGTATGAAGGTGGGGAGGACCATAAAGGAGGCACTCTCCTATACGGTGATCATAGTGAGGGTGCTGATGAAGACTTCCGTACTCTTGTGGAGTAAGGAATGTGTTGACATTATATAGGTGATACTCCCCCAAAGTGAGGCATTGAAAAATTCCCTCCAAGGGATCGGTGGTTAGTATGTGGGTAGTTGGAATAGACGATGTGTCGGAGGTCATATCAAAGGTGGAGCTAATGGATTGGGAGGCTGATGGTTCGGATGTGGAGGTTGTGGCAGTGGTAGGAATAGAGGATGTAGGTGTGGTTGAGGTAGCGGATGCACTGGTGAGGGGAGGTGTAGGTGAAGAGGTAGTGGTTGTGGAGGTAGATGCTTTAATGGGTATAAGCATGTCATTGGGTTAATAAAGCATGTTGCAAGTTTTGAAAGGTGATGGGTCAGCTGGAATGGTATAGGTGTGTCCTTCATTCTCAAACTTTACACATTGATGCAAAGTGGAAGGAACACAACCCATAACATGAATCCAGGGTCTACCAAGCAACAGGTTATATATAAATTCCCCCTCAAAGATGTAAAACAACTCTGGAATAGTGTGAGGGCCCACACAAACATGGAGGATGACGGTGCCAAGTGTAGAGGTGATAGCGTCATTGAAGGAATGCAACATGTTGGGATGTTTATGCATGTAATTTTTAGGTATGCGCATTTGAGTGAATGCATGGGAGAAGATGATATTAATGCTATCACCCCCATCGATAATAACATGTCATACATGTATATCATCGATGTAGATAGAGATGAAGAGAGCTAGAACTAGGTCACTAGTTTAGTGTGGTGCGATCTCTTCATCTGAGAAGCTAAGGGAGGCTACTTGATTAGTAGGTGGTGTAGATGACGGGGGTAATTTGGTGAGAGAGGATACATGATGGGGTGTAATAATAGAGGCCACGGGTGTAGGATCATTGTGTAAAACCTAAATATATTGAAGGACCTCCATGAGAGCTTAACGATGGGATTCCATGGTTTGGATGAGGTCATATAGGGAAATTTTGAGGGGGGGTTGGTGTAGTTATTTGAGCATGGTGCGATGTGTAACCCCATTGGAAATAGGATATGTGGGGCTGCGGATAGTGATTTTAAGTGTGGGTGTAAATGGTATGTTGGGTATAGGATTTGTTGGTGAGTTAGTCACCTTTTCCTTGCCTTTGTCCTTATGAGCACGGGTAGCAACGTGGATCATGTTGATTTGAGGAGGGGAGGTAGGTGAAGTAGTTGAGCCATGAAAAGTATAGTGAAAAGAGGGGAAAACCAAGTGGCGGGAAGGAACCTTGTGAGATGAGTTGAGCACACTGACATTTTGGTGGAGGTTATGCGAGTTCTTTGATGCGAACCATGTTAATTTCAAATATTGGGGGTGGATTTATGAGTTGTGGGGATGAAGTTCTGGGTCATTGAGTAGGCAGTGAGGGAAGAACTGTGGGAATGGGTGTTGGTGAAATGGGGTCCTAATTGAGAAGGTCATCATCGTCAAAGTTTCCTTCAGGAGGACACAACTAGATAAGAATAATTTTCAAATCCTTGTAGTTCTCCACATCGTGCCCTAGCACACAATGGTAGGCACAAATTTTGGTGTCGTCAAACCCCTTTGGTTTCGGTTTGAGAGTTTCATAAGGTCTGAGTGGCGGTAATGTGATGACAGAATTTTTAAGGAGGTTGGTTAAAATTTTGGCATAGGATCATGCTAGTCGATCACCATGGGAAGTGAAAGTGGGTTTGGGTGCAGGTGCAGGTGCAGTGGATTGCAAAGGCCGGGTCTTTGCATGAGGGGGAGTAGGTCGAGTAAAGGTTTTAGGTGCTGGTGTGGTCTTAGGTGTTAGTCGTGTTTCATTGGGCATGGGTATAGTAGATGAATTGACAAGATAATGTGTGGTTGGTTTGAATATCTTATTGGAGGGTAGCGGATTTTTGTTTTTAGGTTGGACATTCTTGGGTAAAGATGATATGGGCGCATGAGATCTAGAAGGAAAAGTAGATGGGGGAAGAAGGTGAGTCACCCACGGGGATAACTAAGGTGCTGTGAAGGTAGATGGTGCAGGTCGTATAGGGGGTGCGAGGGAAAGAGATTGAAGTGTAGTGGGTAGTGAAAAAGTTACCGATGGTATTGGATAAATGGGTGGTAAATATGTTTCAGGTGTGGGTGGAAGTCATGTCCGGTGCTTGGGTATGGTAGAGGTCTACGAGGGTGGAATGGGTTGCTTTTTTTTTAGTTTACCAGCGGGTGTGAACGGTGCAGTTGGAGTATGAGTTCTACGAGATTGGCCCTTCTAGTTGGGTGTCGAATTAAGCTTGGTGTTAGTTTTGGAGGATATAGCTAAATCTAATTTGATGGGTGGATGAGTAAGGCTGGTGGTTGGGATGACCCCTAAGGTAGTTATAGGTTTAGGAAAGGAAGATGATGTAGGTGTGGGTTTAGATGTAGATGTGTGTTAGGTTGTGGGTAGGGGTGTGAGTTGATCCATGAGTGGTATCATAGAAGAATTTGTGATAGTTGCAGTTATGTTTGGTTCGATTGGCAAAAATATTTTTGGGTAGATAGTGGAAGTGTCATCAAGTGACCTTTACATTTGTGTTGAGACAGGAAGTAGAAGATGCCCCCAAAGTAAGGCTCTATCCACATAATCTAGGAAATCGGCTAAGCATGAGAACGGCACTACTATAGATGAGTTTGATGAGGATCCAATGATGATTCCTGTAAAATCTATCTTAGAGACGGAGAATTTGCTAGCTTCGGCTTCTGTGGGTAAGAGAGTCAAAAGTAAGTCCACATGATCTTAGGTAACTTATGGAGAATGGTCACCTAGAGGCAAAGGTATTTTTACTAGATTTTTGATAGGTGGAGGAGATGATGGGTGCTCTTTTGTGGGTGGAGGAGATGACGGGTGCTCCTCTGTGGGTGGAGGAGATGATGGGTGCTCCTTTATGGGTGGAGGAGATGACGGGTGCTCCTTTATGGGTGGAGGATATGATGGGTGCTCCTCTGTGGGTGGAGGAAATAAACAAGCCTCTTCCATGGGTCGGAGATGTACTGCGGGTGACGAATCTCTAGGTGGAGAAGCCAACGGTGAAATTATCTCGATGTTAATAAGAGGCTCCTTCACAGGTGAGGGATGGGATGAAGGGTGTTCCTCTATGGGTGGAGGAATAGGTGAGGTGAGTTCAAGTGTAGGTAGAGGACTTCGGGCTAGGATTTCCTCTTTGGAAGGAATATGGGGTAATTAGGAAGCAACGGGTGTGTCATTGAAAATTGCATGGACCTCACAGGTATGGGTATCGTGTGTTGAGGTCTCTCCGGTTTGATCAGAAGAAGGGGCATGATTAGGAAATTGTTTCTTGAATATGTGTAGGTTTTTATTGGTAGGTGCGTTCATATTATCCAAGGTTAGTTCACCTTTCTCGAGTATTTCTTGGACAATGTTCTTAAAAGTGATGCAATTTCCATCACTATGACCTTTTACCCGATGATAGTTACAAAAGTCGTGCTCTTTATACCATGTGGGTGTGGGGTGAGCAGGATCAAAACCAGTGTGTGGTTTTATGGGAGGAAGGGTGACAGCCCTAGCTTTAATAAGCTTTTCTAAGATAGAAGAATAAGGCTCCCCAATTGGGGTGTATTTCCGTTGTTCCTGTCTGAATTGAAAATTATGGACAGGAGAAAGATTAGATGAGGGGCTAGCTTGATTTTATGGATGAGTTGGGCCGACTTTGAGTACCATTATGTTAGCGGTTCCCTTGGATTTTGAATAATTGTTTTGTGGTCTCGAAGAAGAAAAGGTATCATTTGGCTTAAATTTTGAGTTTTTATTGCGTAGTTGGATTTTCTTTTCTTCAATGGCCTAAATCTCTAGCTTTCGTGCCATGGTGAATGCTTTGTCGAAGGTTCAGAAGGTTTGGACCTACATGGTTGGTGAGATATGCCTAGCACAAGCCCACGTGAAGAGCTTGATGATTTCGGTTTGTGGTAGTTGGAATGTGAGTTGATTGATCAAGCTACGCTAACGAGCAACAAATTCTGCAATAGATTCGTCATCATGCTGACGCGTAAAGTAGAGGTCAGTCATGGTAACCTTCTTAATGAAATTAATGGAGAATTGATCTAAGAAGGCTTGGGCTACCTAATTAAATGAGAATATAGAGTGTCTAGGTAACCCACTATACCAATCTAATGCAGGACCAGCAAGAGACATGGGAAAAGTCCTTAAAAGTAGAGCGTCATCATGGGCGATCAAATAGCAACCATGTTTGAAAGACCACAAGTGTTGTTGTGGGTCCTCTTTGTTATTGAAGTGGTTAAATTTAGGTATTTCCCAATGTATGAGATATGGATGAATAGGAATGGATGGGTGGATGGGCTCATTACAAAACTCATCGTAGGTGAGAGAGTTAGGTGTACCAGAAACTTATGCCTCTAATGTCTACATCTTGTCCATCATTAACTTGATTAGGTCATTTGTAGGTTCTGATTGTTACGTACCTCCTATAGCGTAAGGAGGTTGGTGTTGGACATATGATGGAGGTGGCATTCCAATATATGGTGATGTCGTATAGGTAGATTGAGAAGGAGGAAGTGAAATAGGGGGTACATACTCAGAATGAATGATAGATGAAACGGGAGGCTGCTGATAGTACATATATGGAGGTGGAAGGGTCGTGGTGACCCTAGTGGCAATAGGGGCTAAGGATTATGGAATGGAAAGAAAAAAATTTGAAAAGGGGTAGGGGTCACCGACACTTGGGGTGGTTGTGTAGCGAAAGGTATATGTGAGACAATAGGTGCAGATGAGGTTACATTCCGGGTGGTTGGCAAAGGTATAGTGGATGTAGCGGGTGCAATAGATGTGGTAGATGTGGTGGTCATAGTAGGTATGGGGCCCAAGTACGAAACGATTGGGGGCAAGGTAGATGCAGGCAGTGCATATCCAAAGGGGGCTGATGCAGAAGTAGGAGCAAGTGTCGAAGGGATAGATACGGGCATGCCATATATGTCAAATAACCCAAGGAATATCGAGTGGATGAGTGGGATAAATAAAACTGCAAGGTGAAAAGATTTTGGTTAAGGAGTCGTGTGAACTCCTCGTCTCCAATAGCGATAGTGATAGGTTGGGTAGGATCCATGGGTGATAAAATAGGAGGTGAAGGACTAGGTGGGAGTGGTTGATAACTGGCGTGGAATATGAGGGAGTTTTCTTGGCTTCGGGTCAGCACCATGTGAACAAGTACTGATGTGGCAGGGCTACTTTCTATAAATGACACAGAAATATAGTAATAATAGAAAAAAAACAAGTGGTGGTAGGTGAATTGGAGCTAAGATGTCAGCTAGAAAAATTGCATAGGCTAACCAATGCCGGTTAGGGTAAACCAACTCCGGTCATAGTTAACCATTTTCGGTCACTGTGGAGAATGTACAATTTGTCAAAACAAGGTAAAAGGCCAATAATTTGCCAAGTATACAAGTTGCTGATTGAATTTACCAGGAAAATGAATATGATAAGAGTGACAGAGACTCTGAACAAAAAATAATGTGAAACAAGTGTCCTTTTGGGTAGGTTAACCAAAAGAACAGTAAACCGACGCCGGTTGGGTGAAACCGATGACGATCAGAGGATAACCAAGGATGGTCACTAGACTGACACTGGTTACTATGAAATTGAAATAGCGATGAAGAAAATATGGTTGTGAGTTAAAATTAGATGTGGAATCAAACCCAGAATTCTTATAATGATGAGAATATGGTCCAGGCACACTCAGATGAAGCTGGAATACACCAACTATGATGAGGAGCGTGCAAAGGGGAAATAAGAAAATGAAGAACAAATCCTCTCGCCTCAAAATGCAAGCCAGGTAGAAACACTAAGAAAAATATGATCCTAAGAGTGATTTTTCTATAATGTTTTTTTATCTTATGCTATTTAAGGACTGACTCATGAACTTTAGAATAGAATTTTGGTGAGGATGGCTTCCTACGAAGAAGGATATCTACAAGGAGAGGTTTCAGGTTATGTTATGGTGGGGGTGGGCCGTCCTCTGATGGGGTACTGGAAAGAGATAACTAGCAGGGTGCCCACTGTACCGTGATCGTGTGATCACCTACAGCTTCTTCCAGGTGAGATGCTTTTTAAGAATGTTTATATATTTTTAATTTTGTGATGTTTGGTAAGACTCAAAGAGAGAAAGAGAAAGGAAGTGCTTTTCTATGATTCGTTTGTCAACCATTAGTTGGGCATGACTTCCAATGTATAGGTTGCCCTCAATTAATGTGAGCTAATGCAGAGAAGCAGAATGAAATGAAATGATTTTTAAACCCAAATTGAAATGTTGAATTCGATCACACAAAAAGATAAACAAGAGAAGGGATACTCTTTCACTAATGCGATACTAATGAAAGGGAAGAAGTGTTCTTTTTTTAAAGCACCAAGATACAATTGCTTTTAGAAAATAGAAGAAGAGAAGGTTCCAAGGGTGAAATTTTAATGTAAGAACATTTTAGAAAGGGAAAAAACATGTAACTTTTCACCCATAAATGAAATAATGTAAAGAACCCCGAATGGGTCCCACTGGGCGTGCCAAAATATTTCACCTGATTCTAGATTGTTTAGTCTAATGTTGACGAACAGATAAGGGTAAAGGGCTAGGAGGAATACCAGTTAGAATGTTGGTTGTAGGTTGTTGCACACATATGACTTCTTGATCCACAACTAATCGTGAGAGCTTCCTTTTTTCTTGGAGGAACTACCTGAAATGGAAAACAAGACCACCAAATGAAAGTTAAACAGTATATGCAACAAACTGCCTAGCGTATGCTAGATCTGGGAAATGTTATAATTCCTAGACGGTTGTCAATCCACTGTTTAAAAACATTTAATGCTAACAATAAAGGAAATCCTACTGTAGTTAAAATGATTTAGGTTTCTCATTCATCTACAATAAGAAAATTCATTCACAAAAAGCTAAGCTATGACTGAATCTAAAGGCCAAGGTCTCTGTCAGAGTGCAGGTATTGGTTAGGGTCAGGTTCTGGGTTGTTTTGGGTATTGAGTAGAGAATGGAAGCTATGTTCTTGGTTTCTGGTCAAAAACACAGAGACCGACATCGGTCTAGTATGACCGATTTCTGTTTAGGTTAACCATTGATGGTTGTGGGTAACCGGCGTCAGTATGGTCAGGGTACAAGAAGCTCAATAAAAAACTTGGTCAGGTGATAGATCTAAGGCTAGGTGAAAATGGAAGGGCAATGACAAGGTTTTTGGGGGTCTTAGATATGCACAGGGATGATTAAGATCCAGATATGGGCAGTTTAATGGTGTGGGTGAAGGAATGGTCCAGTTTTTATGGAGGTAGATGGTGGGGGAATGGAAATGGGATTAGAAACTAATAGCAAAAGTAAAAGAATCTACCAAATGATAAATGGACAAGTGCTAGTTAACAAAGCACTTACTATTTGTACGAGCTTGATTTCTGGTTATAAATGGTGGGTGATCAAATGGAAAGAAATTTATGTGGTGTTGACGATTCCCCAGATGCTCCCATGAAGGCATATGGCCTTTTGGGTGCTTCTGATTATGGCTATGGGCACTCTGATGCGTGTAAGAATTCTCGTTCTACTTGCATGCAGCTCTGATTTTGTCTCTTGTTCTCAAAAGATGTGTCAACCTCTTAGAAATGTGCCAACCTCAAAATAAGGTTTTTTTGGGGGTTAAATGGTAACTGAAGGTGGTTTTGGGTTGACCAGCAGCAGTTTAGGGTGACCGGCGTTGGTTAGGGTGGGATTTCCTAGGTTTACTAAATTGGGCAGATCCCCTTGATTTTCTGGGATCTCGTTCATTTTGCTCCGTGAATTAGATTGGAAGATTTCTTTCTAACGGATGGGAATGTGGTTAGAGGGAATATAGGCTTTGATTTTTAGGGTTTAGGTAGGTCTTAGTTAGTTATGGCAACATACTAAGAATAGGTCTTAGGGTGAAGTGGCTAGATGAGGTGTCTAGGTGAGGTGGATATGTAGGCATTATCTCAATTAGGATATTAAAATAATAAATATTGTGAGATAATGAATTAATTTAATTTAATTATTATTAGAGTGGGATGAAAGGGGCCATGGTTAGGTGAATGTGTTCAAGGTTTTTGTTTGACGAGGGATCAAGGGGAGTGTGACCCAATTTTGGTGTCTACACTGAGCCCTCACCCAAAGCGCGCAAGGGTACCAAGTCCCTCTTTTATGGTAGTGTTTTCAAGGAGTTAACATGAGCATACAAATATTCCAGATCTATAATACCCATTCTAGAATAAAGCATAAAATAAAATAGATCTAGATCTTAACCATATGCAAGATTAACTCATACAAGAATATAAATTAAATTCACCATGCAATAACTAGTAACAGATATGCCAACAACTAATATCCATTATATTAATTGCTATAAAACACATAAGCTTTATACAAACATAACAATATCACCATGGGTTACATGCACGCATGAACCAGGAGCATAACCTTACAAAATATTCACCGATGTCCAAATTGTGAAAATCAATACATATTTATAGGTGGTTGGGACTTGCCTTTCACTACTCATGCAATCTCTAAAATAGGCTACATGCTAATAATATTCATGCGCCACTATAAGATAATTAAAAAAGCATGTAATCTCACTAATAATAGATTATCTTTAGTTAAATCCTAGTTCAGATCCTATTATTAGCTCTAGAACTATGCATGTCATTGGGTCTTCCTTCGCATGAGATCTATCCCAAAATAGATTTTTCTTGAATTCCAAGTCTTCACATTCTACTCTTATCTCCAAAACCTTGCTTACCACCACACCAACTGCTCATCTCCCAGTTCTATCAAAATGTGGCTAAGTCTTTGAACATGTTTGGCCTAGGCGTGAACCCTCACACATTTTCTATAATACTCCCATGTGTTCCTTTGTGCCTAACTCCTACACATCAAAAACTTTCATGTCTCCTATACTTAGCATATTTTAAGGGTCCAATAGGTCTACATTTAGATTTTTTCTTTTATTTTGACTTTTTAATTTGTAGATGGTACGATAATATACGCATGATAGTTGCCCTTTAAGTGATCAGTCTATACTGTTGACAATTTTCTTTATATGAACAATTCTCCTTTGAGGGAACAATTTATTTTTGGATATGATATTTTTTTGTTATATGAGCATCAAAAATTTTGATTTTAGGATAGAGATGCGAAGATCTGAGTAAACCACTTGGGGAGGGAATGATAAGAGGTTCAAGTGACACCTATGGACCCTTATCATGGTTCCAATAGGTAGATATGAGGGTGGTAGATGTAATTATTATAAGGTTCCTACCTAGAAGGAGTAACTTGTCCACCAAGAATATGCTATGAGTAGAGCTTTGGTTCCCATATTCAAGGTCATAGATAAGAAAGTGACATCAAACCACATAATTCCGAAACATCACAATGAGAGATTAAAGGGATGGTGATGGAAATGAGATCTTAGGGTGTGACTAAGATCACGTTGATAGGTGTGTTAATAGTAGAAATTTTACAAATGGAAGGCATTGAGAGGTTCGGTTTCCGGTTTACCATCAAGAAATGATAAATGATAGGCTCCATATCCATACTTCTATGTGATAATATATGGTTCAATCAAGTTGAGAGAAAACTTTTCACATTGGCTCCTTTCTAGAGTAGTAACATTCTGATTTTATTTTAACACTTTGTCACCAATATTAAAGTCACATTATATTATATGTTTGTTGTAATAATGTTTGATGTGATCTTGATAAACATGATGATTTTGAAGAGTGAGTAAGAGATGTTAATCTAACAATTCAATTTTTGCTAGATGCTCTTGATGATAGTCCTCATCAGAAACGAAGTCGCGAAGCGAAAGGGTCAAGGATGGGATTTGGACTTCAAGAGGAAGAACTACCTAAGAGACATATACAAAAGAGAAAGGATTAGTGCCCGTAGAGATGCGGATGTTATTATGATATTCCCAAAGGGTAAAGGGAATGTGAAGGTGCCAATTTTGACCTACCTTATCAACATTTTTGGAAAGCATATTGTGAAAGGTCTTGTTAGTGGCTTTGGCTTGACCATTTTTTGAGGAAAATAAGGAGATCAAAATCTAAGATTGATATTGAAAGAATCACAAAGCTTCTTAAGGTATTTGTTTTTAAATTACTTTCCATTGTGTAGCACCCTATGGTTTCACTATTTTTCTTAAAGGAATGATAGGACAAATGGTTTCGTTCTTGGACACTTGCACCTTTTCATATCGATAATAAATGTCAACATTGATGTAAACATGTAATCAAGATAACCTGAATAGGCTAAGGATGAGCTCCCTAGATTTAAATGCTGTTAATTTTGGGGCCTATTTTCAAAATGACCTAATTTTCTAAGGGGACATTACGTCGTTTTTGATGTAGTATGTAACGAAATCATCGGCATAAAGTTACGCCTTGAGAGTGATTAGTGACGTTGTTGCTCATCTCTAATAAATTGTTAACATTATAGTTTTTAACTAAGTTATGTTAAGGATTTGATATTTCTGTTATTTTGCTTACCGACCAAAACTTGGAATGTGATTAAGAATTCCTTGTGACTAATTACTGGTCTTAATCAGACCACCCAATAGTCTACCTAACCTAATGCTATCATGGTCAGATTTTCCTAGATGAAGGACTACAATTGTGTATTCAAGGACTTAATTATTGAAATTAAAAGTATTAGTACCCATGAAGAACATACAAGAAACTTTCTTGATCAAAGATAACGTTATTACTACTTTATATATATTAAAAAAGGGAATACACAAAGTCTAAAGTAGTTAAATACCTACTACTAGATATTTCTTAACTTTAAATAAGCAGGGGACAATCTAATTTCAGTAGTATGGTTTTAAACTTAACTTGTGAACCTATTGATTAAGGAGCTAGATTTTGGCATTCCTTTAGATATTATAAAGGTTGTATAACATATTAATTATGTGAAGCCTTAGGACGTATAAAGGAAGGGCATCCGAAATTGCTATTTCTTAGGATATTATATGTCTCTTTAAATATTGTTACATAATATATGGTTGTCAAATTAAATGAGGAGGTGAGTTGTCACCCCACCACCTAAATATTTGTACCAACATTTATTTTATTGTTTTATTTATTATTCCTGCCAACTGAATTCTAAAGAGGAGGTATTTTAGTTTAACTAAAACTTTAAGTGCATCGCATGACATGAATGTGGGACTTCACTAAATTTGAAAGCTAAAAACAACTGGCTTGATAAACATGGAAAAGATCTCAATGGAATCCTACATTAATGTCATTTATTACGAATTAAAACACCCACCTATGTTGAGAAATGCATGGACCGTTTGAGGGAAACAAGGTAGTTTGTGGTTGTTGATTCATTCCATTGCAATATTTTTGTTGAAGCTTTGCATGCAAGGAAAAATTGAATTGTATGTTATTGAGATGTTGCATGATGAATTCAACATTGATTTGATGGACAAAAAAATCTCCCAGACTTAATAAATATTGAGAAAGCATTATATTTCGGTTGGATGATGGAATTGACTTCAAAATTTTGGGATTTTCAAAAGAACCGTGGGAACATTTCAAGGAAGAAAGGATAGGCATAACATGCATGATATGTCATAAATTGTTATAATAACTTGCTCAATTTAGTCATTTCACAAAAAGAACAATACCTTGAATGAAATTTGTATTCTTAATTTTGGCGATGTGGAATTGATTTAATCTTTTAATTCTATAGAGTATGAACTACCATTGATTCGTGATAAATGTTGTTTGGAAATGAATTATTGGGTGTAGGCTTGAATGTGATTGATTATTGTTAAGGAATAACACATTTCTTGAGTTTGAATGTGTTGTGACTATAATGTTAAATGGCTCTTGGCTTGATACGCTTAGTGTTATTTCGAAATCTTGTACATTTGTGTTTGGTATTTTGTGATACTATATAATTTTTTTTAATGATACCCATCTCTTTTGGGATTATATGAAAAATTATTAAGATAATGTGGAAAAATGGAAGCTGGTGTTTGTGTGGTTATGCTGAAGATAACTCTCCATTTTCAGGTATTCAATTGATTGGTGTAACTTTGGTTGATTCTTTTTAAATAATATATATCCTTGGGGAGTAGTGTTTTATCTTTTTATATGCATCGATTGTTTAATTAGTCGACTAGGTTTGAGTCTAGTAAGTAAATATTCTCAAAAAAATAATTGGTCTCAATGTTCAATTTCGAGTCTATAAGGAATAAGGGCAAATTTGATTAACACAAAGTATGCCTCTTCATCCATAGAATAGGGAATCTTTGAATGGATGTATAAGATATAACTCCAGAGATACATATGGTGGATCAAAAAAAAATTGTGTTTTCTATCAACAAATTGTCGAAATTGTTTGCAAATTGGGTTTAGTTGTTTCTCATCAGGCTATTGTGATCTGGTTGACACCGTTTTGTTTATTCTTATTGGCCTCATCAATAACCATGGTTCAATACAGGTTGAGGAAATATTATGTTTTAGAGTTGGGTTCTGTAAAAGATAAAGTCCATCTCACTTTGCACTCAAATGCTACTTTTTTAATCGTATTTCTCTTGTTAACGGGGAATTAGATGTGCTCCTGTGAAAATCTTTTATGATATTTGTAGAGCTAAATTATTGACCACTATTACTATGATTTTCTTAAAGTTTGGTTGATCTACTAACAATGCCATGTTGAGTTTGAAAGAAAAGTTGATTTCGACTAAGAACCTCCTATTCCCTGGAAGAATTGTGGTATAGTGTAATTCATTTGGAACCAATCTGAAATAGGTAAGTTCTTCTCATACAATCTTATGTATTAGACCATGTGGTCGTAAAATTATTAAACAACATCCTTTTAGTGAGTACTTCTTTATTTTAACATATAGACTGTTAAGATCAGTTGTATTTAATTTATGAGATCCTTATGCACTTGACTATGTTTAGCCTAGTGTATTGTTTGCCCTTTTTCATGGATTCAAAATCTGTTAAGAAGGTTTGGTGGTTATCTAGTACTGGTGGTGAACTACCATTTAACAATTGCAAGAATTTTTAGGGAAAATGACATGGAACAATTTCATGAGTCTCGATGATCCTTTTGGTGTGTTGTTTAGTTATGTCTGAAACTGGTTTTAAGTTTCAAATAACTTAATTTGGATAATTAAGTGTGGCTAGGGATTAATGTTGACTGAGATAGAAGACCTCTTGGCTTTTGGATTGGAAAATTATGTGATATTGCTCCTTCATATTAATTGATACTAAACAAATCTTCATTGATCTTGATGACCATAAGATTTAATTTTGTTAAAAACCTGGTTGTATCGAGTTTGTGTCAAAACCCATTAAGGGTCGCAACATTTTAAGTAATATACTCCTCTTATTGGATATGTTATATGGTTTTCTCATCCAATTGAGTCCATAGTAATGTGATAGATCCTTGGTGCATGTTATGTTTTTTGTATAGAACTGTGTAGGATTAGGTTTTATTCCAATTCAACTAGAATTTTGACTCTTTAACTCTTATAAAACTATATCCCACTTTCCCTTAGGGATTACGGTGATTTCTTGAAATTAAAAATGTTCCTTCTTGATTTCATTAGATTTTCTTTAATATAGTTCGGTATGCTCTAACCGTAGTCAGTGGAATGGGTTAGTAGATCATTTTAATGTTCTAATGGAGTTCCTGACTTACCGAGGAATAACATTTTGTATTCATTTGAAATTTGTTATGAGAAAACTCATGGGATAATAAATGTCCAGTTGGGCTATTTGGATTAATGATAATTGTTTAATCACGACTCCACATGGTAACTACTCTCTTAGAGACTATGAAATGCTTATAGTGTTTACAGGGTATTGATATGTTTGATAACAACACTGAAGTGTGGAATTATGTTTCTTTTCCCTAAGCATAGAAAGTTCAAATGAATTTTTCATGTCAAGGTAAGTTTTGGCTATGTAACTTGTTGCTTGAATTTAATCTATTGTTATATAGCATGATGTTATGATTGCTCTCTTATCCTTGAGGTTATTCATTTTAATATCTTACCTTTTTATAAAATTCTCTTGACATTAACGCTTGGACCTTAATTCACCTAGGGTGATGTTATGAAATCATTTTTCAGTTTTGTTGAGTAAGATTAGTGATATTGTTTGGCTGTCATACTTATTATATATTACTACTTAATTTTTGAGTAAACGATTTCAGGCATGCAAGTATGGGATTGCATGACTGAAATCATGTTACTCTTGTACTTTGGTTTGTTGAATATTCAGGATTCTCATGTTTATCTTACAACTTAAGTGACTGACTATTAGTGACAGAATAATTAGTGTTAAAGTGTACAATTGAAATTTATTTCTTTCGTGATTCAATATATTGGTTTCTCCTGGCATATTCAAGAAAGAATTGTTTACCTTCTTAAGATCTGTAATATTAATTCATAAAAATAATAAGAGTTCTTTTTATGAAATAATTAAATAGATCATGTCATTATTAAGAGTTGGTGCTTATCATGCTTAGTTCATGTTAAATGACTCATGCTAACAATTTTGGAAATAGACGTCAAGAAATAAGGGTGACAGTATGTAGTCTCATTTATTCTTTTGATCGAGGAAAGTTTGAAGATATGACTGATTTTGGGTGTTCCTTTAATGAAATAATTCTTCTCAAAAATGAGAAACGCCTGGACCATTTAATGTGATTGTTTTAAACATTGGAAGGAAAGATTATGATAATTCTTATAAACATGAATTGTACTTATTTCTTGAATGAATTAAAGTCAGATTTCCTGTTGCAATATCTTGATTTAAAGGTGATTAATTGGAAAATGATGAGTTTTTAGATCTGCAATTAATAAAGATAGGTAGTTAGTATATAAGTTATTATTCTATTAATCCTTAGTATAATCAAATAAAAAGTGTTACACACAACCTATGTGTGGATGCTAGGGAGAAGAAAATGAATCTGTGAATGGAATGTTTATATATGAATCTTATGTACTAAGTAATGAAGTGTTAAATATACTTGGAATTAGATCAGGTTACCAGTGGGTGACTGCCTAAGTATTTAATGTATTATATCAACCTACTAGTATACTTTGTGTTAAGTTCATCAAAGGTTGTGAATAGGGTGTACTTAACCAGTGAAAAGTTCCTAGTAATAAGATTGTCTATCTTAAATGGCCGCTGCTAAGTAAGCAACTGGATGATCATGGAACCATAAAAAGGTTAGGATATACGGGTACATTTGTGCTATAGCTGATTTATAAACTTAGGTGATACTAAACCATATAAAAAGATATAATAATGTAATAGAGAGTTCTTATGAAAGTAATAATAGGTCACTTATAAGGACAATACACAAAACCATTAACCAAAAGAGCTTATGGTGATCTAACATGAAGATATAATAAGGAATGGTTTCACTGTTCAGGAATTACATGAATGTGATAATTTGTGTTATGAGATGATAATGTGTTCAAAAAAAAGGGGCTATCCCATAATGCATCATTATGAACGTATAATTATGATATTTTGTTTACAATGGAAATAAAAAGGGAACACACTTACTAAGTTAGAAAGAACATAATAATTGAACCCTAACCCTAGTCAACATTGTAATTATCTCTAAATAGGACTAGTAAGTGATCATAATAAAAGAGATTAAAGATCATATGTAAAAAGGCTATGACAGGAGATGATGAATGGGCAAGTAGTGCATCCAATCTAACATATCAGATACTCCAAACATATCTTACTAGATGGATTTTGTAAAACAAATGAATGATCTTAATTAATCTACAACTAAGAAAAATGATGTGTTTATGCTAAAGTGTTGATTGCCATCGATAGTCTATGGTACTTGATAAAAGTATGAGACATACCTAAATAATTAGCTATATGTTGATACATATATCTAATAATGTGAAATATTGAAATATGGGCTTAACTAATTAAGCTAGGGCAGTATTTAAACTGTAATATTGATCAAAGACCTAGATAGTATTGTTTTCCATTTATGGTTATCTAGGCATGAGATCTTATAAGGTAACTAAGTGTTTTGGAGATTAAAGGTCATGTAATCAACTTAAATAGGATCTTAGGTACGACCCATTCAAGGAGAAGGTGTCGTGAGGCCTAGAATTTTCTACCATGATTAATTATTACCTTGAAAACAATAGAACCCATGTTCCAATATAGGATTTTTAGCGGTATAACTCACTACATCTGCTATGTAGTCGTATCCCTATAATGATGGTTGTCACTATTAGGATATTGTTGTTTAGCAACTGTACTAAGTTGTCTCATCAAGAGATTGGATTGTGGCATAGTGTTTATTTAAGTACAAAACTTGATAGAGTTACAAAAATAGATTGGACCTCCTGGGTATGCACCCTTATATCAACTTAGGATGGCTACGGGAAGGGAAGTGGTCTAGTAATGAGGTGAATTGTTACGGAGACACTTAATTTCTCATAGGCATCATAGGATGACATAGTGGTACGTCTCCTTGTAGGTTAAACTAGATTTGTACCTTGTTCAAGACTTGTAGCTGTTTACAACATCTACATTTGTGAATCCATATAACTGAATAAGTGATTAAGGTGAGATGAAAAATTCCTAATGATGAGTGTGTCGTCATGGAATTGAGCATGGAATACATGACTCTGAAACTTTGTGCAAAGTAGTGTAACATACTGATTACACTGCCATGATTTCACTATGATCTAAGCTATGAGATGCCCATGGAATTCATAGGTGGAACCCAGGTAGACACTTAGGAGTCTTCACTTATATATCATATCTTGATAAAGGAGAACCAAAGGATACATTTGATGTATGGGCTCGTATAGAGTTTTGAGGGAGAATGAATAGGTTTAGTACTCTCTCATGTAGTTGCACATGGTTCATAATAGTTATTGGAAATTGATTTTATTAAGGTTTATGTTGGATTTGAATATATGGGTATTTAAATTAGTTTCATAAAGTAATTAAAAAAATAAAATTAGATATGAACTGACAAAAAGTGGATGTTACATTTTGGTATCAGAGTTGAAGGTTACAACTCTTGGACTTATTGGGTCCTTAAGCTAATTAAAAAAATTATTTTATTTTTAGAATAATAATGGATATGAGAAGGATGTACTGAGAAGAAATAACTAGGTCATATTTTGATGCGGTTTCCACAGTGTAAAAGTTAGAAAAAATTATGTCAATCCTTCGATATACCCAGAACCAGATAGATGCCTTGGAGCAGCTGGTGATGGGTGAAAATGATAAGTTGGAAAAAGAAAAACATGAGTTTGTTACTTACAAATAACATGGGAGTTGTTTGAATGATGAACTGACCAATTGTGGTAAGTTTTGGACTTACAAATCCAAAGATGACCTAAACCCAAAATTGGGGGAAAATTGGATAAACTTGTACCTTTTTCCGATAAGATGATATTTGGAAAATCCAGTAGGAAAAAACAAAATATGTGAGATATTTCCACTCATAAAAATGAAAAGGATCATAAGAGTGATAATTCTTCTTCATCTCGGAATGCTAAGAAAATTTGGTGGAAAAAGCAAAGTAGGAAAATGTGTTCTGCCAAAAATAAAATTGTTAAAAAACTTACAGTGATAACCTATAGGAAAAAGTAGAATACTGCTGCAAATAGCAAGGTTAAATGTGGTCAATTGGGACCTGCTGGTGGATTTTTTACATGTGGTAATGGACATTATGCCAACAAATTCCCTTTAAAGAAGATGAACAAGCATCGAATGATGAAGCATACTGCAAGGATAGAAAACAATGGAAAGGAACAAGTATCCCTAATAAGATGTTGGGGAAGATGCGAAGGGTTTCCTAAGGTTAGTATTATACAATGCTAAAATAAATATATATGGATTTGTTGTACTCAATGAAAAATTGGTCAACAATTGTGAAACCTAACTCTTCCTGGTGGTATGGAATAAAAATGTTCAATTTTAAGCTTATGTCAGATAAATTAGCATTTATCTGAATGATTGTTCAGTTTTCTATCAAATATTCGATGTACATAATTATTATTTCAACTCCAAGATACTAAAATTATCATATTTCAGTCTGTTGACTCTTAATAATGGAATAAAAATTTGTTGATTGCAAATTCTATAGCTTATAAAGTAAATTTTTTACTTAACACTTTGTGAGGTTTTAGGTAAGCCAGTTTTCTCAAAATTCTATAAACTTGTAGACCTCTTGCTGAAGGACAGGTAAATAGGCTGTCAGTACTTGTTTTTGAGTTAATATTTGTTAAAAAATTCCTTAATAAACAAATTTGATGGTTCCATAGGCTTGGATAACCAAGTTGACAGTATTCTTTGATCGGACTAGGATTATGAGTTAAAAAGAGTAAGATATGTTGAGGTGGTAGATAGCTAATATATGAAATATTTAAGTTACAATCAAGAACAAATGATTGATTGTACATTTGCTTATAAATTAAATACTGCAAAGTATTGACCCTCCAATCAAAAGTCTTTAACAAAACAGAAAATGTTATTTGTCTGAATGAAATGCCACAAGCACACACATTGTAAGTTTTATTAGAAAGGAATAGGTATTCCTTGAAGGATACCAGGTAAGCTTATTAGGACTAATTGTTCCTATTTTTTTTTTTAAGTTTCCTTGTTTGATTCAACTTTACAAAACTTGTTTTGACTATATCTTCTGTATATCATATATATATATTGAACAAAATGATTTTCTATAATGAAGGAATCATGTCATAATTCGGACTGCGTGATCATTTGTAGTCTAAGAAGTTGATACAGCTACTGAATTTAAGTTTCGAATATGAAAACCATAAACTATCCTGGGAAGTAATGACTATTATGCAAAAATCATTATTATAACCTGTGTGGAATTTTTTTGATTTCATTTAACAAAGACCACATCATCGGGACGATGATTCTTTTAAGAGGGGAGGTATGTAACACCTCGTGGTTTCACTATTGTTGGTTAAAGGAATGATAGGACAAATGGTTTTGTCCTTTTTTTCTTGCACCTTTGTGTATCAATAATTAATGTGAACCTTGATGTAAATAGGTAATCAAGATAACCTGAATAGGCTAAGGATGAGCTCCTTAGATCAAAACTCTATTAATTTTAGGGCCTATCTTAATGATGAACTAATTTGTTAAGCGAACATTACATCGTTTATGATGTAGTATGTGATGAAATCCTTGGCGTAAATTTATGCCTTGAAATTGATTAGCGATGTTGTTGCTCATCTCTATTAAATTATTAGCATTATAATTTTTAACTAAGTTATGTTAAGACTTTGATAGTTTTGATATTTTTCTTAGTGACCAAAATTTGGAATGCGATTAAGACTTCCTTTTGACTACTAATTGGTCTTAAGTAGACCACCCAATAGTCTACCTAACCTAATTTTATGATGGTCGGATTTCCTTGGATGGAGGACTACAATTCGTTTAGTCAAGGACTTAATTATTGAAATTAAAGGTATCAATTCCCATGAAACATACACAAGAAAATTTCTTGATCAAAGTTAAACGTTATTACTGCTATATATAGATATTACAAAAAGGGAATTATGTAAAGTATAAAGTAGTTAAGTAACTACTACTGGATTTTTCTTAACTTTAAATAAACAGAGGACAATCTAATTTTAGTATTATGGTTTTAAACCAAATTTTTGAACCTATTGTTTGAGGAGCTATATACATGGGCATTCCTTTTTATATTATAAAGGTTGTATAACATATTAAATTGTGTAAAGTCTTGAGACATATAAAATAGGGACAGCCGAATTTGCTATTTCAAAGGATATTATATGTTCTCTTTAAAATATTATACATAATCTATGGTTGTTCAAATTGAATGAGAAGGTGAGTTGGCACCCCACTGCCTAAGTATCTATACCAGGAATTATTTTATTGTATTATTTATTATTCCCGCCAATCAAGTTTTAAGAGGAAGAATTTTGGTTAACTAAAACTGAAAGTGCATTTGAATGGTAAGAAAGTGGGACTTCGCTAAAATTTGAAAGCTAAAAGTAGTTGGCTTGATAAACATGATGACCATTAACTCCTTTGCATTAATGTCATTTATTACGCATTAAAACAACCGCACCACCTCGGGAAATGCATGGACGGTTTGAGGGAATCAAGGTGGTTTGTGGTGTTGATTCATTCCAATGCAATATTTTCGCAAAAGCTCTGCATGCAAGGAAAAAAAGGAGCTGTATGTTCCTGAGAGGTTACATGAGGGGAATAGCAGTGAAATCTGTGGGCAGCAAAGTCTTTCAGACTCAATAAATATTGAGAAATAATTGTATTCTATTGAATGGAAGAATTCACTTCAAACTTTGGGGATTTTTAGAATAATCGTGGGAACATTCCAAGGAAGAAGGGACAGGCATAACATGAATGATATGCCCTAACTCCTTATAATTTCTTGCTCCATTTAGTCATTTCACAAAAATAACATTACCTCAAATGAAATTTGTTTTCTTAATTTTGGTAATGTGGAATCGATTTAATCTTTTACTTCTGTAGAGTTTGATTTACCATTGATTCGTGATGTATGTTGTTACTGGGTGTAGGCTTGAAGGTGATTTATTGTTGTATAGGAATAATGTATTTCTTGAGTTTGAATGTGTGTTGTGGCTGTAATGATTAATGGCTCCTGGATTGACATGCCCAGTGTTTCTTGAATTCTTAAGATAGATGTGTTTTGGTAATTTTCAATATTTTATAACTCTATTTAAATTCTACCCATCTCTTTTATGATTATATAAAAATTTAGCAAGTTAATGTAGAAAACTAAAATTTGGTGTTTGTAGGGCTATGTTGTAGATGACCTTCCATTTCTAGGTATTCGTTATATTATTGTAACTTTGGTTTATTCTTTTAATTTGGGGAGTAGTGCTTTATCATGTTGGATGCATCTATTGTTAAATTGGTCAATAGCTTTGAGTTTAATAAGTAAACATTCTTGAAGAAAACAACTAGTTTGACATTTAATTTTGAGTTGTGTGAGATAAGGGAAGTTGTTATTAACATGAAGTTTGTCTCTTCTTGACCTTTGAATAGGAACCCTTGAATGACATTAATGATTTAAATCCAGAGCTATGTATAGTGGCTCGATAGAATGTTGTGTTTTCTAACAATAATTTGTTGTAATTGATTACAAACTAGATTTAATTGTTACTCATCAGACTGTTATAATCTGGTTGACACCATTTTGTTTATTTCTTTTTGGTCTCCAATTTTCCTTGTCAATAATCATGGTGGTATTTGACTTTATTTGGGATTAATACATATTGAGGAAATATAATGCATAGATTTGGTTTATTTGAAAGACAAATTCCAACTGACCTTACACTCAGATGCGACTGTTTTAATCATACTCCTCTTACAATGGGGAAATTAGTTGTGCTCCTGTGAAAATATTGTATGATATTCAGAGAGCTAAATTATTAACCACTATTACTATGATTTTATTAAAGGTTGGTTGTTCTACTAACAATTCCATGCTGAGTTGGAAAGAAAAGTTTATTTCAACTAAGAACCTCCTATTCATTAGAGAATTGCAGTATCCTGTAGTTCATTTAGAGCTAATTCTAATTAGGTAATTTGTTCTCCTAAAATATTATGCATTAGACCTTGTGGTCGTAAAAGTGTTGAACTATTCCCTTTGAGTGGGTACTTCCTTATCTCAATGTATGACCTTGTAATATTAGTTATGTTTGATTTCTGATATCCTTATGCTCTTGTCTATGCTTCGTCGGGTTTATTGATTACCCTTTTGTTGTGGATTAAAAATATGTAATGATGGTTTGATGGTTATTTAACACTGGACGTGAACTACCATTTAACAGTTGCAAGAAGTTTTAGGGAAAATGACATGGAACAATTTCATGAATCTCGATGATCCTTTTGGTGTATTGTTTAGTTATGTCTAAAACTTGTTTTAAGTTTCAAATAACTTAATTTGGATAGTTAAGTGTGGCTAGGGATTAATGTTGACTGAGATAGAAAACCTCTTAGCTTCTGGATTGGAAAATTAGGTGATATTGCTCCTTCGTAGTACTTGAAAATGAAAAAATATTGATTGATCTTGATGACCATACTATGTTATTTTCTTGAAAAATT